>QCXZ01000053.1:7603526-7645282 GCA_025024175.1 Rhyzopertha dominica | reverse complement strand
TTTTTTAAATAGCACCCCATTTTTTACTTTCAAGCGTAGTTCAATGCGCAAATTAATTTCCTTTTATATGATATAAAGAAGTATGCATCTATCTCTAATAGTTTTTAAGAATATTGCTTATTTTTAGGTTATATTTTAGTCCTTTTTATACTTAGTAGGCTATGGAGACACAATCAATAAAACATAGAAGCTTTTATAACAAATTTTATTTAATGCAGACCTGATACTAACTGGGGCGACCCGCGATCTATTTTATGTGATACTTATTTTTTATTTTCCGATGTATAAAATAAAAGCCTTTGCATGTCATAACGAATTTGTACAATTGAACATAAAAACATATAAGTTAGTAAATAGAAAATTATTTACATTTGTTAGAAAAAATTAACAATAATGCACAATAAGATTTATACACGGTATCGATTATGTTCATTACAGCTTGTTAATAAAGCACATTACAAATCACAAACCTAAAAAAATGCTTACTATCACTTTCACTGCTAAAATCACGATTAACTTCTATTATTAATTCTTGTACCGATTTCAATGTCCATTATATGCCGCACTGAATTTCTCCGTGCATCGACACTTGTTATTTCAGCTTCGTGTCTAATTTTTAGCAGCATTTCTTGCTAAATTTTCCACAGGTGTTTCCTCGTCAAATTTTTTGTTTCAACTGCTCCCATATCATTGCAATGGGGTTGAAAATGCAATGATATATGCGGGTAATCCTAGAATGGTGTGTCCACATTCAGAAGCGAGAATGTCAATTTTAATTTTCTTTTAAAAACTCTTGAATGGTTGCCTCATTAGTATTATTAGTATTTGGAATTTCATCCAGTTGCTCCGAATGGTAACTAGCGTTGTCCATTACTATGACGCTGTTTGGTGGCAATTTGGACAATAAAATGTTTTTCAACCAATTTTCAAACACTTCCGCATTCACTTCAGAATGATAATCGACGCTTGCTTCTTTTACATTTTTACTCCAAGATACAGGGCTCCAGGAACGAAACCATTTTCACCTCCTGCGTGTAGAATCATTATTTTTTTTTCCTTTTGACGCCAGAATATTGACGTTGCACTTCCCTGAGCCATCAATCCATCCTCTTCTATTGTATCATGGGTATGGTACATGTTTCGTCGAGGAAAAATATCGGGACGATTTTCCTACCTATACATTTTTATAGATTTTAGATAATCGGATCTCCACTTTCTTATTACCTGGCTTTCCATCAAGCATTGCTTCTTCTCCACCTTTTTCATTGAAACGCCAATGGTTTTAACATACTTTTGCAGGGTATGCTCGGAGCAGTCGATTAAGCGCTCGGGTATATGCCGCGACAGGTCCTAGTTACAAGAATGAACATATTTAATTGTTTCGGAGGTACTCCACTTGGCCTACGGTTTAAAATCAGCAATAATCTGTTTGACCATTGCCTACGAAATGTATTTGTCACAAAGGCCTCTTAATAAGTGGTTACATGTAAGCATATATGTAGGTATGACTGAATAAGTTAAAAATATTGGCACTTGGTACGCTTACGAGTATATGCAGTAAAAACTTTAAAATATAAGTAAACACATATGCTTTCAATACCGTTTATAGTAGGAGTAGAATAGTTCCGATTTCTTCTTATTTCCAAAAAATATACAGGTAGGAACTACGTTTATGACCCTCCGGATAAAAGAAAATTTTAACCTGTGAAGAAACAGGGCAGAGGACGATTGCACACCGCGATCAAAAATTAGAAAGTATGGGCTGTCATATTGAAATTGGAAATGTTTACCATTCATTGTTATAAAAATAGATACCAATCATAAAATTAGGAAAGAATAGGATTTAGTCATACATTAAAAGCTATTAGATGAGAAATATTTGTACTTCATATAATAATGCCAAATAATGCTCATTGATTTATGTGTACGGAAAAAAAATCTAAAAAAGCCTAAACACAATTTTTGGATACGGTCCACTCCGCTACAAAACAGTGGAACGTGCCGAACCCGTCTGTTATTTACGACAGCTTCACGTAATACTTGTAAACCATTGTGAGCAGTAATCGGCTGTTCCTATAATGAGTCGCTTAGATTGTTGCTTGCAACATAATATAGTTTTAAGCCTTAAACATTTATACTGCGATGTCTTAGATAAATTTAACATGTAATGTACTAGTTAAATTGGCGGAGCGCTCACTGCTTCTCCTCATTCCTCTTATTGTAAGAGTTAAACGATGCCACAGTTGCATGTTTAAAGGGAACAAATAAACTTCCAAATGAGGAAAATAGTCGTGTGATGACTGTTAAAGCGTGTTCAGCGAAATGTCACTCGGTTTCCTTCCAGATGCTCATGGCACATCAAAGTCTGAAAAAAAACCCTCCCAGTTCCAAGAGGAAACACCATTTCGTACCGGATGTTATATTTATAATCGCGAAAACTCCCATCGAAGGCCAGCTGTGATTCCTCACACGTCCAACTCGTATCTCCAAGTAATCACGTCGTAAACATGGGTTTTGATCATAATCACTGGACGCATTAATTAGGTGGATGTTTTTAGTTTCTTACGTCGGTTTTTTTGTGGACGAGGTAATCGCGTATGCCGTGACAGAGTACGCGATTTATGAGCTGCTGTTTTTGCGCGATTCTGAGTGTAAAACTGGTGCATTTAACGACATTAGTTAACTCTACGTTAATTATATTAATGTCTGCATGCCTATTTATTCAACATGCAATGTCTGCACTAGTTTTATATTAATTCAAGACCGTTTATTGTAAGTTAACTTAATTGGGCTAATCTGTCCATAATTTAGTAATAATAATAATACGTCTTTCGTACTCAATGCGAGAACAATTACAGTATTAGTTACGAGTTAATATAGAGGAGTGGGTCCCGATATGCGAGCAATTTTGTGGTGAAGATATCAGTCGTTGTCTGATCTGTGTAGATAATCAAGTTTTTGGTAGAGATAAGCAGGATATTTGTTTAGCCACCTTATGTGTTCCCCGAAGCAAGCGATACTCACATATACAATATCGCAATAAGATAATTTTGACATAATCAAGGCAGATCTGTGGACATTTGGACAAATACTTTTTAAAACAAAACATGAGGATTGACAGAGATTACAAACATGACGAGAGAATCTATAATTTTCGTCCAAATTAAGCCCTAAGTTCTCCGAGACCGCTGTGACGAGTACAGCAGTATCATTAATTTTACTATTCACAGTAGGCTTTTTCTGGATTTACTCGCATTTAAACTTAACCTATTCGTTATGGATATTTTGTATAGCTTATCTAAATAATTATTAATCGCACGCAAAGCACTACGTGCATCGTTTTGACCAAAACTATACCACAATTGTGTATCATCTGCATAATTGTGCACTTTGCGGTACCCCTTGATGTATTTCTACAGGTGCCGAAGCAACACCGTCCGCCACTACCCTCTGATAACGATTACTCAAAAAACTGTCCACAATACGCACAGAGTTAGTATCCATACAAAAATATTTCAACTTGTTGCACTTGATTTCATGATCTAGTCTAGACTCTACACAGAATATCAAAGGCTCTTACGTTAAATAGTATGTTATCATCCTTCAAAATTGTCATTTATTATAAATGCCTGGGTCTCTACCAGCGGCATATCCTACTATGGGATAGACTGACACTTTATGGGTGACTATTTGGAATTGCAGTCTATTACACTCGATTTTTTTCCTATCCATGGGAACGATATACCAAAAGCTATCGTTGAAATGTTCTTTAAATTATTTAACTTACAAGTTTCAAACAATAGCAGTATACGCTATATTAGTGTGACGTAGATGTCGGCCATTTTGCTGCGATACGTCAAGATCCCGGATCCAAACCAACCTACTTAGTTGTCATAATGTGCGTAAGGGAGTTCAGCGTTTGGTGTAATTTTTTAGTGTTAAAGAGTATTTAAGTGTTACTGTGTATGTTTTAATACGTTTAGATACAATGTATTGTTGAAAAGCTGGACATACACTAAGTACGTGTGTGGAGCATTACAATTTACAATTTTTACCAGAAAATGGTAATGGGTTGGGTCCCTGGATGTTCCCGTTATAATGAGAGCGAAACGTGTAATCTTTACAGCACTTTTTTTAGGTTGTTTTTAAACAATAGATTGCAACTAAATGTAATTTTGGTTGTAATACTAAATTATGCGAAGGAACGTAAACCATTAAAAATACACAGTAACACTCAATGTTCAGAGCAATATTATAGTATAATACAATATTTTGAAGTGTTACAGTGTATGTTTGAGTGGTTTACATACCTTTGTATTATTCATTAAGTATTACAAACCGAAATTATATTAAGTTGCAATCTATAGTTGAAAGACAATCTAAAATAAATGCTTAAAGTTTATACGTTTTTCTCTCATTATAACAAGAACATCTAGGGACCTAGCACGTTATCATCTTCTGGTACAACATGTAAATTGTAATGCTCTACACACGCACTTATTGTAGGTTAAACTTTTCAGCAATACCTACATTGTAACTAAATATAATTTACGTTTGTAATACTGGCTAAGTAAAGCGAAAGAGTGTCAGCTACTCAAACATACACAGTAACACTTTAAAATATTCTTTTAACACTAACAGATTGCACCAAACACTTAGCTTCTTTATGCACGTTATGACAACTTGGTTTGTTTTGATCCAGGATCTAAACTAAATGTAATTTCGGTTTGTAATACTTGTGAAGCAAAACGAAGGAGTGTAAGCTACTCAAATAAGCACAGTAACACTTCTAAATATTCTTTTAAAGTCACAAAATTGTACCTAACATTTAGGTCTGTTACGCACGTTATGACAACTCGCTTTGTCAGGATCCAGGACTTTGACGTTCCACAGAAAAATGGCCGTCATTACGTCAGCACTAATATGGCGTATTAAGGAACTGTCGCTTTCTATACCAGAGTTAAATGTAGAAGAGGACTACCATTATCAGTGTGTTGGATTTATACTAGAGCTATTCAGGTCAGATTTTTTCAAATTACTGAAATTGCATTCTGAAATAAATTAAGATTTAAGTAGCGATAATGTCGATGAGAAAGCTGATGGTCGGGTGAGGACATTGAAGATCTTTTTAATGCAATTTCTAAAACACATATGTTCTCAAAATGTAAACGGTCATAGAATTCCAGAGAAAAGTTTGAATCTTTTTTTAGCATTGAAAAACATCGCTCAGCATCTGACGTCGACATAGGTGGAGTGATTAAAATTTCCACATGTATTTACATGTTTCATTTTGAGAAAACAGAGATAAAAGAGAAACCACTTGCCACTCCTTTCTTTTATAAAAAAAAAACGTATGCTTAGTTTTCAGTATATTTCAGAAAATTGTTTCTATAATGATCAAATTTTTCAGCTTTAAAGAGCTTCTAGGTGCCTAATAAAAGATAATGTAATTTTGATTTGTTGAATAATTGTATTACAAATTTCTAATGCCTATGTTTTTTAATTTTGGAGGTCAAACACAAAGTGGTTTCTTTCAGGGTTCTCCGTTGTGGCACTGACTTGTTCAATCTTAGGTCTTATCGTCGTTTTCGATAGCTTCCTGTATTTACTCTCCTTGACTAAAAGTTCCATCTTCTTTGGGACGATTATAATTAAAATGCGAGCTCTGTGTGGTTGATTTAAACGGTATATGAAAACCCCCCCACCTCAGTAATTTCGAAAATCTAAATGCGTATGTCAGCAACTAAGCTGTCATCTTCTCACACTTCCACTGGGAATTTTGTGAGGTTAAATCCAGAGCCACACATTTCAATAAGTAGTTTACTTTACTTCTACTGACGATGACAGCTTAGCTGCCGAAATACATATGACGTTTTCTAAATTACTGTAGTAAGGGGCTTTTCATATACCGTTTAAGTGGGACGATTGTGGTAATCTTCTGTTGACTATTTAATCTAGTATTTGCAGTATAGCAAAATAAGCATGTGCCATCTGTGTATAGTTGTTCGGCTTATAAATCATCCTCAGTACGGCTATAGTCCCAACGCCGATAACATGGCACAGATCTTGGCTTGCTCCGTATACGCCAAAGTTGGCGATGTGCATGTGAGAATAATAATTGCCACTATACTACATAGTATCGCTCACAATTATTATTTTCGCATACACATTGGCTGCCTTGGCGTTTATAAGGGAAGGAAGCTAACATCTGTGCAATATTGTCTGCATTGGGACTGTAACTGTGCTGAGGAGGATTTATAAGCAGAAACAGCTGTCCACAGATTGTTCTTATGCAATCAACATGGCATAGGCTTATTTAAGATACATGCTGAGATCTGCACTTTTTGCGGACACCGTCGTTGGGGACTTCTATTAAATGTCCGCTACAAGGTGGAATACCGTTCATGGTACAGGTTCCCCCTATAAACGGGTGGGTTGCACTGTTAATTACCACTAGATGGTACAGTGTTGCTCAAATTATTATTCTTCCATAGTACTTGCGTTCTTTATTAGAAATTTTGAACAGAAATAACAAATTCCCGGGTTATTTTTCCTTTAAAACACTGTCGCCTTATTAAAATGTGCCTTATTTCACTCTTAGTTAAAGTTTATCATGAAAAATTCATTTAGTTAGGGACTTTCGTCATGACTTGAAATCTTCGAGGGGCCAACTCAAATACACCACAAAATCGAATGCACTCAATTATTATATTCAGTTTTAGTCCACTTGCTTGCTATAGCTATAGTTTACTTCTAGTTAACTTCTGTTGTTTGTCTATACGCTGAGTTTAGTATAAGATCAGCTTGGCACATTTAACGAGCAGCCGTTACTGCTGATAATTAATTTATCAGTGTTTGCAACCATGCTTTAATATTTATTAATGAATTGCCATAATTGCAGGTGAACAACTAATAAACCTTCATGTACCTACTCTTAAAGACACTTCAAGAAAGAGTATGCCACCTATATTCGTATTTGTTTTAAGCTTAAAAATAAATGACTACGTTAAAATTTTAACTTTAAGTTTAAGCGTGGAAATTGTTCCCGACTTCACATCGTTGAAATACTCTAATACTCTATGTTTACAAACTGTTCGATAGCACAATCTCATGCTATTATTCAAAGTTGTAGACCCTTCAACCGTCTTTTTTATACAGAAATCCATCTCTATTCGTGCATAATACCCGTGTAGGTAGAACAATTGCACCTCTCATGTGTGAGTGGACGCCTATACAAGAAATCGTCACGGCGCATTTAGAATTATGTCATAATTTATAATGTGCTCGTTGTACACACCTTATTGCCATTGAATGCTGATTAGTGTTGGGGATTCGATACAGGTTGAATTTTAGCATATTTTATTTTAATCAAAGTCTGACCTCTCGCCTCCTACACGTGTAGGGAGGCATACAATGAGAGACGGCAGATGATGAATTACAAAAATAGCATTGTAAATGCATTTGAAATGCTGTATAATAGAACGGCCATCTGAGATTGCTTTGCTGTTGTTGATAAGGATTTATGAAGTGCGGGGTATTTACAATTACTCGCTGCGCCAATAGTATTTAAAGGTGCCAAAAATGATCTATGATCAAGAGATCAGGTGAGATTGGACTAACGAATACCTTTTTGTCCCTTCGTCGACAATACATTGTGAAAAATTCTGTTGTAATGGAGAGTAACATTAAGCAAATTGCTTACCTGCACTGAAAAAAGGTTTATTTATGTGATCTAAAATTTGTTTAGTATTAATAAATAATTTATTTGTATTTGTCGAATTAAACATTTATTTCTTTAACCAAAACATTTATTAACTTTTCTTTAATAAAGCTTATTTATGACTACTAAACTGCTTAATACCATGATAGAACCTATTTATTTATCGGAAAGCAATTTTAGTAAATTTTGTGTACAAATTTCCTACTGCTAATTAAATAATTTTGTAAAAATAAAAAAAATCACTGTTTGGAGAAGCACTTGGTTTGCTAACTTATACCTATGAGGTAAACCCTCATATTCTTTACATAAAGATATTCTGATTTAACCAAACTTATCTTAACAAAGATACAAGGGTATTAAAGTTGAAATTTTGTTTTCAATATTTTTAAATAACTTTTAAAATAATTGAGATATTTGAATGAAATTCAAATTTTTCACCCATACTCAATTAAAATAGTAACAAGCTATTTAACCTACCGGTAAGTCGTTTGCAAATACGGCACTATTCCACAAGGCTCTGTCCTTGGTCCGATACTATAAATATTAAACAAATTTATCGACACCTATATAATGAAGAAAATATTGACATAATTGCAATAGTGATTACAAAAACAAAATCTTAGAAAAACTTAAAAGAAAATATTATGTACACAGTGTCGGAAGTCTGCAATTTTACAAAATCCTAAAAGTAAATTGTCTCCGACAAAAGAAAACGAAGCTGATAGTATTGAAGTCACCAAAAAGAATGCACCATAGAGATCTGCATGTCAGAATCAATAAAACAAAGCTGGATGTTCTTGAAGAATTTCGATACTTAGGAGTTGTACTAGATCAAAAGTTAGTTTTCAAAAGCATGTGAATGGTGTGTGCGACAGAGCTATGAAAAAACCGATATCCCTGAAAAATGAAGTAAAAGTAAAATGGGACATACCTGCCTCGAAATCGATTACTTTGATCTACAATCTTCTGACTATTCCAATTGCACCTTCTGTTTCCGAAATTTGATGCGATCGAGTAAAAGTCGCTTTAATAAAATCTAAACTTCTCTGGTTATCTGGTTTATATATTGTGTATGTTCCTGTATTGTGCTGTGTTTTTGTTATTAATGGTGTGTAGAACTGTGTATAATAGTAAGATAATATTTTCTTGGAAAGATCGCTATCTCTTGAAAACACTGACAAAAAGTTATTAGTCTGACGTTTCGATTACACCTGTAATCTTTGTCAAAGACGAAGAACCTCAAAATTTGCCTGACACAAGTTCAAAAAAAATTTTGAAAGTAAATAAACAAATCACCAAGGAGGCTGATTATTTAAGATGATATATTTTTATATGTTTAAATCAGCGCTAGTGAGAAATGGTTATAACAATAAAAATATTTGGTCAGTTTTTAATAAAAGTGCTCATCCAAATCAAGTAAATTCTCAGGCAGCACAAAGTAAATTGAAGTTGGGTTTGCCTTAAGTACAAGGCTTTTCGGAAAAATTAAAGAGGATGCTTAGAAAACCGTTTAGTTGTTGATAGTACATATAATAATTTAGATAAAATTTTAAGTTATGTTAAAGATAAAGTACATTTAGAGAGTGAAGGTATTTTCAAAGAAAAGTACGTACACGTTTAAAAGAACACATATGTGCTACTAGGCTGTAACAGATAGATAAATCTTCCGTAGCTGAAAACTAATATTTGACTAAACACATTAAACAAAAATTTTACATACAGAAAAATGTTATCACAAACGTCTAATAAAAGAAGCTATAGAAATTTGTAGGAATACTAATAATTTTAATAGGGATGTGGAAATAATGAGTTAGGTGACATTTGGAAGGCTATTTTGTAGTTATGTTTTACCACGTAGTTCGTGTATATCTAGTAGGTAGGTAGTTCCGTTTTCGTCGTTAGGTTCTTTCTTATCAGGTTGGCACGTTGTTTCTATGACGTCTCGCTTCCTTGGTGAATTGTTTATTTACTTTCAAAATTTTGTTTGAACTTGTGTCGGGCAAATTTTGAGGTTCTTCGTCTTTGACAAAGATTACAGGTGTAATCGAAACGTCAGACTAATAGCTTTTTGTCAGTGTTTTCAAGAGACAGACATCTTTCCGAGAAAATATTATCTTATATTATGGACGCTGAAAGCTTTCACCCTTGTGTATAATTCTGTTTATTATTAAGAAAAAAATGTTTGGGTCGTGTATAATTTTTACTCGCATTGTGGAAAACCGCTAGCAACGGATTTTAAAACGGCTGCATTTCTTTTGATGATGTAGCCAATGTAATCCTTGATTGCACTGCTCGATTGAGCTCTTTGCCTCCAGCAAAAAATAAGCTAATCCACTTCGATTAGATCTATGCTAATTTTTTGCCCCGCCAAGCAGATCAACTGAACGTTTTATATATTCGGTTGGCTGCCAGATCATTGTTATTTTAAACAGTAATCTGATAAAAATACGAGTAAGTTCATCCGACCTGAGGAAAAACTAATGGATGCAGGAGCCCAACAGGTTGCCTTGCCTGCGGGCCGGTCCATCGCCGCCGTTCTGGCACCATCGCCGTCGTGATCCCCGGCGTTGTGAGATTGATGAAATTGCGCTGGATTGACAGATTGAGCTTTTATTTTACTTCCACATCCAACGCGAAAAAATCTTTGAAAATTTTTATTTGCTCAATCGCTTTACAATGCTCGAAAACGTCCAAAACAAAACTTGATCAAAAAAATTCTTGTCTGTGTGAGTGTTGTCTGTAGGTCTGTGTGTGGACGCGATAACCTTCGAAAGACTTAACATATAAACTTGAAATTGAACTTTTCAAAGCGACCTATTATTGTTTTTAGGGTATAGAGAATGAGGTGAAGTTATGGCGTAACGACCCTTTTTGCAGATTTTTAATTTTCCTTTTAGAATTTGTAGTTTAATTGCGAGTATTTTTCGTCCCTATAAATTTTCGGTGCAGCAAACGGTTTAGAAGATATTATTTTCAAAAAATTAACTTTTTGGAAATATTTCCAAAATACATGATTTTGGACCCTGTCTACACGATTTTTTTTAAATTTTCCATTATATAAAAAATTAAATTTCTGATCGAATTATTACAAAAAAAAAAGAATTTCAAAATTTATGGATTTTCGACTTCAATTTCTTTGAATACTTATTCAATTAATACGTTATTCTAGTTTTTATGTCCTCATTCGTTTGTGGCTTCTAGTTAATATTAAATACTATTTTAATGACGTTTCGACCTTACTTTTAGGTCTTTATCAAATCTTTATTTTGTGTATTATCAGTTTGGCAGTACACAATACAAAAGATTTGATAAAGTCCTAAAAATAAAGTCGAAACGCCATCGAACTAGTACTCGTATTTAATAGAAACCCGAACCCATATACTAATATAACTTAACCTATGATTCTACAAAAAAAAAGAATAATCCTTATTCTAGTTTTTATCAACAATTGAGCTAACAGATCGGTAGATTGCGTTAGACGGTTTAATAGAATGTTTACGACATTGACTTAATAATAAATTTGACAAGATTTGTTAGCATATTGGCAGCTTTAATGTTATGCTGAATTTAGGTTGGTTGGAATTTTCTTAAAGTTGCATCTGAAGACATCTCAACTACTTCTATGTACAAACAAAGTGCTAGGTATTGTGCATATATAACTGATAGAATCGATACTGACTGGCGTAGAAACCAATCTCCATTTATTGTAACAATTGAATTTTGTATACGGGAAACCCAGATGTTCAATTAGTATTTTCCTATTTTCTAACAAATGTAGTTATAAGGCCTTCCTGTTAAATGTAGATTGCAAAAAAAAATAGTATCATGTTTGTTTGCCCTTTCCTGCATACATACCATTCATGAACAGTAAACGTGGGTGCAAAATATGCGAATTGTGCTATAAAAAATTTTTTATTGTTTAAAACGGAAGCTGGATGTATTTTTATGCTATTAGAGTTAAGAGTTTCAGTTGCAACATTATTTAGTGTTCCGAAACTCACCTTCTACGATCGATTCACCTTTTATTTAAATACGAGATTTCTGGCTTTCCTATTTAACTAATAAGGAACCTACGTTGCACAACACTTTCAACACATTCACATTCTTATTAGAACTGTCACTTTGGGTCAAAGATGGCGGCTGCAAATATTCACCTATACAGAGCGCTATCCTAGATAAAGCCAACACAGTCTTCGAATAGACAGTTTTGTTTTTAACATGAATGAACCGTCATATTTTTAGTGGATTAAACCACATCAACTAGCTGTTGCAAACAATGCAGATCCTATAATTTGTAGAATAGATCGTCCAGGATTAGAATTCGCAAAATACACATTACTATATTATATCTGCCCGTGGGATTAMTAAAAACTTGATTTCAAATTAAATTGCTGCCTTCATCTTCAATCTTCGAGACTCCTTGGCAACATCGTTGGTCTTTTACGCCGACAGCTATTCATTGTAAAGCTCCACGTCCATTCCGGCACATCCCCCAACAACAAATAAATTAAACTCATTAACTTTTACAACTTCTCGCGTTATTTAAGGTTTTGCCTTTAATAGTGGGATTTATTAAGGAGTAATTACACCGGCCAGTGACGTGTGTCATTCGTCAGCGCTGAACGAGCTTACTGAAACGGAAAAAGATGAACAGTTGCATTCATAGAAGATTGACTTGACGGTTAAATCTCTTGTAAGTGACTTGGATGGTAATGAGATTCTGGGAAATGGGATTGTAGCGAGGATTTGTAACCGGGATTAGGCTTCATTGACAATGAATTTTGTTTTATTATTATGTGGTAATATGACATAGTTGTAAGGACGCCAGAAAAGTTGTTATAATAGGTGCATCGGCAAAAAATTAATTTATCAACAGAAATATTTCCTATAACATCTAAATAGTTAGATATAGAGACGTGGCTATATTCTGAAGCTTATATTAGCTTGAACATAAAACTTAATCTAAAGAAGAAATCTAAATAAAATTTGACACAAATAAGAAAAGATTGTCACTATTGAACGAAATGTATTCACTTTTTCTATTGCGACAAGAAATAAATCTTATAAATGAGAGCTTTCAGGAAATTTTACGTTTGTGGTTAACTCAATCCTAGTTGGCCTTGCAGGATATCTTATATACCAAATTCGTCGAGAGTACTTCAATATATCTCTCCGGCAAAGACTACAAATTGAACAGGTTTAGCATGCGCGCTCTCCGACAGAATTTTTAATTAACGGGTTGTACTTGGCTGTCGGCTTAAATCCTCTTACGAAATTTTACGGTACATTAAATTAATCAAAAGTAGCTGCAAAACGGTCGTTTAGGCAAGAAGCTGTAGCTCGACGCTAATAATTATATCAGTGACCATTCTCTTCTCAGCAGGAGACAATGATTCTGAACGTCATTTTAAATAATATATAGGTTTTGATGGCACTGTAACTTACGGGTTAAAAATGTGATAAAATTACATGTTAATTTCTTGGATTGTAATTGTGGTAGTGTCAGTTGTAGTATAATTAATTTACACCATATACAGGGGTATTTATTATGTAACTCGATTTATTATGAATTCTAAGAAAAATATTTTATACAAATTTAAACGAATTGACGCAGTCCAATATTGTGGTGGTGCTCTTGAAGTTACTGCATGGGCGTAGCTAGGGGGGCTTGGGGGGGCTAAGCCCCCCCCCCATAACTTCTCGATAGCACTCCGAAAAATATTTCGTAAGGTTTAAATAAAATAGTTTGTTTATTATGAATTCACAACTACCATAAGAAAAGCTGCCTTCACTGAGAAGGTCAACGTCATCGGAGAGGATCTGGACAAGCAGGTCTAGCTAAATGGTTTTGGGCTCCCATATTGACAACATTTAATTCCAGAGAGCAGCCAGACGTATTCTTTTAATGCATTTACTTAACATTCAGCCAAAAAAAGCATGTTCTCATCTTTCGTTTTTTTTTGTCATTCCTGAGAGACCAAAAGAGCTACCGACACCTACCTGAACTCAAACGAAAGCTTGATGAATTACCTATACATTCCATTTTGATGTCTTTTAACGTGGGACACGTTATTTCGCTGGTATTCGAATTTGAACAGGGCAAAAACTGAAAATTTGCCCTTTTTGGAAAAAAATCTTGAAGAGCTTGGTCTCGTTTTGTGGGAAATTTGATCTGTTTTAGAAAAGGAAAGTATATTTCTTCCACAAAAATCTGTAGTTTACAAGATGTTGAAAAACAAAA
Source organism: Rhyzopertha dominica (assembly GCA_025024175.1). Taxonomy (NCBI): domain Eukaryota; kingdom Metazoa; phylum Arthropoda; class Insecta; order Coleoptera; family Bostrichidae; genus Rhyzopertha; species Rhyzopertha dominica. The sequence continues at coordinate 7,631,321 of QCXZ01000053.1, read as the reverse complement.
CAAAAAACAAAACAAGCAAAACCGCTAGTGGTCCGTGCATTTTGGTGTAGTTTGACAAATCTGGATTTGTAGTACGTAAGGATGATAATGTTAAAACACTTACCAAAAACATGTACGAATGGAAATGGAAGTTCTGCATCCTGCGAACGCACCTTTTTAGTAATGGTTGAGAAGTAATATGGTATAAAAACGATTTACCAACCTGGCAATAATAAATATCGTAGTAGCTTAGCTGCAAAGCTAAACCCAGAAGATGTTTTGAATGCATTTGTCAAACGGGGCAACAGAAAAGTAACATTAKACTTTTAATAATTCTGTAAGTAATTTTTCACAGTCTAAATTATATTTTACAATAAATCTTTTCCACCTAAGAACTGGAGAAAAAACTTAAATAACTTCTGGAATCAATATATATTGAAAGTTATTAATGGCCAAATTAGCAATTAATAAATTTTTCAAAAGCTTTATGAATATTTAATTTTTATTACCTATCGTAAATAACTATTATTTCTACTCGAGGGACTTAAGCCCCCCCCCCCTAAAATATTATGTTAGCTACGCCTATGAGTTTTCTGGAAACTAATGAATTAAATCGTTATGTGCAGATTAAAATTACGGGATTTTTTTCAGAAGATGGGCGTTACAAGCATTTTCAACAAATATAACTTTTGAATTGGAAGTATGCCGTTCAGTCTGCGTTTTTATTTTTTCAAACTGAAAAATAAAAAGTTGTGCGGCCAAACCCGATGCGATGGGGCGGGAAGCAGAGTCGAAGCAACCCCTTAAAGGACCTCAAAAAAGTTATTTCTGTTAATTTTAAAAATCTGTTTTGTTAAAATGAGTTCCAGTTTTATACCTGAGTGATCAGATAAGTAAGTGTCTGTAGGTTTTACAATAATCTAGATACATCTGTGTTTGTAAAGATACTGTCCAGTAATTGCATTATTGCGTGTTGGAAAGTTAACGATAAACTTCGGGCAATTAAAGTCACTAGCCACTATAACGTCATTGTTAACACACGGAACATACCAGGGTAACCGTTCTCGAGATTCGGGTTCGAGTCCTGACCGCAGCGAGTTACTTTTCTAATTTAATTAGCTTGCCTTACCCGATAGCCAGAATATTTTTTAATCATTATACAGGCGAAATATGTGATACTTTAATTGTTAACACAGTTGAATGACATTAAATGTACTATGTAGTACTTCTAAGAAAATTTCGAAAATTGCCTTAAGGGGGTCTGTGTAATTTACAAAGCATATTTAACTATTGGGACCAGTAGAATTCCAGACACCTTGACAGTGGTTCTCCACAGACCTTTGGTCCAGTAACTTTACCGACGCACAGCGCATCTACTGTCATTACCGTTGAACCACCCATCGCTCAAGATCTTGCGAGAAAACTGATAGCAGTTCTCTCGCCAAGAAACTGGAGAAAATACCTTTAAGCAGTTCGTTCATTCAGATGTTCATCAAATTATATGAACTATTTTCACAGCAGACTCTACGTTTGTGTTGGAAAGAGAAAACTATGGCATGCTTACCCCTTTTTTATGAACGCCCTTTACGTATATCTATTCATTTAATATGAAGCTTAATATGCAGTTTGTCAACTAGTTTGTACTTGCTTCAGTTTCTAAACAAGAAATATTTGTACGACATGGACACGTGTATAATATAATTTTTCGCTGGGCTTATCCTGTATTTAGTGACGCGTTACACGTTGTAGTTAGCAAAGCTACCGGTAGATGATGCACGCCAATTTTCATTAAATGACCAGGCAATCGGCAATGTAGGTCTCTGTACATACGGCCCATATCAGCTAATCTCGTAGTTCGTAATGCTATCGCTAGATGGCGATACTGCCGATTACACAAAATGATTTCCAAAATGCGGTGTAAGACGTCCACGTCAATAGCGAAACGTTAAGCGTCCCTATCGAAAATTATGCTTGTATTTGCGTCTAAGTTTAAAAACACCCACAAATAATTCTACAAGTGCCGAATATAGAAAAAAAATCGATTTTTTTCAGCGTTCGTTACTTTCCTTTCCATAAAATGTGTAAAAATTGTGGCAAGAAAAATCACACCAGACAAAACATGTGGAAGTTAGACAGTAGCTGGGGAAGAAACTGTACAAGGTCTACTATCAAAATACAACTTAGAAGAATCCCAGCGCTCATAAACGACTTGAAACAAAACGACTTCAAGTTGGCGAGAACAAATCTTAAAGGTAACACGCAGAAAGGAGTAAAAGGAACCACTGCAATAGTGCGATAGTTTTGTCTAGAGACCAGCCATGGAAATAAGCCCAACAAGCGATCGGACAAACAGTTGAAATCACACAAGCAAAACGTCAACATCATCATGAAAGAGAACCTAAACAAGATACAGAAATCGAACAACTACATAAAATTGTAAGAGTTTTTAATTCACTTGTGTTCTAGTGTTATGTACTTATGTTGCGTTACTATTATCATTGTTACTGTCGTTATAGTGATGTTCCATGTATATAGCTTAGTGTATACAAGAAATTCCACAATAGTGGTACATAAAACCCTGGAAGACGGAAACTAACCTTCGAAGCTCAGAAGTAGCTTGGAAAAAACTGTTCAAGAACTGCGAACAACGTAAACCTCAATGGAAAATGACGACAGAATCTCAGCACTCTTAAACGACCTCCAACAAGAAGAACAATGCAGCCGAGCCAAACTGACATCAAACACATCAAAAACTAGGGACACATCTAAAGGAAAGAGGCAAACCACACGGAAGACTTGGGAGCTAAGCGGAGACCAACGAAAAAGAGGAAGACCGTGCTTTACACGAAAAACAACTAAAGAGAGGATAATTAAGAAACCAGGGGAAAATGAAAAATATTGGCTAGAACAGAAATCACAAGGTACAAGAAATTAATCAAGCGACTCTGAAATGGACCAATGATGTCAACAGCACCAAGAAAACCTTCCCATTCAGTCCTTATATTCCCTTAACATGCGCTAGACAGTCGCGACTACTACTAGCAATCAGCATGTACCCTCCAAGCCATCGTAGACGACATCGGAGTGGCAAAAATGCTGACCGTACGCTGGTTTAATCAATTAATCAAATCAATCAGTACATAAATTAGGCCATCTGTACAATGAAAATGATAGAACGCAAACGGGCGTATGGAGTCATTAAAAATATTGCATTTGATTCTAAAAACGTAGTTCAAAGTCCTAAAACACTTTTATTCCATTAATTGATGATGTGCCTTGCTGAATGAAGACCTATCAACTACCGAAGACTTAATAGCCAGCCAATGTGCCGTGACATCCGATTAGCATAAGAAAATCGTATAACTGTTTCCGGAATAGACTCGACGAGCGCTTTTGTTTATGTTAATTCATTTGTTTTCCTTGCGCGGCACGCCGCACACACCCACGGAACATGATCGCGGACGTTAATCCCCCGTTAACATAAAACTAAATTTGGAAAGCTAATAATGATGAATTGACAATGGACGATGGTGAGGCGTACGGTTTTCTTCCGGTCAAAAGGTCACAATTGTTAAATGAGACGACTGGCGACGAGGCGGATTATCCTTTTGTGGAACCTTCCGCGTGTTTTTTTTTATGCTAGGCGAGAATTTGTTTAATGTTCTAATAAATGATGCAGGTGTTGAAACCTATAAATTTTTTTGTTAATTTGTCGTAGCATCGATGGAATTGGAGGTGCGACGTGCGGTTCTTGTGTAGCAAAAAATAATATATGCTGGAGCTGAAAAGTATGCCACGCCTTGTATATATAGATGTGGTTTATAGTTCAGTAACAGATGAACACACACATGTGGTAACTTTTTACTGGTTTATCTGAAAACCAGTCGTCTATTAGATCCTTATTTTCTGTGAGCTGTTCTATCTATGGAATTTGTCGATTTTTTTCCAATTAAGTGATTATAAAAAGGGTCACATTATTGGGATGAAAAAGGCGGAGTTTATTTTAAGGAAGGTATCCCGAAAACTTCTTTATCAAGGCAGAAAGTATAGCACCAAATTAGCAATCACAATAACATAAAATACTTAACAGATATCCGACATCAAAAACTTTAGCAAGTGTAGTGGTATTGGAGGTGGGTTACGATTTTATTGATTGTTTATTAACTAGTAGGACTGTGATAATATATGTTACCAAAGTTTTTATTGTTACTAACGTATTAACTAATATGACTGTGATATTATATGTTGCTAAAATTTTTAATGTCGGATATCTGTTAATTGTTTTATGTTATTGTGATTGCTAATTTGGTGCTATACTTTCAGCCTTGATAAAGAAGTAAACGACTTCGAAATGTCAGCAAAGATACATACATGTCTTTTAATGTCCCCATCCCAATATTAACCTATATACCATATACAATTATAAATACTTATTTTTGTGATAAAGTTACATACATATATTTTATATTTTCACTAAAAATCAAATGTATGAATTCGAGCTTACGAAGTAGTCACTACACATTAGCTATATCGAAAGCTTCCTAATTCTATTCTATTCTATCCTATATAAAATTTATAAAAAGACATAAATTAGTGCCCGTAGATCTATCCTTACTGAACCTATGCTGCTAAAGAGATAAGTATTCAGAGAAGATATCTCAAAAAGCATTGCAATTGATTCTGATATACAAACACCTCTACAAATGAACGCAGCTTATGGTCTTTAGGGTCAAAAGCCCATTTTCCATTCAAAATTCAATATTAATTCACGTTGAACGTGATTTTTTGTGCTGAGAATGATGGTGCATGCCAAATTTTTATTAAAGCTATGATGGACATAGACGGACATGCACCATGATACATAAAGCTGCAAAAAATACAATTTTGCTTTACTGGTGTCGCTAAACGTGGTTTTTAGTGCTAAATATGACGTTACCTCTCAAATTTGGATAAAGACGAGCGGTGCATGGTACCTAAAACTACAAAAATCAATTTTGCTTTATAGTTGTCGTTAGACGTGATTGCCGAGTATGATTATTTGTGTGAAATTTTGATTAAGGCTATGGTGTACATGCAGTGTGGAATATGAAGGTACAAGAAACAATTTGGTTGACGGGTGTCGTTGAACGTGATGAGGATTGAATTTTTTATCTCGTTTATTTTTCATGTTGCAAAAAATGTAAATACAAAAGCTGTAGATAATTTTACCCTTAATAAACTACTTTGTCCCAGTTTGTTATGCATTTGTCATATTCGAGATATGACATAAACTTATGTTTTTTTAATTGAAACTATAGTTGGTTATGGATCCATTAAGTCGGTGATTTATTTTATATAACGATATAACACTCGGTATAGTTATTTTGAAAAATACCAGAGTTATGGCGAATATTCTGTAATTATTGTTGTTTGTTATTTMTTAAATAGTCTGTCAAAAGCTTGTAAAACGGCAGCTCTTAAATCATCTACTGTTTCATAGTTCCTTTGGTAAACTTTGTTTTTTATTGTACCTACCCCATAAAAAAATCTAAAACAAATCAATCTGGAGAACCGGGTGGTCAAGCAACAGATCCGCTTCTTCCTATCCACGTGATTGCATACATTTGATCAGGATAATTCCTTACTTGCACTGTATTATGAGGAAGTGCTCCATTGTGTTGGAACCACTCCATTGTTCTATGCACCTCCAAGTTTAAATCTTGAAGGATTTCTTCAAAATAACTTTGTAAGAAATGAAGGTAACGTTCACCACTTAAAGAATGGTCAAAAATGTACGGACCTAAAATGGTGGACCCAATAATACCACACCACACAGTGAACCCAAATCTGATTTGAGGTCTTCTTTGCTGCACATTGCGAATGTTTTCTTGTGCCCGGAGATGGGAGATGTTCATTATGTCGGTTAAACATACCGCAGTTTGTAAATTTTGTTTCGTTCGACCACATAATCTAAAAAAAACTATGGATCTTCTGCGCACATGTTTCTATACCAGACGCCAAACTTCATCCCAAGCATGTAATGTTTGGCTAACTGCAAAGCTTGTAGGGGTGAATTTTATGTCATTTCAATGTTTTAACAACATTGCTTTGGTGAAATGCCAGCATTTAAAGCAATTTCACGGGCTGAACATAACGGATTTATGTTTACACTTGCCAAAATGTTTATTTGTGTACCTTCTTTTATATACTTTTTATATATACTGTTATCGCAAAGCCTTTTAAATTGCTTTAAAGAATGCTGACGGCGATCTTGGTAACGATGAAAGTATTCTTAAGATGCTCAAACGGAATTTTTGCGGCATACGATGTAGCATTCAACCAAAATAAGCTTTTCTAGATTTGAAAACTCGATTTTCGTCTTACAAATACGTGAAGTTTTACTGCTCAGTTCTAACTAACTGTCAGATCCAAGAAACAATTGTTCCAGGGCTAACTATTTAAAAACAATACAGAAAATTGGCCATTACTTTGGTGTTTTATTAAAATAACTATACTGCGTGTTATATTATTAAATAGGTAAAAAAAATCGCCGAGTTTATGCATCCACAGCCAACTATAGTTTCTATTTAAAAAAAACAAGTTTATGTCATATCTCAAATACGACAAAACGCATAACGAAATGGAGTACACTACTTTATTAAGGGTAAAATTATCTACAACTTTTGTATTTATTTTTTTTTGTAACATCAAAAATAATTTTTGGTAAAAGGAATGAAAGAAATACTCAAAATTTATTTTTTTCCAAAATATCTAGTAAGCCATGGACTTTTTTTTTAACCACAACACATTGATTTAGGTCAACAAAACTGCGAATTTTTCTCTACTTATCTATCTTTCTAGCTACGCTAGAAGAAACTCACCCTGTATTGAAGGACGACTTAACTGCAATTTTTAAAAATATATGTTTCGTTTGTGAGCTTACGTTTTTGTGTGCAAGAATTTTCACTTGACGCTCGTAGTTTGCAATATTAGTGCACAATAACATGTAAGTCGAAGTGTCCTTAATTTAAGTTTAACTTTGTCATTCAGTGTTATTCGTATCCATGGCAACACGAGTTGTAATAATAATATTAATGTGGATTTTGGTTTAATCCCACCGCAGAATGAACACGTAGGCACTGAACCAGTGTTAGTCGAAAAAGTTGCTTTGTTTACGACCCTCGCGGTGCCCCATTATAAAATGCAACAGGTGTCCAAAAATCGTGCGCCAAAAATACGAGGGCAATTAACATTCGTGTCAGACCCCGCCAATTTACATAATCGCGATAATGGTAAAACGTGGAAAGTGTCCGTGCATGTTCGGCTGACAATGCACAAAACGTATCGCGCACAATGAATTCGAACGCGCCAAATAATAATTCAATCGTATTCCACTTGCGATTTATCGAACAGATGTTACCGAAACGTGTTCCCCGATAAAAGTACGAGAAAGGCGCTTTCACGCCCAAAATGGCCAGTGGTTTGTGCAACCTAACGCAGAAAATGATTCGCCTTCGGGGTCTTGGTTACGGACCGGTCCTAATTGATGCACCCAGTTTCGTATTGTGATGGCATGTGTGCGTTTTGGATGTGAGAAAGTTAAGGTACACTGAAGGGCATTGTTGGGTTTACATATTTTTTCCCTTGATCATACGGTTTGGGATTTTCTTTCCAGAAGTGTTCTTGTAAATTAAGGAAGTGAGAAGTAAATGAATTGCTTAATTTGTGTCCAATTTTCATTCCTCTCAGATCCTCTTCCACCTGCTTCATCCACCTCTCTCTTGGTTTGCCTCTGCCTCTATTGTCCATTGCCCTTGTTTTTATCACCTCTTTCACTACAATCCCGTCCTTCATTCGCAAAACTTGACCCAACCATCTCACTCTATAAGATTTTATCACGGCGGTTAATCATTGGCTCCTGATATAATTCGTAATGCAGTAATTAGTTTTTCCAATATTTCATGTTGAATAGTTGGTATTCATGAAACAGTTTTCTTTGAAGTCGTAGAATAGTGCGTTAAGTGATAAATTTCTTAATTTTTGAAGAAGAATCTGATGGAGATGAGAAAACAATTGATTATTAAATTACTGTTACATAAACAACATCTTTGTTCTTATGAATTGAACGACCTGATTCTAAGTAACGTATTGGATAGAGTACATTAAATTAAACAAGAAGGGTCGAGATACCGGTGCTCTATAGTCATTTGATTTTAGCTATTTTATGTTGAATAATTAGTGTTTACCAAACAGTCTACAATAACGAACTTTTTATTTGTAATCCTATTATAGTAGTTTAAAATGGAAAGTTTTGTAGAGGGTTTCTATAAATAATCCATGCAACGCAGGCGGCGTTAATTTCTAAATTCTTTGTGCCGCCTTTTTGTAACTGCTGCCAAGTTACAATATGTACGGCGATAGTAGTTGAAGGTTACAGATCAATATGTCACACTACAGCTCCGAAATGTGAGTTTTCTGCTACCTTACGGTTAATTATCTCAGATAACACTACAGACTATTTTGAAAATACACACTACCAGGCGTTTTCTCATATTAAAATATATCAAATAATTTAAAAAATCTACAGATGACAAATATACGTCACTTTCCTGAGAGGCTGCAAATTGATTTAACCGATAATTAAGTACCCTGGATGCATGAATCATTTATAGAAACTCGATATATTACTGAGAAGAATCGATCATCACATATAATAAAAATACATTGTATATTTCTTACTCTTTATAAAGAAAACTAAACAGTTTACCCCGTAAGGTTCAGTTTGTTACCAAATACTTTGTGGATAACTACATGCAGGTTTTATATTGGTCAACCAAAACCATGTCACTGTAACTATTAAACTATTAAACTTTATTCACTAATCAGTAATTTTTTTGGGTCGAACGATTAGTGTAACTCTTTAGTGACAAATAGTGATAAATAATAGTATATAAATATTTAAAATGAAATATCTCAAAACGGATGACTGTAAGTAGTGGTTCCTTAGGATACAAGGTGTGCCATCTTATAATTTCAAAATTTTTATGGGGGCTTTTGTTTTTCACGTCTCTTAGAGCAATTATTATTAAATGGTATTTAACATGAATTTATACATATACCCACATTTATTATTCATTAGCATAGATGTGCAGAAATATACTAACCTTTTTTATTGTTACAGGTAAGCGTTCAGGGCGGTGTGCTGTATTATCCAATCGAATTTCATATTAGATCTGTAAGTACAACTTACTTCATTTTGTCGGTAGTTTGTTTACCTTACTCTACATCTGTCTTAATCTACACGTAAGTGCTGCTCAATGAGTTGGGTACAACGTATAGTGAAACCGCCCGCAAAAATCAAGCTTCACGTTGGTTGCACAGTATTAATTTTAAACTTGTTCTTGAGCATTATGAGATAAACTGCTCTTAAAAACAAAAGCTTTATTTCAACAAACTTTAAAATTATCATAAAGATTAGTTACTTGAAATTTGTAGTTGACAATCTAAATTTTTTTGTATAATAATACATCATCATCAACTTTAAAGTTTTATGTTGTTTATAGCTTCCGCTATTGTAAAATTCCCGACAATTATGCGTTGCGCACGTTGTGACAATGCATACGTGATTTAGTGGGTCCTCCATTGAGTTTTATATACTCGCCTTAAATTTCTTTTATTTGATACTTAAGACTGTGCTACCCATGACGTTTTACATGATCACAACAAAACAATGTAGATTCTCATTCATTTCATCATTTTCTTTTGTCGTTCTTGTGTTCTTATCTCAAAGTCTTAAGTGAAATAAATAATCTGTAATTTGCTAGTTTGCCATTCGTTCTTTAAATGACAAGTCTAGATCTCATGTGTTGTCATAACATAATGTCATCTACTTTCCTATAGGTGCCTGATGATACTTGAAAATATTTTGAATTGAATGATCATTTGCAATCACAAGTTGCAAATATCCCGAAATACATACATATGTTCAAGTTGGTTTTTTTTATTGCTATTCTAATGAAAATTCGTCGCGACATCCTTTTTTATGTTTTTCCACTCCTTCGGGATGCAGCTTAGAATTAGAAGTTTGTCGGTGTTTCCGTAACATTATGCATTTATGCAAGTATTATGCCACCAATAATAAATAGTCAAATAACCGCTCTTCAGGGTTGGTAAGATTACCCAAATAATTAATAAAAATTAAGAAACGTAAATGTCCAAGCTATGAACTCGGGAGTGTATTCCCGATCTTGTAATGTAACTGTTTATTTACGATAGAGTAAATAAAACCGAATCAAGTTTACCAGTACAGCAGTGCATAAAAATAAGAGTATGGTGGTTAAATTGTATCTGTATATCAGCTTATAATTACTACCACTTGACTTTGCGGGTCGGTATTTCGGATGCAGGGTTTGCTCAATGATCAGGTTAGGACCCTCTCTCTAAGGATACGAGAAATGTTAATTCTATTCTAAATGTGCAACTTTCCGACATTTTCTTTTTTTTTTTCGGTAACACGAACTCTTTGTAAAAATCTACCAATTCGTATAAGGTTATACTTATAATAATCCCCAAAATTAAAAAAAAACTTTCGGAATATAAGGATCTTAGACCTATTAGCTTGCTACCCATTTTTTATAAAGTCATTGAAAAGATTATGGCTTCACAGTTGTTGCAGCATGTTGATGAGTTTAAGTTGCTCCCTAGGACTCAGTCTGGATTCCGACAGGGATATAGTTGTGAGACTGCACTTTTGAACGTTATAGATAATATCATATCAGCCCTAGACGTTGGAAAAGTTTGTTTTTTGGTACTTTTAGATTGTTCTAGACTTTTGATACCCTTAACCATAGCCTACTTACGGCTATCTTGCATCATCTAGGCATAAGCACAGCTTTTTTCGTCGCTCTTTTTCTTTTTGCGTGTTCAATATATAATTCTGTCCCTAGAGATCTAAAATCTCAAAATTTATATTCTTTTAAGCGCGAATACACGTTTTTACTGTTTTTGTGAATCTTGGTTTACAATATTTTTTTCTAAAATTCGGCTAGATTTCATTTGCCTTTTCAATAACATTTTTTTTAAAATTGTTAATATTATCCATATTTATAATTTTACAGCTAATAAGGCTAGCGTTTATGTTTTTTTTCGGTTAAGTGGAAGAACAGCTGCCATTTTCTCTTAAGTGGCCCGCTGAACTTCGCCGTTTTGCAAGTGTTAGCACCACTGCACCCTGTTTAGAAAAGACGATTTGCTATCAACTAGAACAGTTGTATTATTAGGATTTAAGCAGAATTTAGGGCAAAACCATTAACCCTTATTCAGGTGGGCTCACAAAATATTAAAATTCAAACTTAAGTAATAACTGAGCTACAGAAAACGGAAGCTGAGATAATGAACCCTGTATACATAGAACTCAACAGTAAAATTAAATATTAAAACCCAATTAGAACTGTTTCAAATGTGCCCGAAGACAATTTCTTTCAAATGATACGAGGCGCACCGTGGCCCAAAGTTACAAAAAAAACAGAGTGTGTATTCGGTGTGCATATTTGGGTAATTGCGAATTCAAGCTACTTCCTTTAAAATTTTTGATAACTGTTGTAGTTAAGTTATGCAAAAACGCTCTCCATTTACTTACTACGTGATGCCAAATAGGTCTACAGCTATTTGACACACCCAAGATCGTGCGTTAGCTTTGATGGAAGTAACGTATTAGGGGAAAGTATATTCCTACATCATGAAGCRCTCGGGTATTGTTTGCGGCGAGCTCTTGGCGTGCTCTACCATCACGCAAGCCTCGGGATGGGCACACAATTAATATAATTCGGCCGATAGGGGGTGTGCGGCGTGCAGGTAGGGGAAGCAACAGGTTAGAACGGCCTCGGCAAGGTAGGGGCGACCCCTGCTATCAGAACATGTGCACAAGTCAGCTACCGTCTTCCACAACAACACGAAAGCACTCAATTTTATTAATTATGTGATACGGTTTTAATATATTCCATAGACGGTCGGCGGCTTACTTAATCTGCCCGCTTCTGAGAAGGCTGATCTGTGGTTGGAGGAATGTTAAGAGGATTGATAGTGTTTTATTGAAGTGTGCTCGTATTCGCCACAAATTGTGATGAGCAATGTGGTACGATGTGGTTTTCGTTTATCGCTATTTAAGTTGTACCTGCTTAAATGGTTTAGAGGCGTTTGTTTACTGTTAAATGCTGCAGTTGTCAGTTTACGTACCTCAACATTGAAAGTAAAAAGAGATCGAGGTTTCAAAACATGGCGTTAAAAATATGTCTAGCTCTTTGAGTAGGTAATACAAAAATTTCATTGATTGAAATGTTAAGTATTTCTGCCGCTCATGGACCGGTATATACCGGCGGGCCGGTTATGTCTCCGGTGGGTTGAATGGGTGACATGCCTGTTGTTGTTTGTGGGCTTCTACATTGTTTGTTACTGGAAGCTGGTGGCTGTTTCTTCTTCTTTTTGTCTTTGTTTGTCTTCCTACTTTAATATCCTTGCCGGTTATTTCCCTAGCTCTTTGTAATACTTATATGGTCTTCCTCCTCTCTAGAGGTGCCTGTAGCAATTTCCTTGCATATGTGCTATTTTCTGGTGACGCTTTTTTCCTCCAAAAGTTCTTTGTCTGTTTTGTCTGTGTTTCTTTAACAGCTTCAAGCATTTCTCGTGATGAATAAGATTAGTGACGTCTATATACTATATTCTGTAACATGCTCCAGTCTGGTTTTATGCTTTTCTGTACAACTGCCAATACAGCTTTCATTTGCTGGTTATGCGAGTTCCCAGATATTTTTTGTACGCAATTTATATATTTCGGTCTTTTAGTTTATATAATACTATATCATTTCTTTACGAAGGATTCTCTAATCATAAGTGCTTTGGTTGTAATTTTTGATTTCTGGTTAATTTACTTCCTACGTTATGTAGAAAGTCGATCAGGTCTTACTTATTTTCTGTTATTACCACCAGATTATGATTAAGTAGCGGAGTACTTTTTTCTTAGCAAAATTGCTGGTATAGGCTGTTGATTTACTAGATCAAACGCTTTCTTTGTTTCTACTGAAATGTACATATTTGTGCTTTTTCTCCATTTTCGACTAGCAGTTGTGCAATACCGTGTAAACTTGATGTGTTTTTGATAGTCTGCTTCATATTGTGGCACTTCAGGAGTGTATTTTTCTTCTGTTGAAAGTAAAAGTGCATGTACCCCACATTGTATAACGTTATTCTTCAATAATCCTCATTACTCATATTTTGCGAATCCCATCAACGCATCTGTGTGAAAAACGAGCTTGAATTTATTTTCACGCGCGTTAATTTTTTCAGATAATTCCTAAGATATTCATTTAAATTATAATATGGTGTAAAACATTACAGCAATGTGCATGAAATACTTAAGGTAACTAGCGTATTTAAGTTAATAAGAATTAATACTGTCTCCGTCTAAATAGCTTTCCAATTACCGCATTGTACGTGACCATTTTTACAAGATAGAATGGGTATAGTAAGCTGTCGTTAAAATACATATACTTGCCATCCCGGACTTTTTCATAGATCTATAAAAGAAGAATATCCTACCATGCATAGTTTTACTATATCTCAAAGAGATTAGGCAGCGTTTTCGATGAAAGCTTGACTTTTTCAGACACTTCCAACAATTATCGTTATATTTCAACTAATGTGCACAAAACCTTGACAAATACCTAAACCTTCCTCATGAATCACTCTATCTAATGGTGATGAAAATTCGGTCAATAGTTTTTGAGTTCATCGCGAACAGCTTGTTTTATAATATATATAATGCTACTATTTTCGTATTGGATTTTTCCGCTAAAATGAAGTATATTGTTTATTGTTTTTCCACTATGGCTATTTTCTTCCCTCGTATAGTTAAAAATTGTGTTTGTAACTACTATATTAGTATCACACTGAAATCAAGCAATCTTTTTTCCGTTGTTGTTTCTTACCTTTTTTCACATTTTCCTATTATTTTGTTGTACATTTTATGAGTATTCTTTCCGACCATGCGTTCCAGTCAAACACTTCCTGCTTTATTTTTATATGTATTATATACATATCTTTTGTTTAGCTCCGCTGTATGTTAATATATGCTCTTTTTATTTGTTCCTGTCATATCACTGCCTTTCCTCTTTTGTTACCGTTATGACTAACTTCCAGCCCTGCTTGTTCGAATTCTTTTTCTAATTTCATTTCTTTCTTTCATGTTCCTAGCTTCTATGTCTTATTTTCTGTTTTATTTTGTGTCCATTTTTTTGAAATTATTGGTATCTCTTTGTTTCCTTATATACACAAGAAGTATGACAGGGTTCTAATAATTAGTAGGTTGTTTTTGTGTGTAATTAAAAACTGGGATTTTAAATCTAGTAAGATACTGGTACATCTGACATCATAAAAGTTGATATTCTCTGTTTAGTGTTTGATAAATAGATTTTTGGTGTTCAAAGAAAATAATCTCAAATTTCTGTAATATAAGAATTTATGTATTCAGAAATTAATTTTAAGCTGTACCTTGTATATTATTAAATAAATACGAAAGCTTGGCATTAGAAAAGAGAGTGCACTAATTTATGCTCCAAGGTCTAATTCCCCTTAAATACATTTTACTATTTTCGATTTATATACCAATATTTACTACTCCATTCCCTATTTGTATAGCTTAACGGGATTTCTAATTTAAATGCTTAATTTAATATTATTCCATCAGCTAGCATTTTGAGATACGATACCTGAGGTGCTGTGTACACCAGGTAGCCGGAGCCATTCGCATTCTAAGATGAAATTATAGTAAATTGCCTTTATATCACCTAACGCCTACAGAAACGTCAGTCAGCCGTATCCAATTTTGTAAAAATCCTTTAGAGGCAGGTGCTTTCTAATTTACTGCGCATACTAGGAGAACATAACAAATTTAGATACCAAAGGCGAGATGCATCCGCATGAAGCCGTAAATGCTTGGTAAATAATAAACAGTTAGATATAAATACATCTCCGAAATTCAAGTAAATAGCTGTGTTTATCTGCATTTGGGTGGCTGGCTATACTTATGTAAATTTACCGGTAATTACCTTGAGCCCTGACGACCAAAACGGTTGTAATAATTGTCTTTCGCCTACAGACTGCCATTTTCGAGTTCCACCTACCAATATGTGTAACCGATACTGAATTCTCACATTATACGTAATACTCCGTCATTAAATAAACGTGTGAAGTGGTTCACTTTTCAAGGGATGATACACGATGTATATCATCTCATAAGATATGATGTCATATTTGAGGAGACATAATTTTTCACGTTTATAGCCACTTCCTGCTTTCGGCTCTTCGTGCAAATAATCAGAAAAGAAATTTGCCCCATCCAATCTCTCAAAAGATGAGAAAATTGCTCTCAAAGATCTCAAGTCCAATTTAGAGATAATCATACTCTCGTCCAATAAAAGTAACGCGACTGTAGTCCTCAATAGTTACAACTCTTACAGTCCCATTTATTATGACCCGACTTCAAGAATTGAAAAAGAACTTAATTCGATGCTTAAGAATCCAGCACTACCTCACAAAATATCAGGAAAAATGCTAGCTGCAAAGAAATGGAAACCCCTTCGTCTATACAGTTTTCCCAAAAATTCATAAAAAAAGGAATTCTACTTGGACCCAATTGTTAACAGTATCGAGTCATCCACTCCAATTCTTAGCGCATCCTTTGAAGGCTACGCGGGAAAACATCACATATTCTCAATTCCAAAAACTCACCCTCGACTCAGGGGACATTCTGGTCAGTTTCGACGTAACGTCCTTGTTTACAAATGTTCCAATTCCAGAATCCGTGACGATCATCCGTTAATTATTATCCCGGGACAATCTGGCTGATATTTTCGCAGAATTGGTAGAGAAATATCTCACTTCAACGTGACAAAATTTCTGTTACACCTATATGGGTTCCCCATTGTCACCAGTAGTGGCTAACATATATGTTTATGGAAGCCTTTGAACAACGTCTTGATACAATATTAGCACCTTCCATCCTTGTACGAATTTCAGCTTCCAGACTGTTTCCAATAGTGACAAAGTAGTAGTTTATTACATTTACTATTTGTTTGGTGTCATGGAATATTGTGTTGTCTATTTGCATATTATAATTTTTTTTTGATGAGTTATATGTTCCCATAGCTTTTTGTTGTTCGAGCCTATAGACTACCCTACATGTTGCGTGTAGTTGCTTTACTTCTCTTACCATTGAGCTAACCTTATTTAACTGTTTAGTGTATAAGGCTTTCAGTTAATTATTTTCTCTAGTGGAGTTTCATTTCTTAACGATTTTATGTGTCCCTAGTACGAAAGTTAAATGTCTTGGTAGGTAATTTTAGTAGGTAATTATTGTTATTCAATTTTCTAGACAAGCAAAAGTAAGGTCGTGGTTATTAATCTTTATCGGTTGTCATTCACTTCAGCACACATTCGTCCGTAGTTAACGTTTTGAGTTTACGTCTTCAGTATTTGATATAACTCAATTGGATTTTGCATCTACAGAATCAGTTGCCATTTTCAGCATTTCTCATGGAAAATTCGTTCCTCTTCATGACAATTTTGCCAACATTAGTATGTAAACGCAAAAATGTAAGAGGAACAAGAATTACAATGTCAGGGGTAATAATAAAAGAGCATCAAATTACAATACAGCTGTCATAATAATTGACAGGGACAAACGACTAAGATTTGAAAAAATCATATGTTGTAAATGTGACTATAAATGATTCATGCATCAGGGTACTTATGGAAATTATCGATTAAATCAATTTGCCGCCCCTCAGGAAAGTGAACACGATTATTGCTTTGACGTATACTTGTCATCTGTCGATTTTTGAATTATTTGATACATTTTAATATGAGAAAACGCTTGGGTGTTTATTTTTTCAGCATATTCTGTAGTGTTTTGTGGGATAATCAACTTTAAGGTTGCAGAAAGCTCACGTTATGTAAATGTTGGTGTGACACGGTTTCATATAACTTTTAGGTTATGTATCGTATTTGTGAGGTTGTGGCTACAGTAGTCACAGACTGAAAGCCTGCCACAATGGTAAAATTCACAAACTAAGTGGTAGTAACGTTAGCTGTACTACACAAAGCTTCCCACAATGCAAGGGTGTAAATTGTAGAGGTTACCACAAGCCTACTATACCAATAATTATTGTAATTTCTTACCTTTGACAGAAAAAAAACACCGTAAATTGTCGGAAAGTCTTTATAAAGCCATCATTTCGTGACTGGTACTTGATCTGCAACCTTCAGCTACTATCGCCGTGCATATTGTAGTTTGGCAGCAGTTACAAAAAGGCGGCACAAAGAGTTCAGGAATCAACAACGTCCGCGTTGCCTGAATCATTTATAGAAACTCTGTATGATTAAAGCCCCTTAACTTCCAGAATGTATTGTATTCATTTTTCCAAATGCTAGCATGTAGAAAGTGAAAGTAGTTTTCAAATAAAATGTAGCGTGACTACAGTTAACTTCAAAAGTTGATAGCGGCTCAAAATAACAGTTATGTTTTCGTCGTTATATATGTAAATTCAGCTTAGTTACGTTTTAAAAAATGCAACGTATATATCTTATTGTTTATCTGCGTCTTGGACATTTTCTTTGTGCCGACAACGAAAGTCGTGTATCTTTTTTATAAACTTTTCTGCACGTGTCCGATTTGGATTTATTCCAATGGCATGCAGTTCGTGACCATTTGCTTGTTATGCACATACGGCCGGTTATAATAGTTTTGCTTTTAAATCCGTTCTACTCTAATAGTTCCAACAATGCGGTATTAAATACCCATTTGAACGCACACCGTGTATGCAACATATGAATTGCCTTATCGTTGTATGTGTGTGGTGATAGCTAAATTGCGCGTTAGCAACCCACACATGCACAGAACAATGACATGTCTGCGGTTAGGTTTTTTTATCAGGTAACAACACACGTCTGGGTGTACGGTCGGTGTACGCACTTCCTAAAGTTGTAAAATTGATTTAGTATTCGGCGGTTTCTATTCATCTTTAATTACTGGCATTAAAAGTTTTATTGCGAAATTTAATGATGTAATGAGTCTTGTCAACCCAAATTCAGAAGTTTTCTACCTGAATATGTGCGATACAGCCAGCCGAGGAGCTGCAACGTGACCTAAATGGAAATCCTTAGTATTTTTTCCAAGTTAAGCTGTTTTTCAATTTAACCACTAAAATTGAATCGCAACAATAAAACATACATGCCTTGTTGCAAAAAGGTTAGTTTAATGCATATATAAAAAATATCGCATAATAATCAGTATGAAACTTTACTTTTAGTCATTTTTTTTGCCCAAGGTAAGTTGTAGAATCGTTAACCTACTTTATTTAGCCGCAAGGCCGGCCTTTCATCCCTCGATGGATCCCACTTCTGACAAGTACTAATGCCTGCGGCTTTTCATCCCCCAGTGGATTTTACCTCTTTATAATTGAATATATTTTCCTTTCTAACCTCGTTCACTAATTTAGTACCGTCTTTAATTTGCAGAACGGATCGAAGAATTATTTTAGTCCGGACCATGCCGACGTGCTGCTGCATACGATGATTACTTAAAGATTATTTACAACCACCCTAATCCCTGTATTGTTAAGATAAATTCTGGTCTTTGCCTTTATTTTTACGATAAATCTGTAGCGGATTGATTAAAAAAATAAAAAAATAAAGTCAATTAATCATTATCATCTGTCAGTATTTGATCTGTATGCTTAATTTAATATACTTAAGTTTGGAAATTACTGTTTGATTAAGCTATCTTCTACAACTGGTGATCCCGATTATATTTACTATCGAATAAGAAAATTCGATGATGTGGTCCTACATCCTAGGAAATCCTCCTATATCCGAGTAATTCCTCATAAATCCTCGATTAAATCCGCTACACATAGTAGTTTTAAATTGTATTAAATAAAATATTTTATAAATCCTTAACGATGTTTATTAAATGTATTACAAAAAATATATATAAGAGAACAATAAAGAAACTAAAAAAAAATTTTTTAATGAAATAGAAATTTCACATTGCACATTGAACTGATTAGACTGTGTCGCCTAATAATTCTAACTTTTTTTACTTTAAGCAACGAAGATAGCTTTAAATTCATCTTGTGTTAATTCAAGTTCCCCTAGATCAGAAGAATGCGAATGAAGACACAAATCAAAATTTATAGGTCCTTTTTCAACACCTGGTGCAGTTTGGGTCATAAATTTTTCCAAGTCAGATACATTTTCTAATCCGTAGATTTTTAAAAACATTTTTTCAGTGCAATAGGCAGGGATATCCCTAAAGCGTTCTCGGCCTCAACAAAGCAATCCATCTCTTTGACAACAAGATGGGACATCTGTAAAAATATAAATGCGATTGATTATGTTATGCTACGAAAAACAGTAATTTATGTAGTGTGTGTCCAATGTAAGGATTACAAAGATGGTTTAATAACAGAAATGTTGAAAGTAAGAATTTAGGATGGCAATGCCATCTGTCAGCATTACACTGACGTGATGATAAAGCCACCTAGCTGCCTTAACGGGTACTACTTCCTAAAGGAAGTGACCTGTAGCCCGACTAATTGGCATGCAACTGCATACTTCAGTTTGACAGCAGGCCTCCACGGCACTTTTTGCTAGCGGGCAAGAACCAACATACATTAAAATGCATGTCTATGCTGTGCTGTCTACACCTCAACCAACTGCAGATAGATTATTTCGCTGTCATTACAGCTCATCAGTGCAGTTTAGGTCTAGTGTAGACAGCACCGTACTGTCAGCACGGCATAGAACTGGCTTTGCTTATATACCAAAGCAATGGTATGATGAAAGTAAGTAGATCTATTTCGCTGTCATTACAGCTCATCAGGCTACAGGTCATTTCCTTTAGGAAGTAGTACCCGTTAAGGCAGCTAGGTGGCTTTGTCATCATGTCAGTGTAATGCTGACAGATGGCATTGCCATCCTAAATTCTTACTTTTTTTCTGTTCCCTAAGGTGAAGGATAAATTGCGTGGTTTCCATTTTCCAACAGCAGAAGAAGCTTTGGATGCGTTTAAAACTGAGGTAAATAACCTAACTCCAGAAGACTGGAAAAAATGTTTTGATGAATGGTTCAAACGCATGCAGAAATGTATAGATTGCAGAGGAGAGCATTTTGAAAAAATATAAGTATATTGGTTCCGTTAAAAGTAAGTTTTCTTTACTGGGCTCAACAGAAAGAGACCTGCCTTCGTATACTAAGACAGTGGTGGAACGTGCGCCCGTCCCAACTTTAAATTCGTTCTTATACATATTAGATGATGCCCGGCTACAAAAAGAAAGAGGGCCAGGCCCATAGGCGCCTTCGTAGCTGCTCGAAGGTGGATCCTTTTTACCTGTTGAACGGGTCCGCGCGAAAGCACCAAGAAATGCCCGTCATCGAGGCGAGAAAATTACTAGGGTCAGTGGGGCCCGCTAATCATCCACTAAACGGTGTTTAAGCCCGAATTACACACGAGATACCCGGGCAATTATTATATTCTCGTACAGAAAAGCCGCTCGATTTGCTTATAAGGACGTTAATTTTGCGTCGTCGGACATAAAAGTTGACCATAAAAAGAGATCTGTGCAACCGACTGACACACTTAAAACCAGCCAGCCTTCGTTGAATGTGCAAGATTCTTCCTTGATCTGGAATTAAGCCGTCGCGTGCACCAGAACGGGTTCAATGCGTGTGATTGTTTGAGCAGTATAATTACTGGAATAAGTTGGACATTATTTGAGCAAGTTCACGTATATGGCTTCTGAAATGAAGAAAGCGGATTTGCACCGACTGTTTTATTTTCTGTGTGATATTCAAATAGGGTTGGGCTTATTAAAATCAATTGATAATTTTGAGAAAATTTATTGGATGAAAAATTAACAGCTTGTTTCAACCATCCGTCAGAAGTAAAAAATATTGAAGTGCGATAAATTTGTGAAAACCACTATTAAAAACAAAAACTGAATAAATCTTAAAACATGAATTCACATTTACGCACACGACTTTAATTATAGTACTTATATATTATAGTACTCGAAAATACAAATTTCCCTGCTTATCCCATCCCAGTATATTTATTAATTTGGAATATATGGCTTAAATATACTGAAAAATCATTCCACTGAAATTATAGGAGCATTTGCGTTAATAAATTGTTTTATCACATATTTGTTTCCTTTTATTTCAAAAACAACAACTTTAGAGTAAATACTACATGACAGATAAACGCACGACAAACTACGTTAAAGATGTTCTGTCCCATGCACTGAAGAAATGGAAAGTAAAATCCTTGTAGTAGTCATTGATAACGACGAACAGGGGTAAAAATGTAATATTTAAGGGGACATAATCGATATTTACATAGGAGCCTTTAGTTAGTAAAATAACATCGAACTGCTTTAAAAGTCCTTGGCACTTATTAATAAATGACATCTTTACTTTAAACGTCATTTAAACATGGAACGCTGCGGTTCTTGCGGGAGTTGTTGCGTTATTCCAGCCTTAGAGGATTGAGCACTAGAATTAATTAACTTGTAAGCCAATTGTTTATTAAAATTCTGCATTTAGTTGTGATGGATACTGTTGCTAGAGGTATATAACTACGACTTTGACCTGATTTTAAGAAAAAGTTCAAGGGAATTCTTTTTTTTTCAATTTTAAAATTGCTAGTACTTTACGTATGTTTTTCCATCACAATTTGCAATTATTTAACTGAGACACTATCTGTAAAGTGTGCTATATCTAATTTCAGTCCTGAAGTGTGTTTTCCTGAAAAAGGTAAATGAGGCGGGTCCCTGTTTTGGACTCTTTAGCTTACATGCTCTCATAACGACTTGAACGTATTTTGCACATAAGTTATAAACTGGAAATTATAAAGTGGCAAGCAAGGAAGGAAGAGAAATAGTTAATAAATGACTGGAAGAAGGAAAAATAATGGGACTCCGTGTTGATATACCTAAGCCCGGATATGGAACAACAAATGACGGAAACACTGCAAGAAAGTTTTTTTCAGCGTCTAATGAAACTGGTGTTAGTGAAGTTCTCATTCACTGCCTTTCAGTTCTTTTGCGAATAGTTGCTCGTGGTCTTGAAATAGACTCTGTAAAATTTGGAATGTGTGCTCTAGAAATTTCAAAGCTGTATGTTTCACTGTACGATTGGTATTTTATGCCTCTAACCCTGCATAAGCTTTTAATGCTTTTAATTTGCAGAGACAATACGAGGCAGTCACCCAGACAAGTAAAAACTTATTACATCCGATAAGATAAGACGTTATTAGCAAAGACCAGCAAGGAAAAGTAGATCTTTGTCAGTAAATGTACTCAACTTATTAACTTGCTCAGAAAACATTCACATTCCTGAAAGTATAACAGATAGCGATGATATTGGTGACAATTATAATTAAATATACGTATATACAAAATAATATAATAATAGTATTTGTGTACTTATAGTAGAACTATGAAATACGTATTCACATAGATTCAGCACCAGAACTGGAAAGTTTGCAAGAAATCGTGTCTGTATTGGGAATAATAGAACAGTTGAATCATCAGGCGAATAGTACGTCAGTACAGTTATTCCACTTATTAATGCACTGCCTAAGATTTATCTGCATTAAGTTTGAAAATGTCTGCAGCAATGTGGGAAAAAGAGGAAAATTCAGTGTTGCTGATTGCAGTCTATTTCATCTAAGCTTCAAGAATTGAAATTTTACAAACGCAACTGCATCTGCAAAAGCTTTGGCTGAACGCGTTATAAAAATGATTGCGCAAATTGCGATTCAGCTGTTCCCGACGCAAATTAGTACCTATGTATATGAAAAATTTCACAAAACTTGTAACTGCTGTAGTTTACTTATCTCCATTTTGCACACCTGTTCCTCCGTCTGAACGTTTGTTTTAGAAAGCAGGATCGACAATTACACAAGCCCGCAACAGAATTTTGTGCTATCTGTTCTCGAAATTATTAATTGTAAGTAGTGTGCCTGACGATCACTAGTACTGCGTAGACACTAAGTTCACATATTCATAAATTAATTGTATTTACTAGGTTAGTCCTATTTTTGTTGTTGTTCAGAAACAATGTTTTTAACATAACTCAAAGTTTGTTTATACGATATACCGATTTCTATTTTTTGATGGGATCCCTTGCCACAGTAGGATTTCTCTATCCTTTCATTTTCTTTCCAACTGACTTGGACTTGGATTTTGAAGCCGTTGATACTCACTAATAGGTACTTGCAAATGATGTCAGGGAGTTCCTTTTCTATTTCTGAAAAAAGTAACGATTTGATGTGGACACGTCTGATTTTTTGTTTTGGGTACTTTCCATGAAATTCTATCTACATCAATGCCATCTACCGGTACCAATAGGTACTATGGCCACTAACGTTTATGGGTAGAAGTAGAACTCCATATTACATACAGAGCCTTAAGAAGCAAAATTGTTATGCAGAAATAATGCGTGGAATGCATACATACATAATTCTCATGCGCAGATGTTTACATACTAGCATAAATAAATCATGCCGAACAAGTGCAAAATTCTAAATTACATAAGGAAACGATTTATACCGCTTTTCATGTGCTACAAAATTAAAGTGCTCACGAACAGTGGATAACAGCAGTCTGTGATGCATATCCTAACCTGGTGTTAGATAAAACTCGTATTATTTGTGAGAAACATTTGAAAGAATCAGATATCGTGGCATTCCGTGATATAAAGGACGCACCTGGCCATAACTTTTCTACAATGCATCAGACGTGTCCACGTTAAAATTAGGGATATCGAAGATACACCCCGCCAACATTTTTATTATTGAATTTACAAATACGTTGAGACTACGCAGCCCAATTCATGTAAAAATAATTTGGCAAGAAAAACTGTCTATCAAATCAGAAAATTTACGTAATGTTAAAAGAATGAATTCTTGTTTGAGGTTATGTCCAGCAGCTTTGGTTTGTGTTGTGCTTGTCAATTTAGATTTATTCCAAACCATATATCTTTCGTACTTGGGTTTTGTTTTGTTTTATCGATAATAACAAAATGTTTGTTTACAATTTAAATATTATTCTTATGTTTTAGGTAAGTCGTATGTGATGGTAATAGCTGCGTGCCTGTTTCAGCCATTGAAACGTAAGTTTCGTTAAAAAACCGCTTTTTGTCGTAATTTTGCTTCTGTTACAGAGGCCTGATTATTTCGGTAAATGCACTTATATTTGGTGTACCTATTTGTTCGAATCATTTACGTAATAGAAGAAAGTATGCGTTGAAAATAATTTAAAATGCACCATTACACTACGTCCTTTTCATCATTTCTGTATAAAGAGAAAAAATATATATCAGTCAAACAATGCACATGAATTGAATAACGTTAGCTTAAATTAGTATGGATTTTCTAGGGATCAACTGTAGATAAGGAATAAAGTTTACTTTGTAGATCATCCGTCTGAGTTATTGATGACAGAATCCACAATTTTAGCAAGCGTTTGATACAGTTGACCACAATATCTTGATTGCTTTGTTTTTCCCTATCCTGTAGTCTTATGTCATTCATACTTAAATATACGCCAGCATGAACGCTATTATAATTACATTTCATTATATACTCGTAGTTGTTGTTGTTTATTACTTGCTACTTCTGTAAATTTTCATATCGCCGCAAGTTAAAAAGATAGTTCATTTGGTAATAAATAGCCTTATCTGGCAACTAGCTTCATAATTTCAACGTTAAGCGTGCACCTGTACTGCACCGGAGAGGAGAAGCCGATATATGTCGAGCCCAATCCGAAGATGTATTCGGAAGTCCGGCAGACAGCATTAAGCGATTATATGGGTATTGGCGCTTACTTATTTTGTTATTTTCTTTTTGTGTGAAATTCTTCAATGACTTCAGATTGACTAAATTTATAACATGAATTTAATTAATTCTGTTAAATGTTTGAAGGTATTTGCTTAAAATTGTTTATTTAGGAGGATAGCTCTTACAATAATCTTGGGAAAATGAAAAATTTCGTAGAACATTCGGGTAGTTTTTCGTGATTTCAGTATTGAACTATATATATATAATTGTTGATCAATGTACATGCCAAAATTAATTTTCGGAATCCGACGATTATGAATGCCGGGCCTCCTTTATTAACTTCAATAAAAACATATATGCGTAAAATTAAATTATGATTATAAAAAAACTGTAAGCATGTAAAGGGTGTCAATCAGACAATTTGTAATACTCAGTAGAAAACAAAACTATAATTGGTTGATTAAAAAAAAACTTGAAATAATTGAAATAAATGATGAAGTCCGTTTTAACGTTTTATGCTGTCTGCCGAACCCAAGCATTGCCGAGTCTCGATTTTCGCCTCAGGATTCAATATGCGCGCAGGGTTGCGTCTTTGTTCAGCTCATAGGAAAACGATGCTATTGCTTCCTTATACGATGCGGTCTGCCGACCCAGCGCTTGGATCACGGGCTTGGATGACGAACAAATACACTGCTCAGCCACGGTTTCCGAGTAGCATAAATTTTCGCGATAACCCGCAAAAATGTGATTTTGGCTAATTATTAATTTGATGGTAATGTAAAAAAATACGCTCCAACTGTTTCAAGATATCTGAACATAATAAAACAAAATATACATAAAAATAGGAAAAAAAAATAATTTCTTCGATCAAAATTCTGCCTGCCCGGACGAGATGTTGACATCATTCTACTCCAGTGCAATTCTAACCACAATAATTGTTCCTTGTTGAGCGTCATATATCTTTTCTGCCGACCGTGGTGGGAATTTCTTCCTTCCAGAGTCAACCCGTTCCCCATCTCCAGACCACATTCAAGATCGCCTGTCATGTATACAATACGAATACCAAATTCAGGCGCCTGCTTGCCTATAAATCCCCGTCGCGGCAGCTTTGGTATTTTTTAACGCGCGATCGTTCGTTTTTTTTTCTTTGGTCCATCGACCATTTTGGKTTTTTAGTTCGGTTTCCATTTTTTTGCTTCCGGTCCGGACCATTGTTGAGGACGCGCGCGGAATTCTGGGACCTCGACTTCGCTCGTCGGAAATTTAATTGTCGCCAGCGACTGGTCTTTGTGGGTTTGAAATTGCGGCGTGGTTTTTTGACACCGTGTTCGACAGCGTCCATAAACGTGTTCGCCTATTAAGTTTACAAGCTATAAACCATACCGTCTACTTTTGTTTCGCGGCTACAAGCAAAAACGATTTTATTTGTGGAATGTTGCACTTCAAGGATCTTTCTGAGTGGGAAAAGCGCAGCATCGTCTGTATTTATTTTCTTGTTGTGCATCAGTAGCAGATGAAGAATAGAAGTGCCAAAAGTGTTATTTAAAATTGCTTAATACAAATAGTTCAAAGCAAAGTATGAATGCAACTATATTATTTTTTGTAAACTTTTTGAGTGACGAGTGTTATTAAAATCAAAATAAGTTTCATGCTCCTAAGTCCGAGGACATTGTTGACCAAGGTCTCACTTTTAGTAGCAAATTGACTAGGGATTCTTCTTGGAAATCTTTCATAATGGAATGTTTCTCTGAGTGACATTGAATTATCTCGGAACAAAGTAGTGATGAACAATACCAAAAATTGAAATGGAAGTGAGATGCTTCAGCAATAATAAAACTCACAATTTTGCATATCAAACTTTGGCATCTTACTTAAAGAGTAGATGTAATTGATTATTTGGAAATTACATCGAAGCGTTTAATTTGCAATTGTAGTTTAATTGCATTAATCATTTTGTAATTTTAACTGCAATTAATTCAGATTGTGATTTAATTTTAACTTCATTGTCCCAGCACATAAACAAACATCTACGTTTAAAATAAAGTATTCTCGCTCTCGTGAGTGTTTAATCGATTAGGCTTTTTTGTCATTCGAGCATCTGATCAAATTCACTAGCTTATTCCTCGCAATTGGATTGCTTCTTTTTTCCATATGTTGAAATTTGTTAGCAGTACGCCTCTTCGGGACGGCAGACCGGTTAGTATATACCTCCGCTGACACATAAATTGAAATAACAAATGTAATCTTGTACGTTCAGCATGAGGCTGAATTTGTAAAAAGAACTTGATAACGCATAAACCTGTTCTCTTCGTTGTTCCTGCGAACGCACCATCTGTTGCAAGTTCGACCATCCGAACAATGCAGATGCCGCGAAGTACGTACCAGCTGTTCGCGTTTTATACGAAATTTCTCACGTTTATAATAATTTCGTGCAGTAAAACGTAATTCTATTGTTCGTTAGACGTTTTAAGCATGACTGGTGAAATGCTGTTCCGATAGACAATACCTAATTCAGATGTGAACAATGCGACCATACGGAAAAGAATTACATGGTTTAGGTGTGAATCACCATTGTTTATTGCTGATAATGGTGCAAGTGTTGTTTGATACAACCACGTGTTGAGACTTTGATATCGAAGTTGACTTCGGCTTTTTGGGATTCGAAATTGTGAAATGTGAAATAGTACCATCTGGTACGAAAATTTCTTAAAAAGTATGGTTTCTAATAAAACTTTGTCGTGGGATTTTTCACATTAATGTGTAAATTGAAGCTACCATCACAGTACCCAAATAAAGTAGTATTATCAGTTAGGAAAAAGACATGCATAGTTTTTGATTTAAGTTTTAGTCTTGTATAAAATACGAGCACACTACTTCATCATCTACTACATATTTATTTTCTTAAATTCGCGTACAATATACAAGATGTTTCACGAATGATA
>QCXZ01000053.1:7558610-7603426 GCA_025024175.1 Rhyzopertha dominica | reverse complement strand
AGCTGCAGATTCCAAAAATTTGATCAGAAATGAGCTAGGACGTCGGGCGGCCTTATTATACTCCGCTTTTAGATCGAACCGTTGTAGCTAGCGACAAACGGACACCGTTCCGAAATTCAGGAGGTCCAGATTAGTAAATATGCCTGAAATTATACAAATCGGATTGCAAAATTAAGGTCCAAAAAGAACAAAGGGGTGCTTTTGATGTTTTGTGATTTTTCGGTGGAAACTAATTTTAAGCTCAAAATCGACACACAGATGTATTTTAAGCTGAGATTCCAAAATTTGATCAGAAATGAGCTAGGACGTCGCGGCCTAATTTACTCCGCACATTTAGATCGAACCGTGTAGCTAGCGACAAACGGACACCTTCCGAAATTCAGGAGGTCCAGATTAGTAAATATGCTTGAAATTATACAAATCGGAGGTGCAAAATTTTAGGTCCAAAAAGAACAGAGGGGTTAGCCTTTGATGTTTGCGATTTTTCGGTGGAAACTAATTTTAGCTCAAAATCGACAAACAGATGAGCTGCAGATTCCAAAAATTTGATCAGAAATGAGCTAGGACGTCAGGCGCCTAATTTACTCCACTTTTAGATCGAACCGTTGTAGCTAGCGACAAAACCGACACCATTCCGAAATTCAGGAGGTCCAGATTAGTAAATATGCTTGAAATTATACAAATCGGAGGTGCAAAATTTAAGGTCCAAAAGAACAAAGGGGTTAGCCTTTGATGTTTTGTGATTTTTCGTTGGAAACTAATTTTAGCTCAAAATCGACAAACAGGTGTATTTTGAGCTGCAGATTCCAAAAATTTGATCAGAATGAGCTAGGACGTCAGGCGGCCTAATTTACTCCGCTTTCAGGTCGAACCGTTGTAGCTAGCGACAAACGGATACCATTCTGAAATTCAGGAGGTCCAGATTAGTAAATACGCTTGAAATTATACAAACTGAGGTGCAAAACTTTTAAGGTCTAAGAAGAACAAAGGGGTTAGGCTTTGATGTTTTGTGATTTTTCGGTGGAAACTAATTTTAGCTCAAAATCGACAAACAGATGTATTTTGAGCTGCAGATTCCAAAAATTTGATCAGAAATGACCTAGGACGTCGGGCGGCCTAATTTACTCCGCTTTTAGATCGAACCGTTGTAGCTAGCGACARACGGATACCATTCCGAAATTCAGGAGGTCCAGATTAGTAAATATGCTTGAAATTATACAAATCGGAGGTGCAAAAATTTTAAGGTCCATGATGTTTTTGTGATTTTTCGGTGGAAACTAATTTTAGCTCAAAATCGAAAACAGATGTATTTTGAGCTCCAGATTCCAAAAATTGGATCAGAAATGAGCGTCAAGCCGTGTGCCCATTAGTGAAGAAAAAGACATTAGCTACCCTAAAAAGTTTTTTATATTGAATACAGATTACTTCATTACTAAAATAATGTAATTTCTATATTAAAAAAATCAGGAATTTAAGTACCCTATCTCCAATAAATTGTAGTTCTTAAGTATGTGACTAAGCAATCTTCACTACCAGTTACCAATAGTAACAATTGTGATGGATTAAATAGATACTTTTTCCATAAGAATTAGTGATTAACACATAAGAGTGATATTTTTTAATTGGCTTTCATTCTCGTTTTTCCCAGTCTAAGCCTTCTTTGGACTATTGTAGAAAATCATCATAATATTGTTTAAATCTTAAATGTGAAAAATTTGTTTTCACACCTTTCTATGTTGTCCTTTACCAGAATTCCAATTTTTAAAAGAAAGTATATGTATCTTTTTTTGCCTATAGGCGCTAAAGTAATAAAAGAAAATAATAAAACAGGTATCAGCGGTAGAACACTTTTCCGTCACAACCTCTATAATACGCTAAAACGTAAATAAAGCTTAATTTCATTAGTGTTGGTTATGAAGAAACAGAGCTGGATTCTGATACTGCTAAATTGTATCGGATATCAGATACAGGATACGGATACATTTAGTTGCAAAATGTGTTTTAAATACATGTATCTGAATACTTTTCCGGATAACGGATACGGATACTTTTTCAACTGACACCCGTTTGCTAAAAAATTCAAATAGAAAGTGCAGGTTTAGCGTGGTTCAAGAAAACTTTATTTGATTCAAATAATAAAAAGTAGAATTTCTTGCATATCAAAATTTATTATTTTTTTAAATTCGCTTTTGCTGACACAGGAAACTTCAAAATTGTCGTCTGATAAGGCGTCTATTATTGTAGCAAACGAGAATAATCTTTCAACTGGTGCAGATAAAGCCAGGTAAGTGTTGTACTTCAATGGGAGTTTCTTAAATACCGGGTACTCATTCAATATTTGCATGTTTGATGGCCCATCCTCAATATCTTAATAATTTGAGCTATAGTTAGATTTATGTATTGAAAAATTGCAGATTTTGTTGTGGCAATAATAAATTGTATGCGTGGAAAGACGAAAAGTATCCGAATACGGATACTTTAATTATCACTTAGCGGATACACGGATAACAGATACATTTCCACGCAAAAGATTCGGATACAGCCTTCGGATACAAAAAAGTATCTGGATACTACCCAGCTTTGGAAGAAAATGCATAAAACTAGTAAACCTAATTAGCGTAATGTGAGGCCGTCATCGCCATTGCCCAACATTAGATCGCACCAGATATTGAGACATATCTCGCCGGGGCTGGTAATGAGATCATGTAATTAACACTCGTGAGCGTATGAAGAAAAGTGGCTTAACAAACGGCACGCTTGGCTTCGTACGAAACACCTTTGATTGCGCCGGCACGCGAGGCTTTTTTTTCCGCCGTAAATGCTCAAATGCACGCCGTAACATGACGGCTCACATGGCCATGTCCGTCACGATCTGTCAGCGTAACCGTTGGGCGCCAGGACAAAAAGCGCGCCTTCCGCGCTCGTGCTCTACTGCCAAGTCAACGTTGCGTAACGTTGCTCTTGCTTTTGTTTGCCATCGTTACAGTACAAGGACCTGCAGAAAGAATATTGCTGGGTTGCCAACCCCATGCTTGCTCGCATGTCTCTTTTTACTCCGCGTCATAGTTATTCTTGTTACTTCAATCTAATCTGCCTTTTTCTGTCCTTCCGGAATTCTTCTATGAAAATGGGTGTTTACCCTATCTTTCCATATAATACAGGGTCGCTACAATGTAAGGAATCAGCAGGATATTTCAGCTTCTGTTCGACCGATTTTCTGAAATTGTGCATCGAGCCGTGTCAGCTCTCGCTTCCGAGAAATTGAGCGCAAGTAGCATTTTTTATACTTACCATTTTTCCTTGGCTGAATGAAAATTTTCGTCTAATTTGATCAATTTTATTGCGAATCGGGTAAGCAAAAAGTAAAACAAACACAAGATGCTCAAAATGTTCCCCATTTACTTCCTGGCAGTAATGCAGCCTTGAGTAAAAGTTCTTTGTAGCATATTTGGAGGTAAGTTCTGAATTTCCATCGATGAAAATAGGACCAATAATGTGTTCACCGACAATACCACAACAGACATTCAATTTCTGAGGGTGTTGTGTGTGGACTTGTTCCATCCAATGTGGATTTGTGTCCGACCAATATCTGCAATTATGTCTATTCACATTACCATTGAGGCAAAAAGTCGCTTGACCAGAAAATATAATTCAATTTAAAACTTGCCTTTCTTCAAAATTTTCTGAACAGATCTTCAGCCAATATGGTGAGTGAGAGCACGCTGTTGTACGGAACACTTGAGACTCTCTGCACATCTAATAAAAGGACATTCAAGCTACTTTCCTCACTCTTTTCCTTTGGACGTCCTGGTTTTTGACGATTTTTAGCACCGCCGGTTTCGTCAAAAACGTTGCAATGTTTTAATAACTGTTGGATCTGGCAATTGGTTCACGATCTTTATGAATTGGCATTATACAGTGCAACTACTTTAGAATAACTTCTATTTCCATAACCAATCATCACATCAAAATTTCGATGCGATCATGTTGCTTGCGCCCATATCTAGGAAACGAAAGCTGATACGAAGTTGAAAAAATTCCAGAAAAATGCACTTTAATTACCCATAGGTTCAAGCAAAATTTCAGAAAAAATCGGTCCAGCAGAACCTGAAATATGCTGCTGGTTCCATACTTTGTAATTACAAAAGCAATTCAAAAACTTCTACTGATTAACGATATTCATTAAAATGGAGAAAGCAATAGATGTATGCTCAGATGACCCAACACCATGAATGAGCATCTGATCTTTCGCACTGCCTGCTTTTACTAAAGGAGAAAACAGCATACACAGAAAGGAAAGAGAAGAAATACTTAAAGAGAGAAGTCTAAAATTCTAGAAACAATATGCTGACCAATCGGGGAAGCTAGAATTTTTCTTAAAATCTCTGAAAATACATACAAAATGCTAACAGAACGCAGCTCATCAAAATTCGATGGACTGCTCTTCAATGGGATGATGTGTGCCATTTTTCACGTCCACGGAAAGTGTGATAACCATAACATTCCATTTAATGTACGGATAACTACAGGAACAATTATATGACAACACATTTTAATCATACACACGTTTATCATATTACCATTACCAAATGCTCTATACTGAAAAGGGCTTAATTAAAGAAATAGCGGGATTCTATGTCGAATTTGTTAGATTGTATCAGCATGATGTTCAAGGCTCCAAGTCCAACTCTTTTCAGAGAAAAATTAAACAAASACAYATCTCCAACTGTACTGTCAATCCCGTCCTGGCCAGAGAAAATTGATAATCAATTATTGGAAAATCATCATTGAAAATGAACCTGCGTTACGTCGAGATTAACGTCAAATTTTGCACAGATAAGTCGTGGGCGGTAGATCGTTTTCGACGGTAATATACCTATACCTATAGTGATATGGGAAAGGTTCATTAATGCGCGCAACAACTGTAGGACAGTGGTCCATTCTGATTGGCTGTTCTTGCGCAAAAGACTTGCACAGTGCACTTGATTTTTCGATACAAGATAGATCTCCACATCAAGAAAATTAAATGCGTAGTCTTTGAAACCATTCAGGTTTATTATGGCGCTAAGGGCTCGCGAATATCTTTTTAAAATCATATCCTACCGTTGACTGCTTATAAAATCTGGCTAAAAGAAGAGCTTATGTGCATTCTGCATTTTCTGTTTTGGCTGCATAAGGTGGCATTGCAAAAACATTAAGGGGTACTAAACGAGTTACATTAGCGTATATATACAGCCACAACGTGAGTAATTTTAAGATTTTGAATAAACATCCTGAACATCTAAATCAAGAGGAATGCCTGGCTACCGAGTGATTTGTTTCCGAGCTAATTTGTGCAGGTAACAATCTATTTTCAGTATTTCATAGGCAATAATGTAGTTTTATTTTGGCAAAGGACAGTTGCCGTCAGAAAACGGTATGATGTAATGAGTATGTAATGGCTTTTTGCTTATATCATAGCATGGGCTTGATATATCAAATAATATATATAAAACGCTAATGCGGGAGTTAATTCATTTGACAGGCATTGCAAATAAATGCCGCGGTTTAAGTTTTTCTCAAAAAGGATCATCCTCATATCTCATATCTTTGAACTTTAAGAATGTTTATTCATTTACTACCTTATCTCGTCCCGCGAATTTTGCAAAACGTATACGGTACCATGTTCCCAAAATTTCTTCTTAATTTGGTTACCGTAAATTGGCTGATACACTGAGGGTACTTCTGATGGAGCAATTCGCAAGCTTGTTGATTTGTTCTAATTTATCATCACATATAATAATTATCAGAACACKGCGATCTTTTCTTTAACCTTTAATGTATCCTGATTTTTCGTATTATAGTATAGCGAGAAATACTATGCACTTTGACACTAAAAGATGCGATTTTGTTGAATTGTCAAAGTAGCTACTAGATTTTGTTGCTTACTTACGTTTGACTAGTTGGCAATGGTTATTCTAAAAGGTGTAATAATAATAATATTTATTTAAATCCCACAGGCAAAGCCCACACACCCATATATCCATACAAAATAAAACAGAAAACTTTTTATTTTACATAGATATAAACGAAATTAAACTATTCTGACAATATATTTGTTGCTATTTGAAGAAATTGTCTCTTATTA
Organism: Rhyzopertha dominica; assembly: GCA_025024175.1. Lineage (NCBI taxonomy): Eukaryota > Metazoa > Arthropoda > Insecta > Coleoptera > Bostrichidae > Rhyzopertha > Rhyzopertha dominica. The sequence continues at coordinate 7,597,299 of QCXZ01000053.1, read as the reverse complement.
TGAACAAATATGTCTACGGGGCGCACTCATGTTGTTATAATTACGACACATGTTAACAATTGGCGAGCAGAAATGGTGTTGACTATTAGAACGGTGGCCAAAGAAAAAGTCATATAACAACGACCTTCCACTCGAGGCACACGAAAATTCATCTTGCCCAAAAGCCATGGGCTATCAATATACCCATGCCCTAGATTAAAACAAAAATAAATCACATGCTACTTTTCTGCTACTATGTAAGGTAGACAAACCAAAATCATTTAACAAAAATGAAAGTGGAGCATTGTGATCAGGAAATGCCGCAGTATTTTAAATACAAATAAGAAAACCTAGGTTCTCATAGCATACTTAAGATTTCTATATGTGAAACATAAGTAAGACCCTGTCCAAAGTTATTCGTAAATCCTTAATAGTAGATACTCTTTTCAACTGTAATGCCTTTGATTGTATATCTAAATATAGTTGGGTGAAGTTTTCTTGTAAGTGTTATAATTTTACATTTGTCAATATTGATTCCTAACTTATTTTTAGCGCACCAATTTACAAAGATATGCATGTCTGTTTGTGATTTACTGTAGTCAGAATCAGGCAATACCCCATTAGCTATTTTTAAGACATTCGCATAAACATATATTTGACATTGAGACAATTTAAAAATATCATTAAACAAAGCTATAAAGAGGACAGGACCTAGATTTGAGCCTTGTGTAACCTCACTAGGAGTGTGGCAACTAATGGATCGATGCCCAACGCATTCGACATATTGACATCTACCTTTTAAAAACGATTCAAAAAAGTTTAATAAGTTTTCACTCAATCCAAGCAGATGTGTGGTTATTTTTCATAATGGTATTATTTTAAAAATAAATTGGGAATCCATGACGGCTATGCGCTATGGTTCCTGTCACTGGTATTTATTAATAGTCAATATGTATTTAAATGATAAATGGTGAATTCAAGAAAGATGTTTCGGCTACTGCCCGTTTATACAGACAAAGTTTTCCAAATAGAAGAGCTCCTGCCGATACAATTTTCAAGAGGCTTGAATTAACTTTAAGGACAAACTGGCCACCACTGAAAAAGTCAAGAGAAAGAACAGCAACAGGCCCTGGCAATAAATTAAAGTATTGGAAATGATTGACGAAAATCCTCATATTAGTCAAAGGGTAGTTTAAAGAGCAACCGGTATTAGTCTGTCTTCAGTACACCGGATAATTAAAGGCAATCAATTTCATCCGTATCACTTGCAATTGGTTCAGGCTTCAAAATCAAAATTTGAATGTGAGGTTTTATGACATTTGTTTCCCAGATGAAGCAAGATTTTCTAATAATGGTGGAGTTAACAAACATAACATGCATTATTATGCGCAAGAAAATCCACGTTGGATTCGACAAGGACATTTTCAAACTATTTACTCGACGAATGTCTGGTGCGGAATATTGGGGAATCAAATTGTTGGGCCTTATTTTTTTCGCGATAGTTTAAACGGCAATACTTATCTAAATTTTTTAAGAACCATTTTACCGCTACTTCTCCAAAAAGTAAATTTATAAGTAAGACAAGATTTATGGTTCCAACAAGATAGGGCAGCTGCGCATTATCATAGAATAGTGCGAAATTATATTGATTTGGTTTTGCCTAGCCGATGGATAGGAAGAGGTTCAATTAATCCTTGGCAACCGAGAAGCCCGGACCTTACTCCTTTGGATTTTTTCTGCGGGGAATGGTAAAAGAGCAACTGTACCAAACACCAATTGAAAGTGTAGAACATTTAGAAAATAAAATACGTGATGCATCTAGATCCATCACTGCAGAAATGTTAATGCATGTTAAAAGATCGTTTTGGGCACGAATTCAAGCTTGTGAAAACAGGGGAGGGCGACATTTTGAAAATTCGTTACAATAATGTTATTGAATAAACATTTTTCAAAAATAAAATTGGTTTAATAATACCGAATTTACTTAAAGCAAATGATTGAAGGTTATGTGAAAATTTACGAATTTATGCAGCTCTCTATGTTTTATATTTTTTAAGACAATGAACAAATTATCAATGTTACTTGGACTGCATTTTTAATTTCGTCGGGGTCATTATCATTCGTGAAACATCCTGTATAGTCAAAGTGTATTACTAAAAATATGGGAAGGAGAAAGAGGAGAACAAAAATTATGATCACAAGAAACAAACAGTCACCACCGCTCATTATATAAAAGCTAGGATAAGCTCATTAGGCTTATCTTGGGTAGAAAACCCAAAACAAAATTGCAGTATAACATATGACACCCAACTGGCAATAGTTTATAGAACTGATATTTCCTCTGTCAGTACGATTACGGAATTATACGAGATGACTCGTAAGGTATACTTGGATAATATACAATATTTTGTGATATGAGGTTTGGAGTTTTATTACTTAGTCTTAAGTCCGCACGAGTGAATTTGAATTTTCTTATCCTGAAATACTGCAAAATGTACCAAGGGAAACATGCAGTCGCTTTGCCTACGAGAAAGTGGTGACAATTTTGAACATATAATCAATTAATTCCTTGCTTATGATAGATTTAGAAATAAGTTTTGTTAACAACACCTTGGATAGATCCCATGTATCTATTCATTCATCTATTTTAAAACAAAAGATGACCTCTTCGAAGAAATGTCATAAAACTTAATTTTTAAGTGATTTTTCCCCATGCTATATATTTCAAACTTTTTATGGTATTGCTGAACATGTTTGACTTTACAGCATAATTTTTACGAGACTTTAATTTTTGTTGCTTCTCACGGCTTACATTTAGCCTGATGTGAAACGACTTAATGTTAAATTAAATTACATAACAACGCGCACAGCATATTCAACTGACCATTTGGCGTTTATCAACTGACAGCAGTCAGCAGTCAAGTTGGACCATTTCACTTTTGGTGGATTACGCTCCCATATCCTCTCGTTCGTCTAGAACCAGTTTCTTCTTTTTATATCCAGACCCAGTGACATATCTGTCCGGTTTACTTATTTTTAGACCAGCTGATGCACATTCTACGCGTCTGTTTATCTACGATCGCCTCGTTTAATTTTGTAGCTCTTTGTGACTCGTTACGGTGACATAAAATACCTGCCCGTTTGCGTTACCTCCTGTTTTATATTCACTGATTCCACACCCCTGATAGGAGAGCGTCGGTTGGACGTGGAATTAGTCGAAAACAAGGTGATAAATTTGGGAAACACTAATGCGTTTTGTCGGGTTGATTGAAATCTATACCTGTGTTCAAATTTCGCCAGTGGGTGATTACTGATTTTACCGGAAAGGTGGGAGGCATGTTCTGCGAAYTACAATTTTGCACTAATGGGAAAACACTTTCATGTGTTTATGTTTTACATACGAGGTGTGGCTATAAAATAACGGGACTGGTGTAAAAAAATTTATTTGAATTTTATACATAATTACTTATTATCACCTTCAATGTACACCCCTTCTCTATCCCTGCAACGCTCCATGGGAATTTTCCATTGTTGGAAACAGTGCTGGAAGTCATCTTCTGTCAACTCTTTCAGGACTCTTGCCGCTTTTTCTTGAACAGCTTCTACGGATTCAAATCTCTTACCTTTCAATGCAGATTTCACCTTAAGGGAAGATAAAAGTCACATGGTGCTAGGTCTGGCGAGTAAGGTGGATGTTCTAACACTGGGATGCTGTACTTGGTCAGGAACCGCTTAACAGATAACGCGGAATGAGCTGGCGCATTGTCTTGGTGCAAAACCCATTATTTGTCCTTTCACATTTCGGGTCGTTTTTTCTTACTCTTTCACGAAGTTTATCAAGTACCTCGAGGTAGTAATGCTGATTAATTGTTTGACCTTCAGGAACCCAGTGAAGGTACACAATCCCATGAATATCGAAAAAAACAATCATCATTGCTTTAAATTTTGACTTGCTCGTTCTTGCTTTTTTGGCTCTCGGTGAAGTTGGGCTCTTCCAATGCATGGATTGGCGCTTCGTTTCCGGATCTTAAGTAAAAAACCACGATTCATCACATGTTATTATCCTTTCCAAAAAATTTGGGTCATTTTCAATGGCATTCAAAGTGTCAGTACAAACATTTTTGCGAGCTGAGTGAGAATTTTGGTACCATTTTTGCACACACTTTCGCATGTTCAAATTGTCACGTCAAATTTGCCGTACACATTCTTTATCAATGCCTACAGATTCAGCAACTGCACGAATACTTAATCGACGGTCAGACAGAATCAAATTAGCAACTTTTTCGACATGTCATCCGTTTTTGATGTTGAAGGACGACCTGGCCGCGRATCACCTTCAACGTCTTGTCGACCATCTTGAAAACGCGTGAACCATTCAAAAACACGAGTCCGCGATAAACATTCACTGCCATACACTTCTTTTAGTAAATTATGGGTTTCGGTMGCKGTTTTTCCAAGTTTAAWGTGAAATTTAATAACAATTCGTTGTTCTATTGTTACGCTAACCATTTTTCCGGCAAAACAAAATAACACTAACGTAAATGAAGGTTATGACTCAATGATGTTGTTTGCAGAAACGAGACTAACTGCATTCTGAAAAGAACGTCTCAAACTAAACAGCTGTTGGTCATTGTTGGTTGGCGCATGCGCACTCGTTCCACTGCAGCGTCAGTCCCGTTATTTTATAGCCACACCTCGTATAGTGGCCAATAGTGTTATAGTCGAGGCGAGACATTTTCGAGATATTTGTCTAAAGAATCTCGATAAATGATCTGCGAACCACATTTTTGAACTAACGGGAAAAACGCTTTCATGTGTTTATGTTTTACATATAGTGACCAATAGTGTTATAGCTGAGACGAGAAATTTTCGAGATTTTGTCTAAAGAATCTCGATAAATGGTGCAAAAATACATAAACATTTTGTTCATCTCTGAAATGCGCATTTTTATGTTTTTGTAATATATCGATTTACACCTAAAAGATTATGATACAATAATAATATTCTACACTATTTATATAGAGCTGTAATTAAGTGATTGCGAAAAAGTTAATTTCTATTTGTTCTAAACTCGTTTAAATTTAAAATTTAATAATTTTACGCAAATATTACCCATGTTCGTTCTGAGTTAACTCTTTTGTAAATTTTGTTATTTTATTAGTATTAAAAAAAACGCTAATAACGTAGCGATCGGAATCGATTTTAATGATGTAAAGGATTCGAAACGAATATCAATTCATGTTCCAGAATCGCCCAGGCCTACCTCATAACTGCCGTGTTCAAGCTGCCACACGACCGGATCAACCGCATTTGGACGATTTTTCAAACCATCAATTTCCTTAATTAAGTCTGGCCGGTAAAATCAAAAGGAAACTGTAAGCTTTCTGATACTATAACAGAAAAAAGTCTTGTTTCAATTAATCACACCGCGGTTTTAGAGATAAAGGATAAAACTAATGAATAGAAGCAGATGGAGCCAAACTAGCGTGGGTGCTACACAACTGAAAATGAATAATAATTGAATTACTTATGCTCTACATCTTGAAAATTTCGACAGCCCGACTGCATATATATACATATGATCTCGTTTTACAAAGTGTTTTCGTTTGTAATCCTAAAATAGTTTTAGTGCTATCTGCCTATAGTTACATCCTTACCTTGATTTAGATAATACCTTAATGCCCTTCTGTGTAAAGTACTACGCAGTAAATAATTAGGTTTCTGGTATAACACTGGCTTAATATTAATCTAATGCTCATGTGTAAATCATTCAGATGAAATTAGATAAAATGGCTTACCACAAGGTTATCTCTTGGAACTTTGCCTATCTCGCTATTTTGGATATCAGAAGCCTCCGTTAAAATCGTGATTTGGCCTTCAGAATACTCCAAGTCATGTAAATTTACATATTCCTCAGGAATTTTATATGCATATATACTGGAGCTCAAAGTAATGCCATCACACATAAAATGATGTGTTTTGGACATTCTATGAATATTAATTTGTACTTTGTTTCTGTCACATCAAAGGATTAAAATTTTGTTGAACTTGGTAATTGGTAATAAGTCAGGGGATCTTTTGAATCGCCAAAAAAACACATTTACTATGTGAAACGTTTACATGTTCCTGTCAGTGTTTGCTTTGCAATTGTTCGCTTACGTTCCAGCTTCATCTTTGTACACCCACAAAACAACAATATGCTTGCAAACATTCAATCTCCATTCTCCTCAGTTCTGATAGGCTTGCTGATAGTCATTTTTTATGGTTTTCAGACCGTGTGGACATTTTATATTACTTTCAGCCGAAACACCTACATATTATGTAGCTGATATTGACAGCTTATTGCTTGACGATCAAGTCCTGTTACCATAGTTGCACTGTAGAATCCTTACCTGAATAGTTACTGTTAAATAAACTACAAACTGCTACTCTAGGAATTTCGATTTTTTGGTAGAACAATGGGGGACGGTGTTTAAGAAAAGTAACAGTGACATCATAACGAAAATTATTCCGTTGAAGAAGAAGACTAAATATTTCATTATAGAAAGTAGGTTAAACTGATAATGTGGAACTTATTTATATATAAAGTAAAAAAATGAGTAACATATTTTAGGAATACGTTCAATTACCCTAAACATACAGTTTCGTCATTTTATAGCTGATGTCCAATAGAGTAAGGTCTAGAATTTATATTGGATTTTGTCGTGAAACTCTTGCTAGGTTTATCTCCTTTGTATTTGGCGGTTTTAAATAAAATTACGTGACTTATTTGTCTGTGTTTAACAATATTTCAGCCCTTCCTTTTGGGCCATCCTTAGGTAATTATCAGGCGAGTTTCAAAAACAGACCAAATAAAACACACCAAAACAAGTAGTTAAGCTATAAAGAAGAAGGTGAAGCGGCTAAACATAAGCAAGTCGGATATGAACATGAGAAGAGGTAATAAATTGAATAAGCGGAACTGAAAGTAAAAAAAAAGAATTAAGAAAGTTTCTCACATCAAAAACAAATTATCATCAAGAGCAATGAAGATAAAGTTGTGCAAATCTGTTTTGAAACCAGTGATGATTTTTGGAAGTGAAACGTATGGTTTAACATCAAAACAAATAAAAGTTGAAATATGGGAAAAGAAGCGAACGTGGTTCATGCTGGAGTAAAAAGGAAAATGAGGGAGGGAGAAGATGGATGCAGAATTTGCAGAATTCTTGTAGGAATCGTTTATAAGGTTTACGATACGAAAGAATAGACTACAACGGTTAAGATATCTAAAAAGGATGAATCTGGAGGAATTGACTGTGAAAGTGATATACATTGAACATTGATAGAACAGGAAATAATGCCTTTAGGCCAAAATCAAACATTCWAGACATGTTATAAAAGACTGGGATAGCCTAGTGATAAACAGGACTCTACGGGGCCTATACGCCTTTACGGCTGTTTCAATATACATATTTTTCCGACTTGATGTTTATGTGAACTCCTCCATAAMGAACGTCACAAAGATACATAGCTCCATATACAAGAATTGATAACAATCTCAGATTGCGTTTMCTCGTCACCTCATCACGGAAATATCACCTGTCTCTCACTTATTCCAATTTATCCTGAACCAATTGTATAGTTGCTGCTCTAAATGACAGCATTATTTCCTACTAGTTATCCGTAGCAAATTGCACCGGCATGTCAGCAGCTGACCCATTAATACCTGTGCAGAAGAGAGATTGATCGAACTATCAATTACTCGCCGAGATAATCTCGACACTTACATTCCCTAATAGCCGGTACACGTTGGCGAGCTACGTCTGCATCAATTTTGCGCTCGGGCGCCTTAACAAAATCGCAAATGCGTCGATTAACGCCAGAGTGCGAATTGGCTTTGTGTGTGAGAATCGTCCAGGTGTGAACTTGGCGACATACGATACATTGACTGTGATTTTTAACACCTAGAGTACTGGATGGAAACGTTGGGAATCTTGATGCTTTAAGATGTTCTCGTTTTCGATGGTATAGTGTGTCTCTTGGGAAGTTAGACTGCTAAAAAAATGCTGCTTTCTCTTTCCATTCTGACTGCCTTTTTGACAAAAGGTTTTGGGGAGTACTCAATTTCCATTTATCCAACAGATATAGAAGGTTTTTTCACCAAAAATATGACTCTAGCAAACAACTGATTTTTGGGAAATCATGCTGCGCTAACTTTACTCATACATCCCTAAGTGATCAATCAATACACAGTTACTTGGCAGCGCACTGCGATGTGCTAACATTATGCAGGGAATAGGTTCGTCCCGTACATTAAAATTTGATAGTTTTAACCTATGCTTTTATTGCTTACGTCATGAATACTAGTGTTACGCATCTATTTGCATTAGATTAATTCAACTTGTAACAAACGGTGGTAGAAAAATTACATTGTTGTCTTAAATCCGCTAACAACTACCTAAAAGGTTCCTAATTTCCGTCATGCGCACTGTTACAGCTCCCTAGGTAACAGGGTGCTCACTGTTGTCAGTTTTATAAATAGCCAGAAAAATGCAATAATGAAATGGGAGTGAGAGAGATGGGCGAAGGTATAACCGTCAACGTCAATATTGTAATGTAAACATAGGAATAACCTGTAACTGTTTATCAAAACACTTCTTAACGTAAGCCATTCTTACATTAAAAAAAAACCAACAGATTACCCAAATACTTCGACAGCATCTTACTCCACCACTTGATCTGACAAATACGAAACTCGAAAGTTTGACCAAACTATGTAAACAAAAACGCGTAGCTAGAGTTAAGTTAGGGTTATTACGTTGCACGTGGGACACATGTAGCACCTGCGAATGTGCGATGTTGAGAGTGATACTTTACCGTTTTCTTCCCTAACGAGAAACGGTCCTGACAGTTTCAAAATTTATCATATCGTTCTCATACGTAAGTATATAAACTTTAAACATAATCAAGCATAATAAAACATAATAAATAATAATAATAACATTGGTTCAAAAGCAGGTTCGATGGTTAAAGTGCTTTCGTGTTTCAACAAAAGGCCAGTGAATGCGTTTATTATATTGAACTTTTCATTATAGAATAAACTGACTGAAAGATGATTTAAGTTATTTTCACAAATACGCCTTAAGTTGACCTAGGTATCAATGCCACAATGCCAGTTTACGAGTACTTTCCTCACGGTATCGCAAAAATTTGCCCACTTTGGCAACACGATTCAGGTTAAAAAAAATGTAAACAGGTATTACCTGCAATGCCGCTAGAGCACTGGCTATTATTGGCGTTTCTCGCTCTCGTCACCTTGAGAACCTTTTACGTCATCTCCGTGGCGGAATATAGAGGTATTTGAAACGGATATTGAAAATCCATACCTTCACATTTTTTTTCTCGGTAAACAAGAACCGCAAAAATCGCAAAAAATGTCTGTGCTTCAATTTTTATGTACATTTTAAATGTAAAATAAAAAAAATTGTAGGACGACCCCATTGTGGGTTTAAATATGCGTGCATTTGTCATTTACAGTCATTTCTTTCAGCCTTATTTTTTGCATATGATTTTGTGTACAAGAAAATTGCCCTTTCGATTAATAAATGTTACATTCTGTGATATTTTTGCCTTCCGTTGCATTTTTACAGATACAGAAGAAAGTGATAACATGCACCCTCACCGAAAAGCAATTTGTATGTCTAATTATGTGCATTTATTGAACTCGAGATCAATTTTAAAACAGCAAACATTTTAAAGCAAATTATCTTTGAAATATAGTAATCTCTTTAGCCTCCGTCCGAGTAGTCAATAGGAGTCAATCGACAGCTAATTAACATCACACCTTTTCGATCTTCTGAGTATTTGGATTCAGACACATGCACATTACATGGTGTTTTAATGTGAGTGTTTCTGTGATTGACCAGTATATATCGCTTTCTTTTTTATTGTAAGTTCTGGCTGCTGGAATTGTTAGTTGTCGAAAGACATCCCAAACATGACTAAACAATGGGATAATTTTTGCTTGCTTAGGCATTGAACTTTTCAAGTCTTTGGCACCTTGATGWTATGTCATAGTCCTTTCTTAGGCWTATTCTTTTTTAACGAATCACACGCACTGTCTCATTATATCGTCTTCAAAGTCTTTTTAACATTTGGATTTTTCATTGATTTTTTTTCAGGACATGCTGCAAAACTGCCACAAAACAGATTTTATTGCTAATTTTGAGAAAAAATACTTTGGTATATTCCCATACTTATAGGGTTTCACATCAGCAAAACCAGATGCTACATAAATAAATTTCGCACTACTGTTACTACTGAGTGAAAAAAAAATCAGAAAGAATTCAATTTGAACCAACAAAAACAATGAAATTTAAAGGTACCCTCGGTGAGTAGGGTGTCTGCCTCTGGATTCCCAAATTGCGGGTTCGAGTCCTTTCTATGGCATGGGTGTTTGTGTATGTCCCTTTATATGTAGTACATAAGTATGTGCTATGTATTTGCAGAATAACAATAAACTACCGAACTGGCTCGTTATCAAATTAACAGGACTAAAGAATAAATAAAAAAAGACCTTCAAAGCTATGAATAGTTCATTGAATTCGATGACGAGTCCCGTATAAAGCTAGTAGTGCATAAATACCAACCACCGTTTAGTAGTTCTAGATGTAGCTATTAGTTTGAATTGTACCCTAGAGCCTTTTGTTTCATATTCTCACGTGTTCTATCAATAATCTTGAGTCCCAATGCACGGTTTTTGTTTTGTTTTGTTGATGACTTTCTCGGCAGCACTCTGGTATATACATCTAACTAAAAGACCTAAGAACCAACCGAAGCTAGCTTACAGCTTGTAGCCGTTATGAAGAATTTTGCCTATCATTGGCAGCATTGGGAACTAACAACCAACAGGAGAGACAGGTAGYGGTAATGTTCAGATTGAGAAGCACAGTTTATGCATCTTCCTTTCAAGTATGTGTATTAAGTGCCATTTTAAMAGAGAAATAAACTTTACCTGAACGCTTCAAGATTGCTAGCCCTGAATTTTTAACGTTAGAGTTATAGTGAAACTGAAGATTAAGTGTTGACTAATTATCTAGAAGAAATTAATATTATAACAATAGTTGCTTTTAGAGCTACATGTTTACTGGTATGCATTTCTTGTATACTTCGATAGGTAAAATGTAAAAAGTACTGAATAGAAAAACTTGAAAGTTAGGAAAACAGCTTTTATTGGGCGATGAAAATAACTTCTATTACCACATTTATTACAAAAGTCACTGGAGATTTACGGTTTAGCACGTTTTAACAAAACATTTTTATGTCCATTTGGACGGGCTTTAAACCAGGGTACTTAACAGTCTATTAGAAGTAGGTGTTTCTGTGTTATCAATAATCTTTGTTGCTAATTATATTTAATAGACATTCCCTTTTTCCATCCTTGTAGATGGTATGCCATTATTGAACGTACACCAAATACTGTTAATAGTTTAGTTGTAAAGGAAAATTATTGCTTGTCAATACCTGACGTGATTTAATAGCCTGCGCAGTCACACTTTTTATATCCGCTCTTTCCATAAGTACTACTATCGAAAGGACACATTCTGAATATGCTTCATTGAGCACACTCGAATTACTAGTTATGACATCTCGTAGTACCACATTCAGTTTATGGCGCAATATACATATTTCTTGGTTTGAAGGCTTCCGTGGTTGTTATCGATGACATGTTGTTTCGGGTTGCTTCAGAGCTACTTCTGAGGAAGACACCGACATGAGTGTCGAAACGTCAATGTCAAATAAGCAACGTGGGAAGCAACCCGGAAAACAACATGTCACACATATCTTTGCGTTTCAGTAAAAAAGCTAAAGGTTATTAGTGACATGTATTTGGTATTTAATGTTTTTATTTTGGATCCAATTATACATTGGTTTGTATTTCTTGCTGGTGACGAGTACTTGATTGGATTTCATTATTTCAAATCAAAGTTATAGAGTGGTATGTGTAGCCGTTCTAACCACGCAAGGATCCGTTTTCTACCGTATCGTACCACCTGGAAGTACAATTCAGATAATATAGTCACGTAAAGCCARCTAGTTCCCTTGCCATACATACGGTCCATTAACAATATTAAGATTTTTTTTCATTGCCGTAATTGCCGCATCATCGACAATTTGCGGTAATCATTCACTATCAAGGGAGTTCTTCTTGCCTGTTAGGCATTATTAAATAAACGATTGTCGTATACGTTAAGTAGATGATTAGGAAAAAAAACATTGACCGCCACTGTGACTAAGAGCACGATTTGTAAAGTGTATGGTCTACGCAAATGAGGTTGCTCAAAAACGTTCATAAATTATCTTTACAGGTGTTGTGCGAAGGTACGGTGGGTTTAATAGTGATAATAACTCTCTTTATACATTAGAAAGAGGTATTTCTAAACTAATTTAATTAATTCTAAGTCCAGTCTGAAGTAATGCTAAAGTCAGAAAAGGTCTACTTAATAAAAAGAAAACAACTTGCAATCAAAATCGACTTTGTAAAAATACGACTTTGACAGGGATGATTCCAAAACAAGTAATTTAAATCTGTGAATTGCATGTTTAATTAAAACACGCGATTGTTATCAATAAACAAAATGTTTCCAGAATTTGTGGATTCCAAATTCTTTCACTTTCTCTAGAAACTACAGATGATAACTTTTTATTTTTGGAAATGTCTTCCTTAATTTGAGCTGTCATATAGGTCGATTAGGCGTGTTAAATTATAAATTGACTGATCACACTTTTTTTTGCCTACTTTTCTATGTAATTTTTGAACGTCATTTTATGCAGGTGTTAAATAAAAAATTCCATATTCATTAGATAGCAAAGGGCTCTAATTACAAAATGTGACTCTGTTAAGAACAATTGCTGACGTCATAGAGTGACAGATTGTTCTGCTTCAATCGTCTTAAGAATTTAAATCTTAAGTTATCTGTTACAGCGTTTTTTCTAATAAATGAGGTTTTTGTTTGACTGAAAGAAACAGAACACCTTGTATAAATTTGATTTTGTGCTTTGGCATGCTCAAGATATCTGGAAATAACCATTGGCTTTCCGAATTGGAGGTACGTGTTCAAAGTAATTAATTTTTTCATTCTAACGATACAGTTTTTTATTGATTGATTTTGACTGATTGATTGATTGAACCAGCGTACTGTAGGCATTTCTACCGCTCCCGAATATACCGCCAGGCAGGCTAAATGATAATAGCAACCATTTACTAAAGACATGTATTATTTCTTCTTTAAGAAAAAATGTATTTAATGTTGTAGACAGGGTTGGCAAAAAACATGTTTTTTTAAATTAAACAAAACAAACAGTTTTTTTTTAATTTAAACATGTTTAAATTGTTTTAAACATGTTTTTTCTTACTTAGTTGAAAACATGTTTTAAAACGTTTTAAACACTGTTTTAAACATGCACTCTCATGCAAATTACTATGTGTATTAGTAAAAATAAATACGAGTAGATGACGCAAAGCATAGCAGTTGTCTAAAAATCCTTAGGTGACTACGATTGCCTGTTGTCATTTGTCATTTGTATTCGATGTGTACGAGTTTACGCGACAATTTTAGTTATTATGAGCCGGTTTTTCTTTTCTATTTTAAGCGAAAATCAACTCTGTTCTTAAAATCCAGACCAATCACATACTGGTTACTGGGTTGATTTTAGCTAATATCAACTTTAACAAAGAGAATAATAACCGACCTTGTATGTTTAAAGTTTAAAGTTCAACAATTACAATGACCAGTAGGAGGAATAATGCAGGGTGGAATTACTTAGACAGAATTAAGGTGCAAAATAGTACAATGCGAGCTCGATGCAAGAAGTGCAAAAAAGATATGCTTGCACTAGTACAAATATTTTGTTTCTTGTTTATTGTTTTTTATATTCCCAAGTTCTGATAACTATTTGTTCTATTATGCTAAATATATAATTATCTAGTAAGTGTTGAATGAACGTTTTATTTATTGTTTTGTTGTAATGGACCAGAAATACAAATTATGCTAATAAAATAGCTCGTAAAATATTGATCAGGAAATATCAAAAGGGAAACATAGGATATCCAATCATTAGATATCAAGTGGAATTCATTATATTAAAGAGGAAATCAAAGGATATCTTTCCAAAAAAGGAAATCTTGTAAACCATCTAACAACATTTTGTTTTTCCTGCCCAAAAGGAGCAGATAGATAAGTAGAATGAAGGTTTATCGAAGTTTAACAGTCTACTAGAGTCCATTAGATTTGCGACCTCATCTAGGCTTCCGAAAAAAATCCACAGCTGTACATGCTATCAAAACTTCCGCGCCTTTTTTTGTTGGTTTCACTTGATTCTGACCTGTTTCAAACATTTCAGGAGAGTTGTTCTTGTAGTTTTGTTCAACGGCTTTTTTTATTTTTTTTTTATCACATCAGCGACAGGTGTAAATCCACTAAAACCTCAAAGAACGCAACCATCGCCATTAGCATTCACTTTGATGCCGTCAGGCTCCGAGCGCATTGAGTAAATGACTCGAAAATTTACTTGATGGTCCCCAATGCAGCGCTGGCAGTCGTACCCCGGATCTGAGGGCTCCCACAAGATTAACAATATTTCATAACCGCCCGCTATTCCCAGCGTGATGAAGTAATTCCCGGTCTCGAGGAAGTTCTATTCTAAACTTATGACAATTAATTTAAGGCGGACTCGGCTCCACCTGATGTGGAAATAATTCGATGGAGCCCGTAATGAATCAGAAGTCCGCTTCGTCCAATTAAAAACTGTCGTTTCCGATTTATGTCGCGAGACAAAAGGAGTTGGTCGCGTAGGCTTCGAAAATGATGCGGATTAAGCGCTGGGAGGAACGGTCGTCCAATTTAATAGGGATCCAATTAAACCTCTTTGGATGACGGCAGGAACCGGTAGCGATTGGTGTTTTGTTCGCCCACGGTGTTGTTAACAAAACTACGCCGTTACCTGTTGCTTTTTTGCTGTTCCGCCGCAGATGTTGACCGATTTAGTTTTAAAACGTTTCGTGGATTTGCGTGTTCAGATTTAGTTGAAAGTCGAAGTTCATCGTTAGTAAAATATCAGATTTATATGCGCTCAAAATTTATAAACGCAGTAAATTGGTTGCTGCGAGAGTTGTTTTACCAATACCGTTATCATTGTGAATTAAGACACCGGATCCAAACCGCAAAACAGTTGAAGGAAAATAATTATTTTTCAAATGCTTTTGCTGATGGTAATGTAGAATGTTAAAACAAATGTACAGTTTTTTCAATTTGAAATGGCTAAAGATGAAAATGTATAAGTCTTTGTTATTACTTCCACATCCAACGGATGGGAAGTATTGTATCGCGAAAAAAATTTTCAAAAATTTTTATTTGCTCATTCGCCTTAAAATGGTCGAAAATGCAAAAAAACAAAATTTGAGCAAAAACAAATTTCTTGTCTGTGTGTCTGTGGTATTGTTTGTGGACACGATAACTTTCGAAAGACTTAATATATGAACTTGAAATTTGGCAAACGTATAAATCTCAACTACCCAAACCGACCTATTGTTTGTGGGATAAGTAGGATATCGAGAAGGGGGCGAAGTTGGGGGGTACCTACCCATTTTGCAAATTTTTATTTTTTTATATTTTTTTCGTTTCAGTATGTGATTAGTAGTATAACTGCGAGTATTATTAGTTCATATAAATTTTCAGTGCAGCAAACTGTTTAGAAGATATTAACAAAAAAGCGTCACTTAAAGAAAACGGTTTTTCTTGAATATCTCCGAATTTATTATATATATTAAAAAAATGAAAAAGCCGTCAGATAGGAAATAAAATTTCTCACAAAAAGTGTCTTAGAAAATTTACCCAAAATTTTGACATTTTCGAAATATTTCCAAAAAACCTATTTTGGACCCTGCTGGTACGATTTTTTTTAAATTTTGGTATTATATAGAAAATCACATTTCTCATCAGAAAGCGCTCCTTTAATTTTTTTGTTAAGGTAATAATTTGCGAGTTATTTGGAAAAAACCGATTTTAAAAATGTATATATTTTTGCTAATATCACGAGAACTGTTTGTCTTAGAAAAAATGTGTAGAGAGAAAAAATGCTCAGAACCTGATTACTAATCGTATAGTATAAAAATAAAAACGTAAATCTCATTTTGACAATTGAATGTGGAAGTATTAATTCAATTAGCAGCGGTTTTTTTTCTTTCACGATACTTCGGCATTAGAGGTCTAGAAATGTTCGTTTAACTACCTTAAGAGCAAGAGTTGGTACCAAAAAATTGCTTTACTCAGGCAAATTCATTTTTAATTATAGGATTCGAAATATTTATTCGTTCCCTTGAAAGTTGATAACTTTTTGTTACAGATATTTTGGAAATAAACCGTGATGTTGCTTACTAAACTAAAGCTAAACTAAACTAAATTAAATTATCGAAACAGTCTGTTGAGTTTGTAACAGCAATTTAAGAACGCCGATACACTCATACGGGTGTTACAAACGTTACATCTAATTGAATTGTCAAAATAAATTTTAATGACAGAAAAACTACCTTTCATATTTGATTTTATTGTTTTTTTATAGAATTATTAAGGTACTATGAATTTTAGAAGCTTACAATGCTTCCTTTTTTCGAAGTGCATATTTATTTATAAGAGCTAAGCTTGTTGACTTATTATGTAACGGGTATTGCTTTCTGTATTAATTTGTTTTTCTTAATTGTGCAGGCAGCAAAATCAAATATATTAAACAATGCAAAAATTAAACAATATTTAGGGGTGGGTTCGAAAATTCCCAGTTAACTGGTTGTCAACAATCACAGTATGATCGTAAAATGTCTTAAAAATGCTTAATTAGAATATGATTGCACGAGTGAACTTATTTTATTACCACGATTACTAATTGCGAGAGCAATAATAATTGAAAGTCTAAGAATCAAATTTTGATTTTGTTTACTTTACCCGCTAAACTATTTTGTTTGTTTCAGGTAAGCAGGCTTCCGTACAACTGAATTATCAATAGAGCAGCACTGCCCTACTATTTGTAAGTACAGTTCATTAAGAACCGCCATTTGGTTAAATTAACAAAATGTTGTAATATATACTGAGTGATCTCGCTGTTGTTCATTGAGTAGCATGTAATAATATGAAAGCTTAAAATTCGGTTTTAAAAAAGAGGACAAAGAGCAGCAAAAGGCAAAAGGCCAATAACATTCTGCAATTTTTATTACCTATTATATTTCTAATAGTTCTAATTAGTCATTTCCTACTGCCTACAGACGTGTTTTTAACTAAGTTAGTACACAGCACGATGCACAAATAATATACATACTTTGCCTATTATAATTGTCCTGCTGAAAGCAAACGGCCATTTGGTCAGCCACCAAAGAATGTATGAACAATATATGCATGCGCCCCAACATGTTACTATTTTCTTGCATTTATTTTATACAAACTGCCTTTGGAATAAGCAGGTTGACGACTAGATGTAAAAAAGTAACCCATTTGTTTGTTTTTTGCTGCAGAATAACATGGAATTTTGCTTGAAAAGTACATACATGGCAAATATAAAGCGTTTGCCTTTTTAATGTGATTCATCACTATAATCTTAACTACAGAGTGCGTACTGTTTGTGTAAACCTTAAGAAATTCTTTTTTTGACATAACTCCTTAAGTAAATTACGCCGATAATCTCGCGATGTTTATATGCGGAGTGACGTCACGACCAATACAATTGACTTGAAGGAAGGAGTGAAAATCGTGAGTGAGAAGTGAAAAGTAAGGCTTTTTGAAACGATTCATTAAGAAAAAGAATTTTGGGTATAGAGTTAAAAAGATCGAAAGAATTCACATGAAAAGGCAGATTACTGAATCTGTTTGTACTGCCCCAGACGAGAAATTTCTAATGATGAAAGTAGCCTTTTTAATTGGAATTGGTAGAGCTTGTMGAGCCAATGAATTTTCGAAAATGTCCATGGAAGATATTGAAATTTTAGAGAGCAAGCTAGTAATTACAATTCTAGACCAAAAGCCTATAAGAAAACGTTTTTTTGCTGTATAATCTGAGACGTTAATCCTGTGGCTGGTACATAAAATTTTTTATAGGATTACGTCCAACTCATTCGCCGCATAGAAGATTGTTCGTGGCATATAGAAACGGAAAATGCACCGTCCACCCTTGTAGCATCCATTTGTTTAAATTACCTGAGAAAATTGAAAATCTAACTATGTATACTGGTTACTGTATTAGATCTTCAGCAACTTTTCTTGTTAATGCTGGCAGAAACGTATTAAATTTACAATAACTAGGTGGTTGAGGAATCGAGTAATGTTGTAAGAAGGTATTTAGAAGACAAGTTGAGTAAGATTTTCTATTGCGCGAATAACTTATTATTTGGCCCGATGGTATAGAAGAGTTGGGTAGGTTTCTAAATCATTTGAACAGTTAAAATCCTGACATAAATTTACTATGGAATTAGAAAGCAAGGGTAGTTTACCTTTATTGGATGTCCAAATTTACAGAATAAATTAACACACACAGACAGATTATTTACATGCCACATCCACCACCCTCCCTATCAAAAGAATAGGCTTATAAGGACGTTATTTGTTAGAGCACAAAGGATATCAGACGAAAGTTCTGTACAAAAAGAAATATATCATCTTAAATCAGCGCTAGTGAGAAATGGTTATAGCAATAAGAATATTTGGTCAGTTTTTCATAAAAGAAAACTCGATATTTTAATTGTTGATAGTACATAATTTAGATAAAATTATAAGTTCTACTGAAGATAAAATACATTTGGAGAGTGAAGGTGTTTACAAAATTACTTGTTCTTGCGGCAAGTGTTACATAGGTCAAACAAAAAGAAAAGTAGGTACGCGTTTGAAAGAACACATACGTGCTGCTAGGCTGCAAGATATAGATAAATCTTCCGTAGCTGAACACCCATATTTGACTAAACACATGATTGATTTTGATAAAACAAAAATTTTACATAGAGAAAAATGTTCTCACAAACCTCTAATAAAAGAAGCTATAGAAATTTGTAGGAATACTAATAATTTTAATAGGGATTGTGGAAATTATGAGTTAGGTGACATTTGGAAGGCTATTTTGTAGTTATCTTTTACCAAGTAGTTCGTGTATATCTAGCAGGTTAGGTAGTTCCTTTTTTCGTCGTTAGGTTCTTTTTTATCAGGTTGGCACGTTGTTTCTATGAGGTCTCGCTTCCTTGTGATTTGTTTATTTACTTTCAAAATTTTGTTTGAACTTGTGTCAGGCAAATTTTGAGGCTCTTTGTCTTTGACAAAGATTACAGGTGTATACGAAACGTCAGACTAATAACCTTTTGTCAGTGTTTTCAAGAGACATCGATCTTTCTGAGAAAATATATCTTATATTATGGACGCTTCACCCTCGTATCATTATTAATTGTTGGGTTTCTGTACGGTTTTGTGTCGCAATTCCTGTTACCTTGTACTTTACCGTCATAATGTGTACGATACCAACGTGTACAGTGGCGTAGTGAACTAGTCATGGAAGCAATAAAAGGCAAACTGTTGGAGTACTCTCCCAGAACTTGCCCCAACCTGAGCACACAATTACGACCGAATTCCTTCGAACTAAGTTGTGATGTATAGAAGCCAGTAGCAGAAATGTTGACGAAATACTTTGCTTACTTTATGGTAGTACGTGCGAGTATTGGATACAAGAACAGGAAAAATGTGATAAGACTCGTTTCCTATGCGTAATCGTTATATCTTAGTTCATAGTATAGAACTTGCAGTCTCTGAGTTTTTATTTTAAAAAGTGTGGGTGCAATGCATCCACACAGATGACTTCTATGGGTGCATTGGCCCCGATGCACTCGTGTACTTTCCGCCCCTGTATCTGAACTCTTCACTACTACTAAAATGAAATTAGTGGCAGTTACGCAGTTGTTCAGTCTACTGATTTTTCTCGTTTATTCGCCTGTTCTGGTTTTGAGGGTTTGTTAGCACAATATTCCTTCAAACGCCGAATTATTTCAATAAAACTCTTTGCATTTGGAACACTTCTGTGAGCAAATCACTCTCCAACTGAAAGCTTGTTTTCAGACGTAATCAGTTTTGTTTTATACCTCCTCACAAGTCGTTGATTGGTGTTGACAGTGTCGAAATAGAGATATTTATTTTGGAACACATTTTGTTCGTTGTGCATCGTATAATACGGAAGTGAGACAGCTTGCGCTGCGACTACGGAGTCTTCCTCATTTTCGATTTCTGCCGACTCGTAGATCATCCCGTGCGTCTTCAGCGGTCTCATTACGCCGGCTGCACTTGCAGTTTCTGCGTCCGGGTCGTTGATCGTCCTTTACTTTCGCCGTGTGCGGGACGCTGGAATAGTTTTCGACGATGATGTGCCTACGGGCACGGCGCCGACCTGGCCTGGGAAACGCGGCTATCCGCTGGTCCCCGCTGTCGCTGCTTATTCCATTAGCGACTTTTTAACAGACGCCCCGTATAAATAACTGGCTCGCTCGTTACGCGGAATCATCTGAACTCGTCATTAGCCTGTCGTCTGGACACCGGCCCGACCGACGTCTCAGGTGCGAAGACGACTGGAGAGTCTGACCGATGATGGGGGAAAAAGTGGCATTTTTCTGGGGGCGGGTTGAAGAAACCCGGAAGGGAATAGGGGAATTATTATAGAGACGGTGAGCTGATTTACGGCGCGGCGCTAGATTTTCCCAGGGTAGAGGTGCGATTTAAAAGAGGTTATTAATGAATACTGACTGATAACCAGCTAATAATTTTTGAATATACTAGGGTGAATCAGAAATATCACACGAACTCCAGGATTGCATTCTACACATCAAAATAACGAAAAAAACTCGAATGTCCTTATTCGATTCTCATTTGGTTTTCAAGTTATAGCGTAATTTGAAGAAAAACAATATAACCATGGGTTTGCCCCCCTCCCCCTGTACCTGGGTTGCCAACTCTGGACCCTTCCAATTTCCCATACATTTAGCTGGTTAATTATGTGTGTACACCTAAAAATTGTCTTATTTACAAAATTGTAAATACAGTAAAATTTATAGGCAAGTTTATGTCACAATTTTCATCCAGAACTCATATTTGACCCTTGCAAATGACCTTCTGTAATAAGTCGTTGTCAAATGGTTTCCAAGCTTAATCGATTCCATGTGCGTTTTGAAGCTGTAACTGCAACATTCTTGTTGTTACGAATCGTTGTCTTAGGGCGGATATAGCTTTAAAGACTATCTTGGTCAGGATGAGTCATAACACGATTTCTACTTAATTCAGCTCATCTACCTTTTCCTATAAAGATTGTTCAACTAACTACTGTTATCTATAAGGAATCACATCAGAATCTATCATATATTCGGTGATAACTCTAACTTTTATACCAAATTTTCTAAATTCACATTACATTTGAACAATTAATACAAAAGAAACTAAAAATCCATCCGAACTCACGTTTATGAAAGTCAATTTATTTAATAGGTTTAGTTTTAGGAATACAGTAAAAGCATTATCAGCACGAATTAAAACCCGGTGTGTTGTTAAAAATGCAACTAAATATATTTCAGTTTATTTAAATGAAGCTTAATTTAAAATGCATGTCTATGCTGTGCTATCTACACCTCAACCAACTGCAGATAGATCTATTTCGCTGTCATTTAGGTCTAGTGTAGACAGCACGGCATAGCACTGGTTTTGCTTATATACCAAAGCAATGATGTGATGTAAGTAAGAATTTAGATGGCAGTGCCATCTGTCAGCATTACACTGACATGATGACAAAGCCACCTAGCTGCCTTAACGGGTACTACTTCCTAAAGGAAGTGACGTGTAGCCTGACAAATTGGCATGCAACTGCATACTTCAATTTGACAGCAGGCCCCCACGGCACTTTTTGCTAGCGGGCAAAAATCGGCATACACTAAAATGCATGTCTATGCTGGGCTGTCTACACCTCAATCAACTGCAGATAGATCTATTTCGCTGTCATTACAGCTCATCAGTGCAGTTTAGGTCTAGTGTAGACAGCACGGCATAGAACTGGTTTTGCTTATATACCAAAGCAATGGTATGATGTAAGTAAGAATTTAGGATGGCAATGCCATCTGTCAGCATTACACTGACATGATGACAAAGCCACATAGCTGCATACTTCAATTTAAACTGGCGATCTAAGAAGGTTGGCTTGACGCATAATGCTGAGACATTTATCATATTGAGTTTTAATAATGTTAGTTATCCATCGAGTCTCTTTCCCTGTGGAGTAAAAATTACTAGAATTGTATCTTTAGCATCTATACATATGAACTCCCAGCTTAAATTTCCAAAGCTTCTGGTGTGAGAAGTCTTTGATATGTGTTAATTCTGAATAAGAAATCGTGCTCCTATTAGTAGAACTGGTGAAATTTATGTTCCTTTGGTACTTCGTATGATATCATTATACAGGCGTACTAAACGACCACATGGAACTGCTTTATATAATTTAAGAATTGGACCGTTCCTCCAAACTGTGTCATAGGCTGCAGTAAGGTCAACAAAAGCAACACCAGTTTTCACTCAGCGCTGGAATCCTGCTTCAGTGTGTGTTGTTAGAGCAAGAACTTGATCACAACAGCTCCTATTTGAACGAAAGCCAGCTTGTTCAATAGGAAGCATATTTTCAATGAGTGTTGACATTCAATTGGCAATCAATCTCTGCAGAAGCTTAAAGCAGGTACGCAATAAAGAAATGGGACGAAAACTCGAAGCTTCAGTAACAGGTTTTCCCTGCTTCAAAACAGCGATCACTTTTGCCTTTTGAAATTTGGATGGGACTGACCTGAAATAAAAACGTCATTGAAAAATGATAATAACCAGTTCAATGCCAAACTCCCCCAGATTTTTTTATGAATTCTGGTTATATTCCATCAAAACCAGCCATCTTTAGTTCGGCCATATTAAAAGGTTTCGAGATAGTTTCTGAAGGTGGAGTATACATATCATCACTATGTATCGAATGTGTTCTTCATTCTTGGAGTTTCTTCTTCACTAAATTTAACTGTATTTGACACATTGACGACTTAATAACGTCTGGAGAAATTTTTGGTATCTGATATGAAGGGTGTGTTGTTGTACCAAGTTTCCGAATCAAATGTGCGAAATTTGAATTTTCTATGTGCTTATTCCATTTCTACTTGTAATATCGCCCCTCTACTTGTGAATCTCCTATGACAAGGATTTCGTGGTTGTGTAGACATAATGTCAGTTTAGTGTGTCTATTTTTAGAGATGAGTAGCTTAACATTTAAAGTTGGTAGTCAAATATTTCTTTGAATACACAAGATGTATGCCTTAGTGTGCAAACCATCAAAACCTTTACGTTCTATTGACGTTATATTAGTTACTTGCAATTTCTAAGGGTAAGTCGCTTTAAGACTACTTGTTCCATAGGTGGAGGGTTGATCCTCAATGCCATTCCTTCCCATAAATTTGCCAGTGGCAAAAAACCTGCTTTGAATAATTGATGCAATGTATCTATGTTACTATTTAATAACTTTGAAGTAGACGGAGTCCTGAACATTTGTATCGCGTTGTAAAATCCTAGTGTTGTACCTAAACGTTGCAGCACAGTTTTTAAAGATAATTTTCGTTCCCTGGAGATATCCGCTGCAAGATAAAAATAAATCACCTCAGCATACTTAGATCCTGCTCATTTATCCCGTGTGTTCGTTACCACGGCCACACCCAATTAACTGTTGAATTCCGTCGACCAACTGTCTGGTAAAAATCACGTTTGGGAAGTGTCATCTAATTTGTACGCGGGCATTTACTTCTTTAATAACGCCGTTAACGAGCCCTGGCATCTTCGAAAAACATCGCAATTACAGCGAAAGCCCGACTGTCTGCCCTCTTGATTTTTCTGCTCGCGGGCGATATGGGTCATAGAGGCACTGCGTCTGGATCACGTGGATACGGCCGACCATGAGAACATGCCGTAAAACCTTATCAACCGAGTAGTTAGTTACATCGATTAATTGGAGAATTTTTTGTCGGATGATACGAATGTGAAACTGCGTAGCGTATGGCGGTGGCGCTTTCGATAGTGACTGTCCTCCTTTGATGTGCTTTTTGACGCACCGTTTGTCTTTATGATGCAGTTTGTTAATTCTTCCTTTTTAACAGATTCCCCAAAGGCTCTTTTTGTACATTTGCTAGTAAGTATTGGTATGAACAATGAATTAATTCATCTCTAGGTGGAATGTCATTTAATTCAAATTCTGTGAAAGAAAACAATCCAAAGTCCAATGCCACTTTTCTAATAGTGACATGTCCAGAGCGCTTTCGGCCAACATCAGGTCTAAAATAGAACATACATGGTTATAAACATAGATAAATACAGGGTCGCTACAAAGTATGGAATTGCAACCAGCAGGATATTTCAGGTTCTGTTCGACCGATTTTTCTGAAATTGTGCGTGGTCCTATGGGCAATTAAAATGAATTTTCCTAAATTTTTTCAACTCCGTGTCAGCTTTCGTTTCCGAGATATGGGCGCAAGTTGCATTTTCTTATGATGGGAAGTGGGGTGAAAAGGCACATCATTGAAAAGGATATTTTTTCCTGATTTCAAAAATGTATCACACATGTACAATTTATTGCTTCTGAATTGAGAAAAGTACAATAATTGAGCCTGACAAAGAACGAAAACAATGAAAACAATTTTCTTTATCGCTAAAATGGACAAAATAGCCAGGTATTAGCATTTGTCTTTGACTGGTGATAATTTTCGTCTAGTTTGATCAACTTATTGCGATTCGAGTAGTACCCTGTAATGTTATGTAAAAGATAAAAACATGATTCTGTGGAAAATGCAGTATTTTTTCAAATTTACATTACAGAAGATGCTCAAAATGTTCCCCATTTACTTCCTGGCAGTGACGCATCCTTAGTTTAAATATTACTTCCGTGTTTTATTGGCATAATATTGGACATTCCACAATCGATGAAAACTTCAAAGCTCATATTGTAACAAACATACTCGGCCTTTTGATTATTATCACAGCAAAGAAAAATAACAATTTGAGTTCAGTGCCGACCATAGTAGGGAACGCACGCAATTAGGATACGCTCTGAGCATACATTGTTATTTATGTGTAAAAAGAACCACGAAAAACTATATATATACTTAATGAATATTTCACGGTGATGTGTGTGTTAGAACGGTATAATACCTGAACCATAAGTAAGAACGCAACTAACTGACCTGACTGACACCGGATGCATTTAACAACACTAGAATCTATAGAAAATAAAGGAGGAGTGAAATCGTTGACATCAAACACATTGCGTTGCATGTGCATGATTAGCACACAACAAAGCTAGCGCAAACTTTGAAACCAATAAGTACCATAAAGTAGGCGAGGCTAGAGCTGATATAAACCGTCTTTATTCAAACTAGAAAATAGCTTGAAAATAAACGTACAGGTAAAACAGTATAGAAATCTTAGAATGAATACACATATTATAACAGGATTCAACGTTAGACTCCAAAAAGTCAGTAAAACTAGAACGTTTAAAAAATTGGTCAATTGTAACCTACGTTGTTATAATAAAATAATAATAATAATAATAATAATAATATAGTCCTCTTGTTTTAGATGTTTTTTCAGTAAAAATATTCCCTTACAGCAACAAGTAATTCAACCGAAAAAAGATAAGATAGATAGAAGAAAAGGAAAATCACACAAATGTGGTACAAAATATGTTAGGAGACTGTCTTCTAAATGCCTTGGCTCAGCAAATGTACAAGAGGAATATTACCCAAGAAAAACACGAAACTTACGAGTGATATATATAAAATGCATGTTTATGCTGTGCTGTCTGCACCGCAACCAACTGCAGATAGGTCTATTTCGCTATCATTATAACTCACCAGTGCAGTTTAGGTCACTTTCTATAGGAAGTAGTTACCATAATGGCAGCTAGGTGGCTTTGTCTTCATGTTAGTGTAATGCTGACAGATGGCATTGCCATCTAAATTTCTACTTTCTCTAATGTTGAACGGCATGGACAACTTTAATGTTAAAATGTTGTTTACTCTTAGAAAGAATGCGGACTCGTATTTAAGTACGAGTCATAAATATTTCAAATTAAAAGTACTTATGAGTAAAAATGACAAGTAGTTTTTACTGGTAACCAAAATACAAGTAGAAGTATTCGAGTACCTGGTAATCTCTTGCTACAGTCACCTACGATGGAGATTTTAAAGCTTGGATGTTTACTAGAATTAAGTTTAGCTGACTTAAGACGCACGTCGCTGTAATATGTATCCGGTATGGCAGCGTCTGGTTTGTATTTGTATTTTAAACCGCCTACAAGCCGCTAACATGTCTGCGACTGATCCCTTGGAATTTTTATAATCCCCAATAATTGGCCGTTCCAACGATTTCGTTTGTTTACGCTCGTCCATTTATTTTTTCGTTAAGACACGAATGTTAACCACGTAAATAGTGGATTGTTTTTAAAGCTGTTAAACCTTAGAAAAAACAAATCTGGCAATTCCCAGCCTTTCAAACACGTTTAATAGCAGAGATCATCCGCGTTCCAAACCAGTACTACTGTGACAGTTAAAAATCAACTTGGCGATAAAAATGTTATGTTGTGGATCCTTTTTTTAAGATTTGATTGCCAGTCATTTAGACATATTACACAACTTTTAAATGGCTTGGGATTAATTATTTTAGGTGCAAAAATCAGTATTAATAACGGTTACAGAAATACCGGGTATTTCAGTGACAAAACGAACCACTCCAATCATAGCTGTGGGAGACAAATTTGAAAAGGTCGATTTTGATTCGGAGGGAGACATCTTGAGTTGTAATATTGTAATATTGTAATATTGGCAGCCCTCACCTATAATTTTTCAGTAGTGAAGAGGGCTCAAGAATGCCTTATTTTGAAGGTCTTTCTTTCTTAAATGATATTTTTCGAAACGTTAAGTTTCAGCCGTTTAATTTGTTAAATGTCCCAACAAACGTTACTCAAATGTTTCCCTGACATTTCTCAAGACCTCTGTTGGGGTCAACTGCTTCTACTCAAATATTTCTTTGACGTAATTCTTACAACGACGGTGACGCCCTGTGCGTTTCAAAAAGCTTCGATTTCATGTGGGTTCAAAGGAAAAATATGGAGATACAAATTAAGATGGCAAATAAGGCCTAATAAAATCCCGTCTGTTTTGATTGGCAAGTCGGACCCCGTGACCGTTTTCGCTGTTTTTTCAGCTCATCAGCCATAAAATACCGACTTGCCAACCAACATGGACAAGTCACAAGAAATGGGCAGTTTTGGAGGCCTTTGGTCACTGTTACAGTGCCACTCACTCAGAACTCCTGAAAAACCGTGTTAAGCCAAGCCATCGGAACCTAAAGGCGAGGATCTCCAAGTAAAGATATTCTTTTGCAACATGACAACGCGCGACCACATACTGCGCTTGCAACTGCGGTGATCATCCAAGATTTGAAGTTCGAACTTACTCCTTATTAGAGGAGGGCATTTCGATTCTTTTCGGTGATTCAGTTCACTGCATCTGCTTCTTTGAACTGAGCTGAGTCGGCTCAAAAGAGCTGCAAGATCCCTACGGTTCGCGGTTATATGAATATCATCACGGTTCACTATCAGTCTCTATTTGATCTAGATCTCTCGTATCCGAGACGTACTTAAAGTCTGGATTTACTTATTTGTTTTTGTTGGACAAGCCAAATTATCAAATTTAAAATTAAAACGGAAGTAAACTTGATAACTCCCTCGTCTGTCTAGCAACAAAGTGGAGGAAATAATATTTTTAATTTGATATACTTTTGCGAATTGTAGAGTTGTGTTTTTGTAATTGTTTGCATAATGATGTTTTATTTTTTGTTACATACTACCTTTGTTGGAAACCCATATATTTAGGTTCATTAAAACGTCCACTTTCAGTTATTAATTACCTGGCTCATGTCGTTTACATAGATTTTGTAACTATGTACCAGTGTATCTACTTAACATATTGGGAAAAAGAACAGATAGAACAGCTTGCCGGAGTTGTATCAATGAACGATAGCTGCGTTCAGTTGTCACGTTGTCAGCCAACTCGGCAATTCAGTTCAGTTCGGCGCTGAGCCGGAGAGCTGCATCTACTGAAATAAGTGAGCTGCCTCAACAGCTCTTTTGAAAGAGTCGGCTCTTCGATGCAGCTCACTCATGAGTTACACATCTCTACTCCTTATTCCCATGAACTAGCCCCAAGCGATTACAAAGCCTTTGTTCAACCTTAAGAAGCATTAGGTATGAAAAGAGGTCAAAGTAATGATGATCCTGGTGGTATATAAGTCCAAGGGAATTCTTCTCTTTGGGTATTGAAGCACTTCCGAAACGGTGGAATAAGTGCATAGAACGTAATGGAGACAACGTCGAAAAATGACTGTTAATATTGCTTTAATAAATTGTGATTAGCAACGTTTATTAGGCTTTTATTTTACTGTGCTTTTAATCCGAAAGCAATTCACTGAAGCTGCAGGCAGCCGAGCTCTAGAACAGCCGTTATTTCTGTTAAATAATCTCACAATTACCATGCCTTTTTGGATGGTAAATATCATTTTGGATCGGTAACTTTTAACTTTATGTATTGGACAATTACAAAATAGCTAGCTTTGAAAAACCTTCAAATGAGATATTACTCAATTACTCTTCCCTATTAAAAAAATAAGGATGAGAACTGCCAGGAGTAGAGATCTGTTACATCTCAAGATGTCTCCTTCCGAAATAAAATCCATCCGTTTCAGGATTCTCTCGAATATTTCTTCTCATATAGGAATTATTGCGGGTGACTCATTTTCACTAAAACACACGGTATACAAGTACCAATTTCAAAATGGCGGCTTCATGGAATGGATTACGGATCCAGAAAATTGAATTTTTCGAAAACTGTCATCAAAACCTGATATTTTCGTTAAATTTTCACTTGACAAAGGGAACGTTTTCTTCTCACTTACCTGCAAAATAGTTTTGTGTAATTTATCATTCTTTCGAAACTTATTTATGATTTTATTAATATTAATTTTACATAATATAACATTTTGATAACAAAACAGTAACTGTTATATAAAAAAAAACAGTAACAAGACAATTGCAATTTATTTTGAACTACATGTAAATTGAAAGTACCGATATTACTGCTCACGTTGTATTATTAATAAATTCTATAGGCTCTGCTGAAGATGGTAACAGTTTATTTCCGACTGAAATTTTATTTTGAACAGAATCTTCTATATAAGTCTCCGCTACAGTAGTAGAACATCACCCCCCCCCCCCCACCCAAGTCGTTTAATCATGGTAATATCGGCGCCTGCGTCGGCTAACAGAGTGACGGAAGAACGTCTAAAGCAGTGCCCTGTATAAGTTTCTGGATGAGGCAAATTGAGATATGTTGCTAATTCTTTTGGCACCCACCTTATTTTGTTGACGCCAACCACTTAGTTAACACAACTTCGATTTGTAGTAACTGCCGGAAGTAAAGCACAGTATTTGCGACATATCATCACTAGGTCTGGATCTGAAATCACAAAACATCTCGGAGTATGAATTTTGTAAACAGGAATTCTTATAATAATAATTGAATTTTTGTTCTCTACATCATCTATCGTTATTTTCAGTAGCTCATTTCTTTTCAAAGCTCCACATACACCAATAATTAAAATGACCTGAAAAGTTGCACAGAATTAGATAAGTCAATTGATCAGATCAGCTGCCTCTTATAAAAATCTCTCAATTTCCGTTTTCGTTAGAATTCTGGACTTTTTTTGGACGGTATACAACTGATTTGCTTTTCAAATATGGTACTAGTTTCGAAAATTTCCTGATATTTACATTTTCTTTAGCATTAAGTGTACATTTTAGCATTGAATATACTGACCATAATGTCGAAGGTGCAACTTTATTAATTTTATGTTCAAAATATGCCAGTAATACCGCTTCGGACACTTTTTTACTTTCTTTGAACTGCACCACGCTTTTTTTATAAAAATCATTAATACATTCCACAGTACTGTTAATTTCATGCAACTACGATCGACTTTTATAAAAGCGTTGAAAGAAAAAAAATATTTTCATTCAACTATAAGAGATCTCGCACTTGCGCTTTATCCATAATAGATACATACATGTATGTATTTATTCTGGATAGAGTATTGAAGAAAACCGCAGAAAACTCCAATCAGATCTCTATTGTCTTAAGCCAGTCTTTAACACCTTCATCTACACGATGGATARACGCAAAACCACCAGGCCATGCTTTACGGAGGCATCTGTTGACCATATGTCTAATTGTTTGGAGGAGATCTCCACATTCACAAGAAGGGTTGATGATGAATCCCATTTATTAAGAAAAAACTTGCATTTCCCATGACCAGTGCGAAGGCGATTCAGAGTGTCGGAGTGTCAATTTTTGCCGTGTGATGACTGTTTTTCCAAACAGGACAGCAGTACTCAGCAGTGCTATAAAGCAAGGCAGTTGCAGAAGTTCAGAGTACATTTGCATTTGCACTCCAACTTGTACCAGCAAGCTTATGCAGAATGTTATTTCTAATCTGTAATTTTTTACTGACGTTTTCTAGATGTTTCTTGTACGTTATAGACGTATCTAGGGTCACTCCAAGGTATTTTAGCGATATGTCATATTTAAGAATCATGTTATTTGACATAACTTGAAGCTGTTTTCTCTTTTGGTGATTGTTGAGATGAAAGCAAGTTGCTTCTGTCTTCAATGGATTAGGGCACAAGCGCCAGGTTTTAAAATAGCAATTCATAATCTCGATGTCACTTGAAAGGTTTTGTTCAAGTACAGAAAAGTCTTTACTTTGCAAAGCCAATGCCATGTCGTCTGCATACACAAATTTTCTCGATTGAGTTACTGGAAGGTCACTTATGAATTGACGTTGGGGTAGCATTCGTTCGATGAGCTTCACAGTCTTTCCACATTTCAGAGTATTAAATAGTCTGAGGATCAATCCATCTTTCCACACAGTACCTAGGCCGCCGATAAGTAGTCTATGAACACTACTCCAGTTTTCAATCGTTTCTGGAAACCAACTTCAGCATATGTTGATAGAGCCAAGACTTGATCACAGCAACTTCTGTTCTGCCTAAAACCTGCTTGTTCCTTCGGGTTGAGTCTTCAATAATAGGACCTATTCTCTGGTAGAGTAGTTTCTCTAGTAACTTGTAGCAGACACTCAGGAGGGCAATGGGTCGGTAACTTCCTGCTTCATTTGGATGTTTTCCAGGTTTTAAGGCAGCAATCACCTATGTTTTCTGAAACTTGGAAGAGTACATGTATCTAAAATATTATTATAGAACAATAACAACCATCTTAAAGCATTCGGTCCCAAGTTTTTCAAGAATTCTGGGTAAATACCATCAAAACCAGCAGCTTTGCGGGTTTTCAAAGCACAAATAGCTTGCCTAAGTTCTTCCAATGAGAATAATTGTGACAACTCTACTGAAGGTTCGCATCTTTTTCTTAACTGACGAAGTTTTTTCTTCACCTTTTTTAATTCCTCCGTAGATATTTGAACAGAATTTGAGATATTAACCAGTGGAGAAGCTAAAACATTAGGCTAAATTAATGATGTTGGTTTAAATTCGTTGTAGGCGATCTCGTACTGTCTCGGCGATTTTTTGGGGATTAATAATTGTGAAACTGCACTTTGCGCCGCATCCAATACTTCTCCTGGTAAATGCTCCTCTTCACTTTCCGAGCTCGTTTTCAATTAAACACTCTTTTGTACCCTTTAGTTTATGAATAATTACAATATATTTATTATGACAGGCAACGCCCCCGCACTTAAAATGTCTTGATTCAAACAGCATTTTAAAGGATTTCAAATGTAAATTAAATTGTTATACATACAATTATCTAATTTTATCGCAGTTTTCGAAAAATATTGTTCGTATTTCGAACGCGAAATGCTGTTCCGTTCTCGAATGGATACTTCCATTCTTGAACGCAAAAGTATCATTTCGCGTTCTAGATACAAAAATAACACTAAGTATTTATATTATCTTCCCGCAATACAATGAAAAAATGAAGTCTCTGTCTAGGCACTCAAAATATTCACGATTTGAGTAGACCAAAAAAGCGATTGTGTTCCCAAAGACAAAACCAGAATGAATTGGCCTTACTTAGTGGCATTCAGGATTGATTAGGAGCTTCCTGTACGTAAACGGGACCTCCTCGAATTACACGGTCCGTTCAATTGGCTTTAAACGATTCAAATTGTGTACATTGCAGTCGGGAGCGGCCCTTAATGTCGCATCAATTTTACCAGTCACATAAATCTGGTCGCTTAATTCGTCATGCGGGTTATTACTCCCCGTATAAATAAATTCGAAGGCAATCGCCAGTCGGAAACCTCGGGAACCAGACGTTTTGTGCTTTTAAAATGCCAGAGTTGTTTGTGAAATCGACTGGAACAATGCCCGATTACTTAACCTCAAAGCTCACACGATTTGCTAAGATATTTATTGACTATGGTCAAACTCAATACCATCACAAAATGCTTTCCGTAATTATCAAGGCCCAGCAACGATAATTTTAGATCCGAATAAATTTAATGGCTAATTTTAATAAGCTGCGGCGATCAGTGGTCTTAAAATATTTCAATGCAATGCAGAATCCAAATTCTGGTGGTGAATAAAACGCCGGAACTAAATCTTCATAATTAAAACCAATTTCTTCACCCGTTTTTAGGATCGTTGTTGGCCCAGAAATGGCAGCTTTTGCTGTTTATAATACCTTCAGGCGTAAATTCTATATGGTTGTTCGGAAAGTAATTTCGTTTTTTTCCCGACAGAGGATTTAATTGTATCTTGTGCACCCAACTTCACATTTAAGCCGTGTAATTTTTATATGCTTTGAGAGCTCATATAGCAAGGTTTATGTGTGAAAAATTCCAATTAATTTTACGCAGTAAGTTTTTGGTTGGTGCACTTTTTAAATATGGAGAGCGATAAGCAGTATTTTCGACATATCTTCCTGTTTTACTACAGAAAGGGTAAAAATGCTGTTCAAGCCAGAAAGAAATTGACCGATGTGTATGGAGAAGGTGTGTTGACAGTACGCCAGTGCCAGAATGCTAAATTTCGTTCCGGCAATTGGGTATTATCACTTTTTTTGAAAATTACGCAAAATGAATCTTGAAGTGCATATATATCTCACGCCATGTTAAAAAAAATAAAAAAAATATTTGTAGGTAGAGAATTTCAGGTCTGAATTTCGAATCTTAGGAGTCACCGCCAAAACGCTTCTATCCAAGGTTATTCAACTCCTGACGTCAAGTGTCATGTAAACATTACCGAGGAGCGTGCTGCTTAATGGTGTAGTATCATTCTTATATTGCAAAAGCTTTTGTGTGGTCTTCATTGAAAGGACAGTGTAAGATCGCACCAAAAAGTGATTTGTGTAGTTTTACAAGCATCTGTTATGTATGGAAAACAAAACAAGTGTTATTTTGTACATGGTTATAAAAGTACTTCAGTCAGTACAGCTAACAAAATTTTTGTAACCGTTCCTCGAGATTATCAACGTATGAAAAAGTTGTTTAAGGCTCCTAGACGTGATATGCCGAAATCGCAAAGTTTGGTTTTTCTGTTGTGAAGATCATCTTAATTCTTACTGTAAGTTTTATTACTCTTTTTGGAGTTATAAGTGTTTACCATTCAGTTTCCATTTTGTTATAGCTTGAAGAGGATGTGAAAAATTATATGCGTTTTTAAAGTTGATAGAGTGAAATGTTATAATAAAGAACGGCGTTGTTCCCCAAATATTCGACTGTGAGCCAGACCGGAAACGAGCCGCAAGAGCCCCGAAAATAAATGCAATTTATATTTATTCTAACCTCTAAAATAAATGTCAAGTTTAGGGCACATTKCTGATTCTTACATTTTTATGTTTACAAATAGTATGTTTCCAACAAGCCACTGTGATCAATGCTACGTTAATTTGATAAAAAGTTCACTTATGCTGTTGCTTTTACGTTCCTCATCTCCGCCGCGTTGAACCGCTCATCGCTGTAAACAAATCCATAACAATGAACATGCCTTCAGAAGTCATAAGTCATAAGTGTTTCACTTTTTCTTGGCGTATTTTAATTCACTTGTCACAAAATGAACGCAAACAACAAACTGATAAATTGACGGGCTGAGGCTGACGCGTGACGCGCTGACCCCAGATGTAAACAAGCGGCCATTTACAAGACACCTGACGTCACGGCCAATATGTTCGCGTTTTGGCGGTCCCTTTAAATATTCACATTTTTAATATTAAAAATACACCTTACGATCCCTTTTTTTCGAATTTATAAGCTGTCACAGCTGTATTGTGGATTAGATGCTACCTCTTAATATGCAATTTAATAAAATATAAACACATGGCAAATACCCAATTTTGATGTCGTAGATGCGCCACGTTCGGGAAGGCCGGTTGAAGCTGATGAAGACGCGATAAAGGCATTAGTTGATGCGAACCGGCGAATAACAACACGTGAGATCGGATTGGGGTTAAATTGATCAAATTCAACCACTTCAATGGCCTGGGATTATCCTCGAAGCTCGATGTATGGGAGGAACCCATACATCGACGCCTGCGATTTGCTTCTCAAACGTCACCGAAAATGATCCGTTTTTGAAGCGCACTGGGGACGAAAAAATGGGTTGTATACAACAACGTCAAACGCAAGAGGTCATGGAGCAAAAAAGATAAACCCGCTCAAACCACTTCCGAAGCCGATATTCACCAAAAAAAAGGTGATGCTGTCTGTTTGGTGGGATTTTAAAGGAATCGTTTTTTTTTWAGCTTTTRCCGGATAACACAACGATTAATTCGGAAGTCTACTGTCATCAGCTGGACAAACTGAATGAAGGTCAGAACTAATCAACAGGAAAGGTGTAGTGTTTCACCAAGACAACGCGAGACCTCACACAAGTTTGGTCACTCGCCAAAAGCTTTTACAGCTTGAATGGGATATAATGCCACACCCGCCATATTCTCCAGACCTGGCACCATCGGATTATTATTAGTTCCGGTCACTCCMAAAMTTTTTAGACGGTAAACCTTCACCTYAAATGAGGAGGTCAAAAAACCACCTCGATCAGTTTTTTGCCAGCAAAGACCAAAAATTTTATGAGCTACTACCAGAAAGATAGCAAAAGGTGTTGGACCAGAATGGCCAATATATCATTTAATAAAGTATTTGTGTATTATACGAAAACTGTCTTTCATTTCCACAAAAAAAAAACTAAATTACTTTCCGAACAACCAATAATTAATCCGTCCAAATTATGTTTTCTACAATTTATGCGATCTTCTTTAATATGTCTTAATACCTTTTACCAGAACGTACTTCTTTGTTACGCATATGTAGAATCCATGTTATTTACAGAGGAAAATTTGTAATCGTGTCACTTATGCTTCTCTAAAATCCTTTGTATCGACGAATTGGAAAGCATAAATCTGCACTGAAAGCTTTTACATAGATGCTCAAGGGTATCACAGAGCGAATTCACTAAGTTTTTGTCTTAAAACCACCAAATTGTACTGTAGATGGCAAAATACGTATTTAGGTTTTCTAAATCAGTACAATTAGGGGTTTTCATTATAGTTTAATTATAATTAAAAACTACACTTAGCTCCTAATTTATTTACATATGTTTTGAATCTAATAAAAATTATGTAACTAATCGGTCGCGTTTTGCTTTATTTTTTATTACTTGTCTTCAGGCTTTTTAATTTAATCGGCATAATAACTAGAATACACTTCTGCGACACACAAATTGATGTTTCAAATTATAACCGTTACATTTACCAGCCAAATGGTCGGCAAAACTTGGCAGTTAATTGGGGCAATGTCTCAAACATACTTAATTGAAACGTAATTGCTCAGAGGTATGTGTGAGAAGATATTACTGTTATAACCTGAATGACTTTTTAATTCTGTAAACAGGGCAAACTTGTTTTGTTAGTTTAAACACAATGCTCATAGTTGACATGTAACATTTTTTGTTTACAGGTTAGTAGCTTTCAGCGTTAATTGAAGGTTGCTGGAAGAAAACGTCCATTTTCCTGTATCTGTAAGTACAGTTTACCACAACTTGCTTGCAGTAAAACATTTGTCATTCCAGAACATGCTATGATTACATTGTTTTTTCAAGCAGATTATTAGATTATTTTTCAGTGGCAGATCCATTTCATACACATCATTATAATAACCTGTATGAGTAAGCTAACTAAAAAATTATATGGGATAAAAGTCCTGATCTGATCGGATTCTGATCACCAAATAGAAATAGAAAGACCCAAAACCTAATAAAATGATGCCAGAGGACAAAGTAGGCAGTTTTTGACGTGGACAAATCTTATACGGCACTGGGATTATTTTGTGGAAAACTCTATAAGTCATCTAGCCGTAACTTTACTAACTACTGCGTAGGTTATTGGTACGGTCTGTAAGTACAGAGACCTATAATGCTGATTGCCCGACCAAACAAACTACGACATATTACAGACAAAAAAAAAGTGTCCAGAGAAATAAAATTAATCGTTGTCATATTTACTTTAGGTCAAAGTTAACTACCTATTTTACCACGTATTTAAGATACAGGTGTAACAGATATATAACTACCACTTTTTTTATATAATTCCGTAAATTACAAGAAACAATTTATGTACAACAAAAATAATGGCAAGTCCCTACTTTTGAATCAGACTTTATTTAGTAGTAGTACAATTTTATACTCCCTGAGGTGAAAGCTCGATACTCTCTAACGCATTTACTGTTAATTTAACGATTCTGTGTAGCTTAAATAAAATGTGCTAAGACAAGGGATTTTTCACAGTTTCTGAAGCATCTTTTGACATTATATGGACCAATCCCACTGTAAATCTTATTTTAGTAGTTTATAAAAGAGGCGCATTAGAGTTGATGAGTTGGATTGAATTTGCCAATAAAAGGTTGCCACATACAAAAATTATATTATCTTTATTGTATGTGTATTAAAAAGGGGATGAATCGCTTTTTTACGCATTTCCTAACATAAATTTTTGAGTTTATGGAACCATGGGAGATGGAAGCATCGAAACGTTGCAAACAAGATATTTTTTGAAAAATTTGACTTCGGGCTTCACTCTATCAGCATAATTTACGTCTGTCTACTTACATTGCATGGAAATATTGCCTACCAGGAAACATCGTTTGGATCGGCAGCCACACACGATTCATCGTCTATGATGAGAGTTTTTCGTAGCGTTTTCTCATACACTTTGACATCCTCTTTTGGCACGTATTTCTAGGTCTTTGATAATTTGAAAATGCCTTTAATTTAATCCCAGACACTGTTGATTTGTCCAGATCGAACTATGTTGCTGCATTTCTCATAGAAATCAATGCGTATTTTTCCGTAAACGCCTGTTTTACCCGTTTTGTATTCCTCGGGTTCTTGGGACCTTGGACTTTCTTGGAATTTTTCGGAATTCTGCACTTCCGGTATTTTTGCACCTTTTTATTATTCTATAGATGGTGGTTCTCCTAACTCCCTCTCGTTTAGTGTTGAACACACTCTGATTTTACCGTATTGTTCGTAATGCTGAACAACTCTTTTTGCAAAGCTTTCATATTCTAATTGTTTCATTGTTTTAAATCGGAAATTAACACAAACCAACAGTAATAAAAGCCAGAATGATGATTTTGTTTTACTCAAAGCTACCCACCATTTATTATCAAAAAATCAACTTTGTCTCTTTGTTAATGAGACAGTCCTTTACTTGGGCCGGTGGTATATTAAGGAAGACGGTATACTCAACGATACTGTATGAGCCGTGGCCATGATTGTTACCAGTTTCCTCGATTAAGGTATATCTGTAAATAAAACCTATTATAAACGTCTGTCAAATTGGTCTTGAAACATTTTTCTTCATGCTGCTTTCTCTTTGTAGTCTTCTCCACTCCTTATCGTATTGAACCTATATTTTTTTTACACCTTTTTGGATTGAATTACGTTGTTAAGTGTAGTAGCAAAGGTTTATGAAAGACTGATCGAAGCAAGATTAAGAGAAAAGTTGGAACGAAGCACAAAGCGGGTTTGGAAGAGGACGAAGCACATAGGACCTTATATTTACGATTAAATAAATGGCTGAAAAGATAGGCAAAGAAAAAGGAATCTGTTTAGCATTCTTGGACTTAGAGAACGCATTTGTTAACATCCCTAGAAAAGTGGTCTGGAAAAGTATGAAGAAGAGGTATAAATAATAAGCTCAGAAAAAGCATAGAGAGTTTATACATGTCAGAACACGCAATATGGAATCACAATTAAGATATAGAAAATTAAAGATGATAGAGCTAGCAGAATATGCATTTGCAGATGATCTGTGCAGAAAATAAACAACAAAATATAGAGTTGTGGGAGAAAGAACTTATAAAACGTAAAATGTTAATAAATACGAGCAAGACTAAAACGATGGTCA
Source organism: Rhyzopertha dominica (assembly GCA_025024175.1). Taxonomy (NCBI): domain Eukaryota; kingdom Metazoa; phylum Arthropoda; class Insecta; order Coleoptera; family Bostrichidae; genus Rhyzopertha; species Rhyzopertha dominica. Next base: position 7,558,745 of record QCXZ01000053.1, on the reverse strand, counting down.
TAGGAAAGGAGGACAAAAAGATAGACGTAAAAATAAATGGGAAACAAATAGAACAGGTTAAAAGTTTTAAGTACCTAGCAGTTACAATACAAAGCAATGGAAGTATGGATGAAAAAATAAATGAAAAAATCAGTA
>QCXZ01000053.1:7533225-7558510 GCA_025024175.1 Rhyzopertha dominica | reverse complement strand
GGCATTGCGATTGCAAATAACAAAGTGAATGTAATTATCACGATTCACGAGGAAAATTGAGACACCTGCAGTTTTTTTTTCTTTCTTGGCGATAAACGAATGTGGTTTTTACCCCGAAGTGTTTTGCAAGATCCAAGTTTGTTATCGCATTCTTCTCAACTCAGAAACAATAAATTGTACAATTGTAATACATTTTCGAAAAAAGGAAAAAATTATACTTTTCAATGATGTGCCTTTAACCCCCCTTTTCATTTTAAAAATGCAGCTTGCGCCCATATCTCGGAAACGAGTGCTGATACGGAGTTGAAAAAATTCAAAAAAATGCATTTGAATTACCTATAGACTCAAGCACAGTTTCAGAAAAATTGGTCGAACAGAACCTAAAATGTCCTGTTGGTTTCATACTTAGGAGCGACCCTGAATAAAGCTTTGGCTGTTTCGCCAATATTTTGGGTTCAGGCGACTACCGCATTACGAGTATTTAATTCCATTAATACAAGTTTCGTCATTATAGTCGATACGCCTTTAGAAGGGCAGGTTCTTTAATGTTGCATAAATTAATTACACACCAGATCCAATTACTGTCTTCTTCCTGTCTATCAAGGAGACGCGGTGTTACTAGTATTATAAGATTCTTCTTAGAAAGACGTTTTTTTTATCGAGAGAGAGAGGAGAGAGCTATGTAAGTCAGTTTACATTGAGTCATTATAGAAACAATCAAACAGTTTGTCATCATTTATGAGCCACAATGCATTTCTTGGTTCTGACTTGATGTTTTCAAAAAAACGATGGTGAACTCTGAAATGTTAAAAGATCGACAGTTACTGAGATTTGCAGAAAAAAATAAAAATGACTCATTCTTAAGAAAAATAATGTGCAAATTCTATATACATCTCACATTAAGTTCCCATACTTTATATTCAGTATTCGAACTGAGATTTTTAAGATCACGGAATACTTTTCACGTATAGTTACATTACTTGACCAAACTGAAAGGAAAATACAAATAGAAACCGATGTTTCTGTTGGAAAAAAAACAATAGTGACATCCTAGCAAAACGAAAGTGACAATCACCAGCAATGGTGCCGTTCTGTTCTTTGTTTTTGATCATTTAGCCGCGGCTAAAGAGTAGATGCATTATATTCCTGCGAACGATAAATATACGACAATGACTAATTTCTAGTGCTTCGGTTTCGGTGCTACGAGACCGAGACTTGCGTGGTCTCGATCTCGGAAATGCATGTTTTTTTGTCTCGGTCCCGTGACGAGAGTCTCGTGTTTCTGATAAATGGTGGTAATCCTAATATTTTTGAAATCCCGATATGTTCCTTTTACAAGAATGTCATCAAAGGCTATATTGGCAATATTAACAACTAAAGTACATCCTAAATAACTTGAGATATATCTTCCACAGTTTCGCGGTGGTGGTTAGGGTTGATTATGCTTGATATTTCGGTATTTGTCCTCTGTAATTTTTTATTTTAAAATAACAGTGCAGTACATKAAATWCATTTGTAAGCCGTACTAAAATTATAMGCGACAAATATATTTGTGTTGGCATAAATATGTCAAAATGACCATTATTTATCAGATTCTTATAATCTTTTTACATACAGAGATTTAAAAAGTATATACTTTTGTATATATTAATTAATTTGGGAGATTTTTTTTTATAAATAATGTTATCAAGTTTATTATGCAAGTAACTAAATTTTGCTATCCGCACCATCACACTTGGTCATAATTGACAACAAAATGCATACAAATTAATGTATTGCGCTATAGTCTTCATAGTATTTATGTACCCACGTAAATAGCTTGTTGATTTCATAGTAATTGATTTGACTGTATGATTGTATTTTATTAATTATTTGTCAGGCCAAAATATTAGATTGAATCTAACAATGCTTTTTGTGCAATTAAAACCAAGTGTACTAAGCACAAGTTACAATATATACTAAGTTTGATGCACAGTAGGTAGCTTACGGGAATTAATAATCGTAATAATAATACAACTCTTTATTAGGCCAATTTGATACAAAAGAAACAAAACGATAAAAAAGAAAGCTATAACAATTAGCCAAAATGGCTATGATACATTGATGCTATCAGCCACGGCACTGTGCGCTATGGAACGCCGATATAGCATTTATTAACAAATCTTTTCATGTAACATTTAAAAAAACTAACAATAATAATAAAGTTAAACCTTCGACAATATGATCAGTATATTAATGCTAAAATGTACACTGAATGCTAAAGAAAATGTAAATATCAGAAACTTTAGAAACTAATACCATATTTGAAAAGCAAATCAGTTGCATACCGTCCTAAAAAGTCCAGAATTCTAACGAAAGAGGAAATTGAGAGATTTTTACAAGAGGTACTTGATAGTAGATTTCTGCTAGAAAAGGTAATTCAAATTAATATAAATCTACTGACTCATCTAATTCTGAGCAACTTTACAGGTCATTTTAATTATTGGAGTTTGTGGAGCTTTGAGAAGAGATGAGCTACTGAAATAACGACAGATGAATTAGAAGACAAAAATTCAATTATTATTATAAGAATTTCTGATTCCAAGACTCATACTCCGAGATGTTTTGTGATTTCAAGTTCTGTCCAAACGCAGATATGCCTCAAATACTGTGCTTTACAAGTTGAAGATTTTTTGTTAAGCTTGTTACTGAAAAATGTGTTAACCAAGTGGTTGGCGTCAACAAAATAAGGAATGTGCCAAAAGAAATAGCAATGTATCCCAATTTGCCTCATCCAGAAACGATACTAATACAGTGCACTGCTTTAGACATTCTTCCGAGACTTATATAGAAGATTCTATTCCAAATAAAATTTCAGTCGCAAATAAACTGTTACCATCTTCAGCAGAGGCACATAACTTACCAATAATACAACGTGCGCAGTAAACTTAAACAATTATAGCAGCAGCTTCATTGAACACCCAGAACTAAAAGCTACGATAACTGATAGCACTACATCTGGCATAAATCTAACTCACTGCAGTATCGGTATTTTCATTTAGATGTAGTGCAAAATAAATTGTAATTGTCTTGTTACTTTTTTCATACAGGGTGATTTTTTGAAAACTTCACACCTTAAATAACTTTAAATAGAGGAAAAATTTAAAATTTTGCAAAAACAGGTAAACTTTTGTTTGCAGGGGGACAACTTTTGAGATAAGTTTTTAATGGATAGCGCTTACCCTCTTAGCGGGGTAGATACCCCTTCAAAAATTTTAAATGAAACTACCCATCTTACGATACATCATTTAAAAGCTTATTACACAAGGAGTCTTGCCATGTAATTAGTTTTACTATTTTTTACCCATTGACGGGGTAGTGGGTCAAAAAGTGCATTGTAGCAAGTGGCTTATAAAATGGAATATTTTGGACTTTTTTTAACAAAATTTATTGTCTTGCAGTTACAATAAAAATTGTCCTTACTTAAGCCTAAAAAAACTTGTTAAAAAATAATTGTTACACCTAAGCAAAATGCCAAAAATACTTAAAATTTTCTTTCGACATTACTTGATATTGCAACTCGACAGTTTATACTGAATTGGCTAAATAATTATCTACTTTGTGTTTCCAATTTTTTGTTTCAACTTTTTGGCTACTTCTTTGGCACGACCATCTTTTTGTTCACATTCCTTTTTATAAATCGCGTGAAATTTTAAAGTGAGAGTCCAAGTGATAATGGTTTATTCAACTGCCGAAAGGGTAGAAATAATTTTTATTTACGGTGCTGAGCATAGCTGTGCTCGTGCGTCAGCAAGGGTGTTTAACGAACGGCACCCCGATAAAAATGTTGACGCTAGGTACATTCTCGATCTCGTGCAGAAATTTCAAGACACTGGATCTGTAGTAAACAAAAAAGGGCAGGGAATAGAGTCGTTGATGAAATGGCCCAACTTGAAGTACTTGGTCATTTTGCAATGGATCCAACTAGCTCTTTGCGTAACATTTCTACAGCCACTGGACTTTCTTATTCATCTGTAAGGAAAGTTACAAAACTGCACAAATTCCATCCCTATAAGATGAAAACTCTCCAGGAACTCGGCGAAGATGACTTCGATAGAAGACTGCAATTTTGCGAAATTATGACAGAAAAGATTATAGTAAATCCAAATCTAATAAAAAATATCTGCTTCAGTGATGAATGCACATTTTTTTGAACGGCTCTGTAAATAAACATAACGTCAGGTACTGGAGTGACGAAAATCCTTATATTTTTCGAGAAGGTCATACACAAGTTCCTCAGAAGCTGAACGTCTGGGCTGGAATACTTGGCAACGCAATTGTAGGTCCAATTTTCATTGATGGGACGCTAAATGGGGGAATGTATTTAGAATTACTTGATAACGTTATTGATCCTTTAATCACAGAGCAATTAGAAAACCAACGTGACCCTGAAGGAAATCCAATGTTGGATGAATACGAATTGTTTTACCAACATGATGGAGCCCCACCGCATTACGCCATTAATGTGCGAAATTGGTTAAATCATAGATTTCCTCTTCACTGGATTGGTAGGCGTGGAACAATTGAATGGCCGCCACGATCACCCGATTTGACTGCTTTAGATTTCTTTCTATGGGGTCATTTAAAATCTGTGGTTTACAAAACACAACCTACTAGCCTGGACGATCTGCGAGAAAGAATTATTAACGAGTGCAGGAGGATTCCACCTGAAACTTTCCGAAAAGTGCAGCAGGAGTTCGAGAACCGTCTGTATTATTGTATGGAAAGAGGTGGTGCACATTTTGAGAATCTATTGTAAGGTTTGAATTTCTATGGTTTTGTTCACACTGTTTTTGGAGTTACAAATAAATAATTTTTCTTTTTCGTGGACATGGACTTTCTAAAAAATTACATGATAAATACTTTAATGTTAATAATAATGTTAAAAGAAAATTTTCAGTATTCTGGGAGTTTTTTTTAAGTGTCATATTTTTTACAAGTTGTTTGTTTAAATTTTGGGTTCTCGTAAGGACAAATTTTGTTTCCGCTCTAAAATAAAATACATTTTGTTTGAAAAGAGTCCAAAATATTCAATTTAATAAGCAACCTGTTTCGTAGGCACTATTAATCTATTACCCCGTCAATAAGTTAAACGTGGTAAAACTAATTACATGGCCAGACTCTTTGTGAAATAAGCTTTCAAATGATGTATCACAAGATGGATAGTTCCATTTTAAATTTTTAAAGGGGTGTCTACTCTGCTCAGAGAGTAAGCGCTATCCATTAAAAACTTATCTCAAAAGTTGTCCCCCTGCAAACAAAAGTTTACCTGTTTTTGCAAATTTTTAAATTTTTGCTATATTTAAAGTTATTTAAGGTGTGAAGGTTTCAAAAAATCACCCTGTATAATAGTTACTGTTTTGTTATTAAAATGTTATATTATGTAAAATGAATATTAATAAAATTAATTCTAGAAAACAAGTTTTTCGCAGCTAGATCACAAAAAGGTTCCCTTTGTCAACTGAAAATTAACGAAAATGTCAGCTTTTGATGACAGTTTTCGAAAAATAAAATTTTTGCTCATTCACGTATTATGTCAAATAATAAGCTTTCGAATGACATTAGATTTTAATTTCATTTTAACGCCAACTGCATTAGGGATAGTAACTGATCAGTTATCCTCGTATGCAGAAGGTTCCTTTTTTACCTACAGTATTTGTATAATAACGCAGTTGTCATAATTTCTGAAATGCCACATCGTTAATGAGAACAGGTAGCAATTACACGGTACGGAGATGAACTAAGCGCCGCAATCCATCAGGCCTGGTAAATACCGATCCAACAGGTGGAGTAGAGCCACCGCTTATGTTTTGCTGGGAAAAAAAGATGAGACACTCGGTAGTTTGCTGCCATTCTCACACGGATCCAGGCGGGGCAGTAATTACTGCTCTCGTTTTCCGCAAAAGGCCGTTGAAACCGAGGTACATCACGTTCTTGCCAATGAGACAAAAACGAACAGACAGAAGAGCAAACAGAAACGCGAGATGCTTCAGGTTGATCCTGTTTGAGGTAATCTGCAGACGTGTGGGATAATCTGCTTCTTCTGTTGGGAGCATCGTAAAAAATCAAAATCTTAAGCGCCGCTTCCTACTTGTGTACAGGGAGTGACTAAAATGAAACGGGTTCAGAAGTTCACATACCTACTTCGAGAAAATATAGTGAAGTATACTGCAATGCTTTATAGTTTTTTGGTGGGCAAATAAAGAACAAGCTATGAATGGTTGAATATTAATTAACTTATACCCGAAATAGGAAACCCTAACATTTTGAAATATTTTCTGTAAAATACAATTCAGACATTTCTTAGTATGTAGATAAGCAACGGGATAAGTACCGAAGGATAACCATGTTAAGTGCTACTTGTCTGAAAACATTTAACTTTTGTGTGTTAGCTATACCACCTGCTTAATTAAAATTACGAGGCATGTTTTTTAAGTAAGTACCGTTTTGGAATTTAAAAAAAGACGTGCAAAGATATCGTGATAATTTTATCTTACATGAAAGCCTGTACCTTAATCTACTTTTCTACATAATTTCCGTGAATATTGAGGCACTTGTCATAACGTGGCACCAGTTTTTGAATACCCTCCTCATAAAATTCTGCCGCCTGACTTGTTAACCACTGCATCACAAATGTTTCGACTTCGTTATCGTCTTGAAGACGCTGACCACCCAGGTGTTTCTTCAAGTGCAGGAACAAATGGTAGTCGCTGGGCGCCAGATCAGGGCTGTWTGGAGSATGATCTAGAGTTTCCCATTTAAAAGATTTGAWGAGATCTTTTGGTCCGATTAGCCACATCTGGACGGGTATTGTCATGCCAGCAAAACGATACCCTTACTCAACTTGCCACGTCTTTTGTTCTGGATTGCACGACGCAGATTGTTCAATGTCTTACAATAAGACGCTGCATTGATTGTCTCATTACAAGGCAGAAACTCCACTAGCAATACTCCTTTTCTGTCCCAAAAAAACTGTGCACATGATTTTCCGGGCAGAAATTGTTTGCTTAAACTTCACTTTTTTAGGTGATGATGAATGTCGCCATTCCATGGATTGTTGTTTAGATTCTGGTGTGACGTAGGCCACCCATGTTTCGTCACCAGTAACAATTTGGTCTAAAAAATCTTCACCTTCATTGTGGTACCGCCCAAGGAAAGTCAATGCACTGCCTAAACGTTGGGTTTTGTGCAAATCCGTCAACATTTTCGGAACCCAACGTGAACACAATTTCCGGTAATTCAAGTTCACGGTCACAATGCGATACAAAACACTACGAGAATATTGAGGAAAGCAGTCGCACAATGATGAAATTGTAAAGCGTCTGTTTTCTGTCACCTTTTCGTTCACTTTCTGCACCAAATCTTCATTAACGACCGAAGGACGCCCACTCCGTTCTTCATCATGCACATTTGTGCGGCCATCTTTAAATACTCTCACCCATTTCCTTACCATTCCATCACTCATAATGTTTTGTCCGTAAACTTCACAGATCTCACGATGAATATCGATCGGTTTTACGCCTTTAGCACTAAGAAATCGTATAACAGCCCGTACTTCACAATCGGCGGGACTCACGATTGTCGGAGGCATCTTAAACACTCAGTAAACAACGTATACAATGAAGAATCAAACTGTAATGGCGTCAGTGCGTAGACAAGAGATGTAGGTAACTAGCGCGCATTCGCGGAACGCCGACCGTAGCGCTGCGGCGGCGGAATCGCAAAACGGTACTTACTTAAAAAACATGCCTCGTATCTCTAGTGGTTAAAGAGTAATCGATTATAAAAAAATGTACTAAGGTAGTGCGTATGTCTAATACGTGATACATCGGGATAAAAATAACTTTGATTTTGAAATGCTCTACTGCTTTGGTGTCAAAAACTTAAAAACCTTTGAATATACAAGGTACTTCCTTATCTACTTCCACTATTCAAACTAAGCTAAAGGATATTGAGATTGCGACACCAAGTTTAGAAAATAAAAATGGCTAACTCAAATATCAGTTTGGCACATGTACAATACAGTATCGTAAGAACTTATAATATTAAATAATGTTTGTATATCTAAACATTTTCCCGGACTGCTGGAAACAGTATTTCATGATATAATACTTACTGACAGAAATAAGAATACGCAGTAATACTAGTTTTATTTTAATAAATTAGAGTACACATGTTTGGTTTTATTGATAAAGATAGACTTGTTGACGCAATTGTCTTAACTTTTTTTTTTAATTTTGTTTACTGAAATAGACGAAATTACACTCAAGTGGGTGCTATGCCGTTTCTTAAAACTCCTTTGGTTTGTCATTGTGCCCAGGGGTGCTATGAGATGGAATTTTAACCCTTAGTAGCCTGATTTTACGAAAGTGATTTATTTTTAATATTACTGTGTTTGCTTGAGGGTCTAGATGAAGGAAAAAATAGCTAAAAAATCGCAATATTTATTTTGCATATTTATTTAGAAAAAAACAGGTATCAGTTTTGATACTTCAGGCATTAACGCCATAAAGAACTTATGCATGAAATAATGCGAAACATTGATTGTTTTTATAATCGCATAACGACACTTTACACTTTTTACAGAAACAGGAGGTAAGTTTCCTACAATTATTAAATTTACTTGTATTTCTAGAATCCATAAATATTTTTTCATGACCAATACAATCGTAACGCACGTCAGTAGAGGGTAGTACTTGTACACCTGTCCGGGGTCTTTTAGAAGGTACTGTAGTGTCTTGTCGACTATTGGTACTGGGTCTTCCCCTTTTATTTTTCGAGTGACTTTGATATCTACATAAAGTATCGGCAAGCTCAGTTCTAAAATCTGCTAACTTCATAATATTCTTCTGAAGTTTTCCTTTCATTGTGTTTACCGTTTTGTATAGTACCCAAGCATTGATGACAGTCATGTCTAACAAGTGGTAGAAAAGCCTCGTTGTCCACTTTCTCGACTTTATGCGGATGCGATATCGACCAATGAAGCTATCCATCAAATCAACGCCGCCCATGTGTTCATTATATTCTTTTATGACCCGAGGACACGATACTTGAACATTGTGTAACATTCATATTTTGTCAGTCGCTCACGCCTGGCGCATAGGCTTCTCGTTGTACACAGTGAACCTGAAACCATTATTAGTTGTTGCTTAGTCCTTGTTTGCTTGGGCGTGATCATCGGTACTGCAGACACTTCCGCCGTTAAGCCTAACGCTTGCGCGTAGATTTTGAGCGAGTCACTTGACAGCAGGAAGAATTTCCTCTTTCCTATTAGTATTTTGACCTGTTGCGAATTGAATGTGAGAACGTGGTATTGTCGATTTTTGGGAAGATTTTTCTAAGTAAATAGAGCATCGATTGGTTACCAAAGTGGGATCCGCTTGGAAAATCTTCAATTAGACGTGTGGATGTAAGTTGGGCTTTTGGAATTGGCTGAATGGTTGATTTTGCATTATTGAACATCCACACGTGACCATTTTGGGATTTTGGGTTATCGACAAGATTTGCCACGAATATTTCTGCAATCAGAGCCGCACACCAACTATAGTGAGTAAAATACTAATTAATCGAACGAGTATTAATACCCTCCTTAATATTTTAGGGCTCTTTTCTTTTCTTTTCTTCTCTTTTATTTTCTTTCCTTTTCGGTTCTCATCTTATCTTATCGTATACTTATCGATATTGCTATCGCTTCGCCTTCGTTCGTGTGATTGACATCTGGGCCTTATTCCTGTCTGGATAGCTTTTGAAGATTGAAGAAGTTGAGAATCGTAGAGTTGGGACTCATCACTTGGGATTGGATTTGGGAATTTGTGCTGCCATCCTTCCGGTTAGGAAGATTCAACCCTAGTAGCTGGCGACCCTTGGTGTGGAGGACCGTACATGTGGGACCCCAACCAGCAGGAGAGCGCAGATAAGCTTAAATTTTAAGTAGGAGGTCGTTGACCCTTAAGTCGGAGCGCAGAATCCGCGGTGTAGATTCCATCTCGGTGGTTATTGCTTGATACGTTGTAAACCTTGAGGTTATTTAGCTGTCCGTCAACGGAAAAACTTGTTGTATGAGCCCTCCGCTCTTGTAATTGTTTTGAATAACTGGTATGAGCCCTCAGCTCTTGTAATTGTTTTGGATAACTTGTATGAGCCGTCAGCTCTTGTATTTGTTTGTTTAACTTGGGCGAGCCTTCAGCTCATATATACATTGCCGTAGGAGCCTTCAGCTAGTGAATTTGAGTATATAGCTTGTCCCATCACCCTTCTTTCACAATCGAACCTTCAGTTCGATTCCATTTATTATTTTAAATTATCTGTAACGCCACAGGGCTATTGCTCGCGGGTATCACCGATATTGTCGATCGTTTGTGACGATTTTTCGTTCGTCGTTCGTTTTTGTTGCGTCACTCGTTAATGCGAAGCGCTGGCCAGTGCGGAAATTAACGGGCGATTCACAGATTTTCTAGTTATTTACTGGTACTCGGTGACCGGGCACATAGTTGTGGTGCTCATTGGGAAGGGTTAATTTTGATTGTTGAGTGTCATTTTGGTTATATGTTCGAAATTCTCTCATATTAGTCGTTTAAGTTCGATCTATCTTAAGTAACTAATTGAGGTTCAAACTTTATTCTTTCTTTATCATTACTTGTACCTCTCATAGTTTTCGTTAATTAAACTACGCTTCTACCCGAGCTTTGGTGTTTGATTTCCATCGTAGCTTTTGAAAATTTTCGTCTGAGTAGTCCGCTGTGGAATTGTAAAATTTTGTGGCGCCTATAGTTATCGTTAAAAATATTGGAACCCCCCTACTCTCCGACTGCAGCGGCGGGACGCGGACTACATTGGAACATCTGGGTTGACAACATCGTTTGGTAGAAAAACGGCGTCGCAATTGGCCTTTAGTTTTTTTTTCGTAGCGGGTTATAGTATCCGCTGGTTCAGCGCCAACATACGTGGAAAGTAATAGTACTTGTTTGTTGTCTTTCCAACTTGTGGCCGAAAATTCGTGGCCTTCGTGAGAGGCCACATTTTTCGTGATATGTTCTCTGGGTACGTTAGACTTCATAATTTCCCGTTTCTGCGGCAACTTGCACGACTTTCCAAGCCTGTTTCTCTGTACTGTTCCAAGACAATAAATACCTTCGTTGGTCAAGTAATGTAGCAGAGGAATATTCGTATAAAAATTGTCAAAATAAGTTATATGATTGACGTGCCTTGGTACTGGTCGTAACAATCGAATAACTGTATTCGATACAGCTCCGAGGTCTGGTTCGCCAGGTAAACGGTCTACGTCCTTAGCTCCTGAGTAAATCTCCAAACTGTAGGCATACCCAGACAGAGAGCATAAAACGTATAATTTGAATCCCCATTTATGGGGCTTGTTGGGTAAGTATTGTTTCATAAAATGTTTAATTTTAGTTGAACACATTTGCTCGTCTAGTGATAGACGATGCTCAAATGGTACAGTAATAAATTTCTTGTTCAAATAGTCTATCACTGGTCTTACTTTATGCAGTCGGTCGCGCTGGGGATGATCAATGGGCAAATGTTTAGAGTCGTCATTCATGTGAAAAATTTGTCGAATTTTATCAAATCTGTTGCGATTCATTGTTTGTGCTATGGGTTCAAACTTTGTAATGTTTGACCAGTATGACCTGACACTAGGATAATGATATACACTAGTAAGAATAAGAATTCCAATAAATTTACGTAATTCTAAGACAGTTACAGGTTCTGTAAAGTTGGGATTCTTTTGGAAGGCATATTTATTTGACTCGTCCACTAGAAATCTCAAAATTTCTTCACCGAAAAAATAAGAAAAAAACTGAAAAGGAGTGTCTAAGTTCATAATTTCTTGTAAATACTCAGTGTTTCCAGCAAACTGGAAAGCATTTTGGACTATGTCCATATTCTTTACTCTCCACACTAAGTTTCTAGAGTTGAAAGGTGCAGTTTGCAGGTTGTTGTGGCTGCTGGTTGTAGGAGTTGGGCTTCGTTCAACAGTCTCTAAATTATGTTGCATGTCGGTATCTACGTTTGCTGCAGGTGGATCTGCATCCAAGTTTGGGTCAGTGGGAAAATTACCTACATCCTCTTCATCTTCTAGCTCCATCAGACGATCTCTTTGGCTCGAATAATAGTCTATGTCATATTCATTGTCGGTGGAATCGTCTTCCGAAATTTCACCATTTTCTAACCGCTTCAATATGCTCTCAATCTCTTCTGGTCGCATTTTTGATAAATTTCTATACTAAAATAAAAATAAAAGTAATCCCAACACCAAGCTATGCAGAAAAATAATGAATCGGAAGTTCAAAAAGTTTTTATAGCTAAAACGTCTGTTTTCTCTCACCTTTTCGTTCACTTTCTGCACCAAATCTTCATTAACGACCGAAGGACGCCCATTCCGTTTTTCATCATGCACATTTGTGCGGCCATCTTTAAATGCTCTCACCCATTTCCTTACCATTCCATCACTCATAATGTTTTGTCCGTAAACTTCACAGATCTCACGATGAATATCGATCGGTTTTACGCCTTTAGCACTAAGAAATCGTATAACAGCCCGTACTTCACAATCGGCGGGACTCACGATTGTCGGAGGCATCTTAAACACTCAGTAAACAACGTATACAATGAAGAATCAAACTGTAATGGCGTCAGTGCGTAGACAAGAGATGTAGGTAACCAGCGCGCATGCGCGGAACGCCGACCGTAGCGCTGCGGCGGCGGAATCGCAAAACGGTACTTACTTAAAAAACATGCCTCGTATTTCCTTCCAATAGGTGTTGTTCCTAAAAACCGTATTTTCTGTCATCGTTATCTTACCTCTTTATGGGAGTCCAGTAAAAAAAATTATGGTTATCCGTCTCTCGATCAGCGCGATGTGATTTTTCTTGTTGTCATCTCTCCACTATGCAGAGCAGCTCTCCATCTAAAGGCTCTTTACTTCTTTTACGAGATTATACCATACGTGGTCATTCATTATAATTGAGGATTTGTACACAGACCCATATTTCGGAACGTCAGCATTGTACTGGGACTTCCACAGATTGCCTCATCTAGAACGTTGGAACGACCCTGCGATGTTTTAAGGACAAGCCTAGGAACACATACTTAGTTACCTTCAAGAATTTACCGCCTAGACATTGTACCACTAACGTCACGGAAGCATCAGTTCTACCATGATTACCTACATTCACGTTTACTTACGCTTAACTTATCTTTATTTGGTTTTGTGATTATTACGCAATGCTACGATTTAGGTATATTTTCTTTTAAATTCCATTAGACCCAATAAGTGGTGATGCACAGGCGCCCACTTCGGTGATTTTTAGGAATAAGTCAGATTTACGTTTTTAGTTTGAATTATCCTGCATATCGTAGCCATAGAAGACAAGTACGTACTTCGTCAGGGTAATTATTAGTCACACTCTCTGTTAATCGTAGGTAACTAAATTACCGGACGTATAACCAATTTTTGTGTTTTCTTTTCCTATTGTAATATTTTAAAGCACAATCTCGCATCATGTGTATTCGACACGAGCGACCAGTCTCCACTGAATTACCAGTATCTGAGAAAAATTCTCACTCAGGCACTATTAATATTTTGTAACGGTGATAGTTTACAATTTGTATTGAATTTATTAGAAAAACGTATATGCTTCACCTAGTCAATTTGATATCGTTACAATGTATTGCAAAAAATATACTTACATCTTTAGTGTGACTTGAAGAACTGCTTTTCGTAAAAATTGCACACAATTCATAGTGCTTTAACAGAACTATGCAATGTATCTTGTGGAGTACAGCAAAGGTCCCCTTACTTTTCCTTTATAAACTTCTGGAGTATAGCTCCAGCTGTAAAAAGCATTTATATGTGTAGCTGACAAATATATTTTGTTTTATCTTAATATACAGATCTTTGGATTATTGAAACTACATATCTAGTTTATAATCAGTCATAATTGATCTAAAAAAAATAATTATTTTTGTATTTATAATCATACCAGCATTTGAATTATACGTATACATGGTGTTTTATAGCAATGCACTTCCAGAGGATGTAGATTCCATAAAAAATATATCTAGATCCAATAAAGATAAAGGCTGTTTAATTTCTTATTTTTTCTATATTTTTAAACTTTAAAAAACTGTTTGGGACACAGACATCACTGATATCTTTCATACCAATATTTTTTTAAACCATCAATTGTTAACAAAAAAATATTTATGGTATTTTGTTCATCATGTATCTGTTTTCAAAATTAAAAATCATTTCTCATTCCTGTGTCTCCTAAAAAACCGGTATACGTTTCAAAATCTGAATATTTTTTAAATTTTCTTGTAAGAAGTAGAAATAGAGGACCTGATGACGAAATTTTTTTTGTCGAATAAAATATGTCCGCAAATTAACGATTTTGATTAACATAAGACTTTTATGCTGACACGCTGAAACAGTTTCAAAGCTACTTCTGAGGAAGACATCGACATGAGTGTCGAACGTCAAGACTAAACAAGCAACCACGGAAGCCTTCAAACTAAACAAGCAATGTGGGAAGCAGCCCAGAAAACATATCATCGACAACAACCACGGAAGCCTTCAAACCAGAAAATGACTTATATGATAACGTAATGTACTAATCTAAAGTTTTATGCAAATGCAGATAAATTAATATACAATAGAAAACACATGATGAAGAAACCTTATGAAAGATTACAGGAATAGTTTCTACGTGTGCAAATGCTGCCATTATCCTTACAAAAAGTTCTTCTTCATTACAAATTGCTCTGTTATATTTGTTCATATATATTAGATCTGGAGAACGTGGAGGACAGGAAACTGCACCTCATCTCCCTATCCATTGGTTGGGATATATCTGATGCAAGTTTAAACCAAAATGAGGATGATCCACATGGTATTGAAACCACATATTTTTTTTTGTGTCTAAAGGACTATCTTCATATAATTCAGGAAAATTAAGATAGTTGTTGCCAGCCCAAAAATTTATAGAAAATTATTGTTAGAATCTCTTCGAAACCACTGCGTGAGGATTTACATAATAAAAGTTGAAATCAAATACATTTTATATGCACAAAGATATACACAGATTCACAAGAGAAGTATTGAGCAGGGGAGAGAGATCTATCATAGACTACATAATTGGGTATTATCACTTTTTGACAATTACGTAAAATAAATCTTGAAGTGCATATATATCGTACGCCATGTTAAAAATACAAAAAAAAATATTTGTAGGTAGAGAATTTCAGGTCTGAAATTCGAATCTTAGGAGTCACCGCCAAAACGCTTCTATCCAAGGTTATTCAACTCGTGACGTCAAGTGTCATGTAAACATTACCGAGGAGCGTGCTGGTTAATGCTGTATTATCATTGATGTATTGGAAAAGCTTTTGTGTGGTGTTTATTCAAAGGACGGTGTAAGAGGTCGCACCAAAAAGTGATTTGTGTAGTTTTACAKGCATCTATTATGTATGGAAAACAAAACAAGTGTTGTTTTGTACATGGTTATAAAAGTACTTCAGTCAGACAGCTAACAAAATTTTTGTAACCGTTCCTCGAGATTACCAACATATGAAAAAGTTGTTTCTGTTGTGAAGATCATCTTAATTCTTACTGTAAGTTTTATTATTCTTTTTGGGGTTATAAATGTTTACAATTCAGTTTACATTTTGTCATATCTTGAAGAGGATATGAAAAATTATATGCGTTTTAAGTTGATAGAGAGAAATGTTATAATAAAGAACGACATTGTTCCCCGTATATTCGACTGTTATCCAGACCGGAAACGAGCCGCAAGAGCCCAGAAAATAAATGGCAATTTATATTTATTCTGACCTCTAGAATAAATGTTAAGTTTAGGGTACGTTTTTGATTRTTACATTMTTATGTTTACAAATAGTATGTTTCCAACAATCCATTGTGATCAAAMTATCAATGCTACGCTAATATGARAAAAAGTCCACTTATGCCGTTGCTTTTGCTTTTACGTTCTTCATCTCCGCCGCGCTGAACCGCTCGTCGCTGTACACAAATTCCATAACAATAAACAAGCCTTCAGAAATCATAACTCATAAGTATTTCACTTTTTCTTGACGTATTTTGATTTGCTTGTCACAAAATTAACGCAKACAACAAAATGATAAATTGACGGACTGAGGCTGACGCGTGACGAGCTGACCCCAGATATAAACAAGCGGCCATTTACAAGACACCTGACGTCACGGCCAATATGTTCGCGTTTTGGCGGTCCCTTTAAATATTAACGTTTTTAATATTAAAAATACACCTTACGATCCATTTTTTCGAATTTATAAGCTGTCACAGCTGTTTTGTGGATTAGATACTACCTATTAATATGCAATTTAATAAAATATAAATACATGGCAAATACCCAATTACCGAAAGATGCTTCCATAAGAATGTTAGAGATGTCAAGAGTACCAAGGGGATCCGAAATATATTATGACCACTATTTGGTTATGGCCAAACTATGGAAAAAGAATACTGAGAAAGTGAAGCCGCAAAATAATGTTATCAAAAAGACAAACGAAAGAATAAAATCGTTCAAGCTTACACAACCCAACATTGCTCAGAAATACAAAAATATAACAGACAATGAAATCGAGGGAATACAGCAAATAGAAAAAATAGATCTGGAAAACTTACGGCAGAAATAGTGTTAAGAGCAGCTAAACAAGCATGTGGAACAATTAAAGAAAATAATAATAATAAGAAACAGACACACTGGTGGAGCGAGGAAATCAAACAACAAATAAAATTGAAGAAGATAAAGTGGACGAAATATTTAAATAATAAAACTGCTGACAACTATAACAACTACAAGAAACAACGAAAGATTGTAAAGAACTTAGTAACGACAGCAAAGGAAACGGACTGGAATGAATTTGGTAATAGAATAGAAAATGCATACAAAGGAAATCAGAAACTCTTTTATAAAATATTGAAAGGACTAAGAAAACCAGAAGAAGATCCAAACAGGACTATTAAAGACAGAGAAGGTAGGATCTTAACAGAAGCAGATACCATCATTCGAAGATGGAAAGAATATTTTCAAGAACTGACACAAAACACAAAATCTCTACATTACAGTAACACAAACAATGTACTGGAGGTCCCAAATACAAACAATCTAGAAGAAATAACACTCCAAGAAGTCATAAATGCTGTCAAAAGGCTTAAGAGGGGTAAAGCGCCAGGGCACGACATGGTGACAACTGAAATGATACAAAACATCGGAGAAAGGGGAATGAAAATGTTGACAGACATATTCAACAGAGCTAAGGACGAAGGAAAAGTCCCAGATGACTGGACGGTGGGTGTAATACTGCCGATCTACAAAAAGGGGACAAAAAAGAATGTACCAACTAGAGAGGCATTACTCTCCTAAGCACAATAGAAAAACTTTATGAAAACATCCTCAAAAAGAGACTGCAAAATACAATCGAAAACCAATTAGACGAGGCACAATGTGGATTCGAAAAGGGCCATAGTATACAGGATCATATCTTTACCCTAAATCAGACKGCCAGCAAAACATTAACTCAAAATAAGGAAGCCTTCATAGGATTCATAGACTTAGAGAAAGCGTTCGACCGCGCACCGAAAGAAAGGACTTGGACAAGTTTGAAACAGAGGGGAGTAGATAACAATTTAATAAGAGCAGTACAAAGTTTATATTGTGGAAATGTATGCTACGTAAGAACAAACAACAGAAGCTCAGAAACATTTATTAGTGATGAAGGGCTCAAACAGGGCGGAGTGCTGAGCCCTGTGCTCTTCGCAGTTTTTATGGATGATGTAATTAAAGAATGTAGAAGGCTGCATACTGGATAGCAGATAGCAGAATGTGCATTCACAGACGATGTGGCGATAATAACGAGCACAGAAAAGATGCTGCAAGAGAAACTACAAATATGGCAAGCGGTACTCCAAATATACAACATGAACATGAACTTAACGAAAATAAAAGTTATGACTATTTCAAACTATGAGAAGAATCTGAATATACAATTGAATGGACAAAAAGTATTTAGGAGTGACAGTCGAACAAATAGGAAGACAAGAACAAGAAACAGCAGCCAGGGTAAACAGTGCGGCCAGACTATACCACAGTCTTAGAGACTTTATAAACAAAAGGGAAGTGTCGCGTACAACAAAATTAAAGCAGCGAAAAAATTTTGCTGTTAGATCTTCTCATTCACCTTTCACAGAGCAGACAAAATACTAACAGGTCTAAATACAGAATTTGCTTTTAATGCTTAGGGGTCTTAATATTCACGTATTTCAAAGCATCGTCATCCCAAATCGGTGACGTTACGCGCCCATTTCCGCCGCTCACTTAATGAATCAACAATTTCGCAAGAGCACACACATCCTCTAAGAATAGCCGCCGGTCCAGTTGCAACGACTGGAGTAAATAAATACCTAACTCATTCCGCCGAAACGGGATCCGCTCTAATGTGCACGAGCGACAGTTCAAAATAATTGGCAAAACATACGCTCGTTTATTACACAGGTGTAGTTTACAGCGGATGTCGCTGTGAAGAGCAAATACCAGTCACCGACGCAAGAGATAAATCATAGGGGATCGCAGGATGACACAGTAGCAATTTATGTAAAAGAAAAATAAAACTAGAATGTCGAGGAAATAGTGCAGCTATTCGGAGTTTACTTTGTTGTTTCACGGAATTTAATAATTAACTTATAGAACTATTTCCAAGTTTTGGTTCTTCTTACGTCGTGATACTTTGAAGAAGAACCCAAGGGTTAGAAACATTTTGTTAATTGATTACTAAATTCTGTGAAACAACGAAGTTTGTCATATTATTTTATTTAGTCATGTACTAACATAAAAATTCTCATATCGTACTACTTTGGTATAAATCATCGTGTCATTTTAACTTTTAATATTTGAAATTGTTCTCGCATATAAGTGAATAGTAAATTTACCAATGATTTATAAATAGTTTTTATTTTTACAAAAAAATCTGGTAGATATTATTAATTTCATAATATATTAGGGAGCTGCAAAAATATTTTGGTTTCGGGTATTTCACTTTTAGTGTGATTTCTTTAAGTTATAAATTAAAAAAGCAGACCTCAAATTTTTGACACTATTGGGAATTAGGGCTAAGAGTGTTGACACTGCTCCAATCATCCACGAAGTTGAATATCAGCTTTAAAAAATAAGATTATGTTTTTTATCTTTATATAAATTCCCGAATACAAACCCGCGACAATTATTTCAAAGCTTGCAGCTAATTATTTATATAGATCATTGTTTCTCAACCTCAAAAAATTATGAAACACGCCTTGTGACCCCCTGACTATAACGAACTATAAATGCATTTTGTTAGGGTTATGTTGTTATTCTCCGGTAAAGTAATATTTATTTAATTTTGTTAAACTTAACTGGAATTTAAAAAATAATATATTCTTATTTTTTTTCGATAAACGGATGATTTGTCTACTGGTCTAATTTTGTGACAGAACCTAACCCCCCCTTGTATGTACCTAAAGGCGACCTTCAGATTGCAAAACGCTGATATAGATTTAAAAATTGACATAAATAATTTTGGTATGTATACATAAAACGAAAAAGTTGATGGTATAATTTTTAAGATTATAATGAAATTATATAATAGAGATTCAGAAAGTCTGGAGAAAAGAATGAATGCCGGAACAGTGGGAAGAGTCCGGTGGATAGAAAAGTGTGAATAATAGTTTTATTGGACGTGGTGTGTAAAGTGTTAGCAACGTATACTAGAGATAGTTTAAATATCATAGCGGAGAAAGTAATTAAAGATTACCAAAAAGGTTTCAGAGCAGGAAGATTAGTTACAGATTAAAAACACACACCGAGGCAAATTCAAGAGAGGTTCTGGGAATACGGAATACAACTTCATTTGGCCTTCATCGATTTCAAACAGGCATATTGTTACGACTACAGGTTCGAAAAGTGCGGATTTTTTACTTAACTCCTTTTATTTAAAACACTTGTATCAAATACACACAACTGGTTCACAACAGTACTATTTTAACGCTAAATCACTATACTGCACACACTTGCACTAAAAACTAAACCTTTCGCTCGCTGGATAGGCGGTATTCGAATTCAGAACTGCCCGCACTCTCTCTGTCGGGCTATTTATACCCCTATTCCAGAAACGACGCCATCCAAACAATATTGAAACTTCGCGAAGGTTCGATTGATAGAATTTTTTGGAGAATGTCGACATTCCCTGCCATCTGCCTGTAGCTAGGATCACTATCTGCACACCTCATCTTCACGCATGCAATTCCGATACACAGATGGTGCTGATTCAGCAACAGTATGATACAATTGAAAGGAAGCAGCTATACAAATCCATGGGTGAACTAGATTAATTAAGATGACACTAGGTACAACATCATGTACAGTAAAGATTGAAGAGCAAAAACCAGAAAGTATAAAGTAAATTGAAACAAGGTGACCCATTATCAACGATATTTTTCAATATAACACTTGAAAAAGTGATGAGAGATCTATTATGAGGGTCATTGGGTTTTCACGACGATGATATGGTAATTGTAGCAAGACAACAACGTGAATTAACAGAAGCTATAAGTAAACTAGGAAAGGCGACATAAAGGTTTAGTATTAAGAGAAAGCAAAGTAATGGTAATGGGTAATACACGACAGAAATAAAGTGCACTCCAGGAATCGAAAATTGGGGTGTTTTAACTTATTGTTTTGATAGAATAGCCACCTTCATATATTTAGGCATAGCCATATCAGAAAGAAGTGGGAAAAAGGATGAGATCAAAGAGAGATTGAATAAAACACATATATTGATGTTTTATTTAGTAAAGTCCTTTTGATAATTATTGTTGTTTATTTTTGTAGGTTTAGGCTCTTAGTAATTGTATTAAATCAAATAAGTTTTATGTTTATATGACGTTTCGATCTTTTTCAAATATACTATTTACATATATATAATTGACAAATTAAATTGACATTAAATTAATATGACATTTACAATTTTGTTAGCAATACAAAATGTACCTTGGAGTTTGTTCCATCGCTGGAATAATTTCAATAGCAAAAGTTAGAGTAGGAATATTATTGTGTGTTATGTAGTGTTCATATGTGTGTTACCACATAAACGTAAAAGACAATTTTTGAAAATGATACATATACAAAAAAAACATAAATACATGTGTAAACGACAGGACAGACATACAGGGACTGAGTAACACATACGAACACTACATAACACACAAAAATATTCCTACTCCAACTTTTGCTATTCAAATTATTCCAGCGATGGAACAAACTCCAAGGTACATTTTGTATTGCTATCAAAATTGTAAATGTCATATTAATTTAATGTCAATTTAATTTGTCAATTATATGTAAATAGTATATTTGAAAAAGATTGGAATAAAAAGATCGAAACGTCATATAAACATAAAACTTATTTGATTTAATATAATTACTAAGAGCCCAAACCTACAAAAATAAACAAAAATAAAACACATATAGCAGTAGTAGCATAGTAGTCAGTTAGGTCTGTGGGTTAACTACCCACCTTTCCTATATATTTTCAATTAGCAATAAAATAAAGTTTGTCCGCTAGCTCAGAAAAATAAATTTATGTTTCTTTGAGTATTGCCAATTATTTATTTAAATATACAGTTCTTTTCCGATCCCACTAGAAACTGTCAGGCCTTTTTTCTTTTAATTTATTTTAAAAAGTGTAAACAACATGTATTGAAGTTCATGGTTTCACAGGTGGAAAGGTTTTACTCCATATGCTCGAGTGATGAAGATCTTACTCTAAAGACGAAAACTCAAAAAGCATTTTCGTTTTATTATTCAATAGAAGTTCGTATTTGTATGGCTAAAGCTCTTTGTGAGCATTACCACGAGATGCATTCGCCAAACAAAACCTATTCATCATGCTCAAAGTATTTAAACCCACCACCAGCCTACAATCAATTGATTCATTTCTAATGGCAGCATTAGAGCAAATGTGGAACACCCGCATCTTCGAATCGACAAAAGAGTCCACCCGGCCATCATCAGATTTACGGACCTGGCAATTCAAGACTTCTTTCTAGTCGGCGGACCAAAGCTCACACTTACTGCGAACGCCATTATGTGTGAGATTTGACTAATCAGTGAATACCTTACACGACCATTGAAATTCGTACAAAGACGCCAGGTAGAAAGTACCGAGAAGGTTCGTTCTTTGTGTTGCTTTAAATCATTTTTATTCAGACATCTTTAATTCGACTGAATTAAGGTCTCAAACGGACCGCCCCGCCCGATTAATGAAAACAAATGGCCGTTTTTTTACGACGTGGAAACGACTTGGGCATCTTTACGATTCGTTCTGGGATTAATTTTAGGAAGAGCTGACAGTTAGTCATCGGTGATGGTAGAACGAGCAGTATAAATAACGTTCAAAATTACAAGTGCCTCGTCATGTTAGGTTTTAACTATTGTAGTCTAATAATGTATGTCGAGGTCATGCAGTAATATTGCAGAATTTAATAAATGCTACATAAAATTCAGTTCTAAATGAATTTTAGTTTGATTTGTTTCAGAATATGCTTAGAAACTGTAGCTTTCACTTTTCTATCATTTCGCAAATGGTTCTTGTAAGGGCTGATTTTCAAATATCAAAGAAATCGTCAGGAGAGGTCATGGCACTATAAAGTAAACTGACTTTTAAGTGTCTTAAATCTATTGATGTGCAGCGAAGAAATAAGCTCTTAGCTACTGTGAAAAACAAATCTTATACCTTAATTAACTACACTGAGAAAGTTGACATGTTGTTTTCCGGGCTGGTTCCCACGTTGGTTATTAGACCTTGACGTTTCGACACTCATGTCGGTGTCTTCCTCAGAAGTAGCTCTGAAACTGAAGTGTCCTAGCCTGCTCGGGTATTTATACTCGTCCGGGTCACTGACGCGTGGGCGTTGTTACGCATGACCGGTTTCCAGATTCCAGGTAGGTCGATGCCCCGGTCTCGGTTGTAATTGTGCGGGTTCTTCTGGATTTCGATGGCTTCCTTGTACAGTCTCGGCCAGAATCTCGCTTCCCTCGACAGCATTTGTGCTTCCTCGAATTTGATGATGTGGCCAGTCTGTTCTGCTACAGCCGACCTATCACCTTGCCGGTCTCTGGTGTCCCTCATGTGCTCCTTGATTCTCGGAAGGCACATCAGCACGAGAATCAAGGAGCACATGAGGGACACCAGAGACCGGCAAGGTGATAGGTCGGCTGCAGCAGAACATCGAATGGAGACTGGCCACATCATCAAATTCGAGGAAGCACAAATGCTGCCGAGGGAAGCGAAATTCTGGCCGAGACTGTACAAGGAAGCCATCGAAATCCAGAAGAACCCGCACAATTACAACCGAGACCGGGGCATCGACCTTCCTGGAATCTGGAAACCGGTCATGCGTAACAACGCCCACGCGTCAGTGGCCCGGACGAGTATAAATACCCGAGCAGGCTAGGACACTTCAGTTTCAGAGCTACTTCTGAGGAAGACACCGACATGAGTGTCGAAACGTCAAGGTCTAATAACCAACGTGGGAACCAGCCCGGAAAACAAAATGTCATCGACAACAACCACGGAAGCCTTCAAACCACTGAGAGAGTTACTTAATTTTATAACGGTCATTTAATTTTTGACACTATTCTTTTTTTGGGTTCTTCTGTTAACAGTCTTTTAAGCGATTAAACGTCATTAATGATGCAATTTTCCAAATTCTTTTTTTTTCTCATTTGGCTTACATTTGTACGTAATGCTAAAATGCTGGTTTAACCCAAAAGTTTACCCGATTGCTACATGCGGTTGGAAAAAACATCTTTCCTCTCTCCTTGCTTTTCATCTTCTTCTAAAAATTTTTTTAATATATTTTCAACTGCATGATGGTGGATCATACATTGTTGTCGAAATTTTGGGTTTAGTTTAGTGGGTGAGATTTAGTAACATTTCGATACCCTTTTCTTAAGTCGATAATAATCAGCTGACGCTGAATTCGCCCAATTCACTACAGCAGCCATTTTTCCTAACTTAAAAATCTTCAGTTTAATAAATCCGAGTGTGGAAAGCCCACCTCCATATAGGATGACTGTCGAACCCAGGAATTTCTGTATATCTAATTATCCGTTCGTTAGGCTTTCTTTTACTTACCCGGCAAAGAAAACCGGAGGGAGAACAGAGCGAGGTCATCTGGACTTACGCAACGCCTTGTGGAAAATTCACTATTTTCTGGGATTGGTCTGGTTGAGTTTTGAGACGAAGCAGCAGCGATAGATCTGAGTCTGGCTCGGCCATTGTGCATTGAGCCCTGTCCTGAAGGATGTGATATCTTTTTCTGTCTTGCACCTAGGCTGAGTACCAGATTTTTGTAGTATCGTCTTACTTCACATCGTTCATTTGAAGTGATCTCTGATAATTTTGTGTGTATCGCTATTTTATATTGACTACCATAGTGATCACGCAGAATCGTAAATTCATTTCGCGTGTGCACTTACATTTTAAGATAAAACGTACCTTTTTAGTTACCAGTCGATTTATTTGTAAAAGAATATTGATTAATTCATTACTCATCTGATTCTTTTATATTTTCTTATGATCCCTTGCAATGCAATTTTCTTGTATAGTTTACATTGTATTTGATATATTTTTTGCGGGGGTTTTGTACTATTTGGCTAATACTTTATTTCGACGCCTTTTGTTATTGGTTTTCAAACGATTGTAAATATGAATGCGCTCTCTTATGTTTGGAAAAATTGAGTGCATCCGACTTTAAATCTAGTGAATTTAAATTCTGAAATTTAATTTTCATCAAGGAYTCGAATTTTCTTTACTTAGGTYCTAAACGTTTATTTTTTTGTTATTTCCACAAACCTATTTCCATTGATATTTTGATAAAAAAAATTCTGTGTGATCGGAAAACAGTTGGGCTTAAAATTGGCTGGCGTTTTGGCTTTCTTTTGAAATTAGCTGTGAAGTTTGAACCCAGCCCACTCCTACAGCTAGTCGTGGTAGCAACTGTACGTCGGCGTCGGCAAAATCCTGACTAGTCTTCAAAACGCTCTTAAATGAGAGAAAACAATTACGTGTTTGTTCTGATTTTGCGAATCGATACTGAAGTGTTCTTCTGTGGTCCTGGCGTCTAATGTCGCAGAAACTGTAATAATTATTT
>QCXZ01000053.1:7490259-7533125 GCA_025024175.1 Rhyzopertha dominica | reverse complement strand
TTAGCAGTGTTTCTCTATGAGGGATTACACTTCTTCTGCAGTTTCCTTCACAGAAACGTAATACTAATAGCATGTCAACTTGTTCACTAACTGAAAACTTCCAGGCCATTTTCACAACACTAAATTAATTTGTCAAGTCTGACGATTAATTTCATAGCCAGCGTTTGAATTTTCGATGATTTTAAATAACAGCTTACAATACATGTTTTAGTTTTTCAGGTTTTTCTCGAAAACGATGAGATTTTTTTAAAAATAATTGAACTGTAATTATTTTCGAATCCTGCTCTTGGTACACTCACAACGTGTACCAAATTTGATTCCTCTAAGTTCAAGTATAAGTGAGATATTGATTTTTCTTCGAAATTTGACACCCCACTTTCAAGGCCTAGTATATAGATAACATGGGTTAAATCACAATATTTTGGACTCCCCTACATTGTAACGGTTTTTTTTCTCTTATAACATCTATTAATCAAAACGGTAGTACGCGGACATTCTTATGAAATGTTCTTAAAACTTAATCAAACGCACAACATTCAGTATAATTATCCCGAGAGAATCCTTCAACAGTTTTTTTGTTGCCCGATAAAATTTAGCACTACATCGCGTACGAAGGCATTTTGGAAGAACCGCTTGACGAGTGCGCTAGCTTCGTGTAAATACTTACCTTTTAATTTAAATTCAGCAGTACATTTGAGATCTGTGCACATCAGTCTTGAAGCCGAAGAAACCCTCAATAAGAACGAGGTATTGTGTAAATTTTATTTACATCTTTTATTAACTAACGCCGATTTCGTAATTTCGTTAGGGTTCTAAGGTGGGACTGCTAACATACTACCGTCAAATAGGCGAATTAAATTCGGTAAGCAGCGAAATTTCGAACCAGCTAATGTGTACCCACCTGAAAGGGGAAAACCGTTACAACCTTTTGAAGGGGACCGTGATAACTTCAACTAATATGGCGCGGCACTCCGAAGTAGCCTGAAAGAGCACGGACCATCCTTGGCCGCTGGCGTGTGCAGCTAAGAGTACCATATCAATAATTTTTTGGAATTTTTCAAAACTGCATTAAAAAATTTTTTCACGTAACATTGCATACATAAATTCTATACATTTTTTTAAAACGCATGTGAATTGAAGCAAAGCTTTGCGGCAAGGTCTCACTCTTATTATTGTTAAATTTGATKCCGTCAAACTTAAGTTCATTGATAATTTAAAACATAAATTTATTTTATATTGTACTTGATGATGATTCTTAATAGAGATAATTCCCCTCCAATAGTAGTTTTATTAAAAACTAGCCGTTTCCAGTTTTGGGTCGTTTTTCAAAATTTCATTATAATAAAAAAAGCTGGTGGCGCCCTTTTCTTTAAAAAYAATTSTGTTGGTTGCAAATTTCTATTAATCAAAATTTAAATAAAATAAGATCTCAGAACCCCGCCCATTTTCCACCGAAATTCGAGCTACATTAGCATGCCCCCTGATCTATGTCGATGCTTATTACCACATATTGTAAACACCTACTCGATCACTATTTAATACCGACATCTTTATTAGTTAAGTTGCAAGTAGTTTAATCACTTTCACATTAATTTCCCGCTGTTCTCGTACCTTAAAGTTGCCGTAGCACAAACTGCAGGCTACCTAGGACGTGACGAAATTTTTGTCGGTTCCGTTAGGAACACGCCATTACGCCAACTCCCCGGAACTATGTCAACTACGTGCTCAATATTGCGTGGGCATTATATTAGAGTTCGGTTTGCCTTTGTGTGACATAAACGATTCCATATAAAATGCTCTTATGGATTATCCATTTTGCGAAGGGAGCTATCGTACTCTTATGTATCATTCATATAACGCCAATTTTCAAAGAGATATCAGTTTTACTGCGGCAAACTTTGTTTCATTCCTTTTACTATTGCAATTTAAAGTTTTATATGGAGAGAAAATATTGTGACAATTGGTATCAGTCCGTTTTGTCGTCGAATTGGTATTATACGAGAGTCTGTCTAGCTAGTCTGGAAGTTTCCAAGAGATGGTTATCGTAGTTACTAATATGATGTTTTACAATGGGGTTGTAGACCATATTTTTTTTTATTGCAGAATATGAATCTACATAAAAAATAATAGACCCCTGTGTATTCATTTATTTTCCAAAGCGCTTAGATAAACGTAAAAAAAATGGTAAAGTTTAAATATTTGAATGTGTGACGTAGGTTGACCCTGCCGCTGGTGATTGGCAGCAGCTGTGKGTTGTTGCCAGAGCACAATAATTTTCAGCGTTCCAGTTGCCTATGCCCCTATGCGTGTTTTTCGCTGTCAACTGCCGACGAACGGACGACGAGCGTCATTCATAACCTCTCAGTAATGCTCGTGTTGTTTGCTTTTGTTTATCGATCACGATTATATCGTTCAAAATGCGGACGAAATGGCTGCTGAAAGGAAATGTTTTGTGCCAACATGCACAAATACTAGTATTGTTGCTCTAGACAAGAAATCAAGAAAAATCAAGACGAAAATTGTGGTGTGATGCACTAACAGCTAACAGTTGTGGTTAAGAAACTAGAGGCAAAAATATAAATCCTCCTCGAAAAACCAAGCCAAACGCAAATGTAAACAAACAGATCATCTGTCTATCTGTACAGTGTTGCCACTGGGGCTGATAGAAATTCCGCTAGATTGGCGTATCGAATCCGCTAAAATTTTTAAGACAGGGTAATCTGTTGATATACAAGGGGATTTATTATTTATTTTACATAAATAATTATTATTTTTCTACATATTATGCTATAACGTTAAAAATTTCGTTGTCGAGCTCATCGTGTTCCTTCCAGAAATATGTTTCGTTGCTTTTTACTTGGTTTAAGATAATAATATCTGCGTCATTTGACAATCTGAGCTGCAACGTGAAACACACAAGCACTAGTGAAACGTTGGTAAAATTTTGGATTGGTAGGTAAAAAAAGCAGGAAATATAATATTTCCCAGGCAAGAAAAACAGTAATCATCGAGTCACCTAGCATAAATAAATCGATTGTAGATACTTCATATCTAAGTTTCTCATATTTGTACGCTAAAGTGAAACAGTTAATATTAATTAAAGACTTTCTTTTTCCGTTAAAATATTCGCTTACTGCTAAAACGTATGCTTTTCCCTTGGGTGAGAATTTTATCCGCCAAGTTGGCAACACTGACCAGATGTCTCTTCTATGAGTCAAACGCGAAATCACGGTAGGTTTACTGTGGCGAAATGCGATCCCACCACACTCCCCCACTCCAGCCGGGTCAAGTGACGTTGCTAGCAATATTTGATTTTGGCGGAAAACTTTAGAGGGCGAAAATAAGACAATATAACATTAGAAATATTTTTTGTTGCTAGTATCTCACTTCACTGGGTCTAGGAAAACCTACAAATGTGTTGCAATAACGATTTGTGATCGAGGGCTACAACTCCATTACGTTTTTAAAGTTTGTTATCCATAAGGTGGACTAAGTAAAAGGTGAACTGAAAAAGGCGTGTCCTTATAAAAACTTAGAACGAAATAAAAATTTTGGACAAATAATGAAGTTTGAAATAAATTATACACTGACGAGATAATTATATTGGGATGGAGGACGGCATTCTGTGTATTATGATTAACGGGATTTCTACCCCTAGGCCCCGGTCTTTCGACCAGGCATTCCATACACGAAGTGAACATATGGACCCACTAGATCACCTAAATTCCCTGGTAGTATAACGTCATGGAAGAGCTGGATACGTACCAAAGTCCAAGGCTCCTATAGTTATAAGATGATGGAACCGTCATGAACTTATGTGACCACTGCCGCCATATATATTGCAATATCTCAGACACAGACCTTTGATATGCTTACTAATCACGTACTTACTACACACAACCATAATGGCCAAAATATACAGTACTTTTTTAAAAAGTAGCAAATTATGTAAATACATATCACACACGTGGACGCACCACTATCATTGTACACTACATCACTCACCTTCATATAGGTACAGAGCCATCCACTCGTGTTAACCTCTGTACCAGACTGTCCCATTTGTTTTACAATTCCTTCGTCTTATCCTAGCCCGAGATTGACTGTTTTCTTTTACTATTTTGGTAGGGCATACCTCTGGCAAGGCCACTAAATATTATATTATATTAATAATTAGCGACCTTATTCTCTAGTTCATGATAATGGCTACGTTAAGTGACAGAATTACTTATTGTTGTCAAGCTAATCAAGCTAAGATTAGGGTTACTACATTTGTAAATCTTAAAAATATAACTACACTATTCTTCCACTTACCTCTAACTAGACATCTGTGCATCCACATTAGGTTGCTTATGCTTATGTCATCCACTCACCAACTTGAATTTGCCGGTCATTTGGTGAAAATCCGTAATGCGACATCTAGCGGTGGTTTTACGAACTGCAACTAAGGTTGATCAGTCGGTAGGTACAGGAACCTACTTTGCCGATCGCCCAATGATTGTTTGGGCCCATTGGAAAAGCTCAGCGAAAAGGACCCGAGTGAAATAGAATTASTTTCGCATTATTAATATTTGTCATATTCATTTTAGCTCAAAGTTTACTACCTTTTTTAGCACGTACTGAAGATAAACATGTTCACGTAAATCTTACGGGTGTAACAAAGATATAGCCGCCAGAGATTTTTGTTATGAATGCTACTTTTAATGCCAAGATTTTCTTAAAATTGCCAGCTGCAAACATCTCTTAATTTGACATTTAAATCTTAAATATTTTGTGGGCCATACAAGCTAGACTATTTGCCCTCTTTACAATTTATAGTGGTTGTTTATTTTTTTCCTGCATAATATCAGCTTGATTTCCCTGAGTTACTACATAATTATACATAATATTTTTTAGACGCAATAACAATTATTGATCACTACAGCCAAAAGCGATATTAGTATAAATTTTTCCAATGCCAATAATCGAATTATGAAGCTTAATATTTAGTTAATGTGCATAACAATGAGCATTGCAAATTTATGGGTAATCTAGAAATCGTATGTGAATGCAAACTAACATTGGCCCCATAATTAAACCCCTGAGTTGCTCTTGTCCTTAGGTTGCAAATTGATGATAGTTATTCTTTTGATTTTTTCTTCGTTATATAAATTTTCCAACATGTGGTAACGACACTAATTTTGAGACCAAAACTTACGATAAGTGTTATATGGGGAACCATTTTAGGTTTTCTAAGCTCCATTTTTAATAAATATATCAACACGGCCCACAGCTGCATTTTTAGTTGAGTTAAATATCTGCACGTCAGCATATTTGTTCTTCAACGCTTTACTCATTTTATCCGAACAAATTACAGATTACCCTAAAAACGTAGATTGCTGCGATCTCTAAGCGGGATTTCCAACATTTGTTTAAATTCGTTTGGCATTCAGTTGAGCTGTTGCAATTTTTTAGATATTAAATCTTCATTTATAATGTGATGATGGTGGCTAAAAATAGTCAAAAGTGGATGTAAATTTTGACAAAGAATATAAAATGACGTACATTCCTCTTTGGCAGAGTTCTAACTAATTTTGGCACAAATTTAATAACGCTTTTTCCATTATTTGCTGTCTGAATGCAATGGAATGCAATATTTCTCACTGCTAGTATTTCTTTCTGGTTGTTTCTTTATCGGCAAACAATTGTCGTTTTTTTTTGCGGTCTTAATAAATAATGGATAATGCTCGTGCGGCATACACGGTTTAGAGCTAAGCCGAAAGGATATCCTTATTTATATGTTACAGTGGTAATCGATCTTGTATCCTTCGTGGAGAAAAATCCTGCTACAGCCATCCATCTTCAGACATTACAGACAGACGACAAGCACTTTTCATCTGAGAAAATCAATTTCTCAAATCCTAAGTGCCCCATGTATTACTCCAGTCATCTCCTGAAAATTTTGCTGCTGTCGCTATATAATCTTCCATTATCGCTGCTTTCCTGAAAGATACCAATTGTTATGATTTTCATGGACTTGTACATTTCTTAACATTTTTTTTTAAATGTGACATTGTGATAAGTAAAACATCCCGCCAAGCAAGGAATATATAAAAAAAATCAGACCGATAAGCTCTTTGCGGCAAAAGGCACATAAGATATGTGGGGGACCCCAGGACCCCAGGACCCCAGAGGGAAGAAAGCTTTATAAAAAGAAATGGACGTGATCGTAGGCGGATTGTATAAATTTTTGGCCAATACATGAAACAGGTATTTTCAGCAAAGTCATCCAGAAAGCAAAATTTACGAATAACTACTAAAACTAGAAGTTTCAAATGTCACCGGTAGATGGCGGCAACTTACAAGTGTAAGATTTTTAGATTTTTTGCTCTTTTTATTATTTTATTCAGAGTGAAACACATAATAATGATCATGATATAGGAGGACGTGACTGTGTTATGTATACTTTCAATATGCTCTGAACAGTTACATCACGGATAAGGCTAAGTAGGTACTGTTTCACAAGTTTCATTTACCTTTTAACTGTTTTTGAGCTTAATCATAGCTTGAATTTTGCTAAATTCCTTGTTTACCATTCGATTTGGCGAAATTTAAGGTCGCTTAGAGCAGACAAACAAATGTGTAGTAGTGTGATAGTACATAGCTTCTTAATTCTTGTACTACGATTAACATTGTTATTATACAGTAATTTTTGGTTGGTATTTGTAATTTTATAACTTGAAATGAAAATACAACCTAATGTTTAACCAGTAAAAAGGAAATCGTGTCACATTGTGCATAACTTATTCCAAAATTATACACTTAATATCGTTAATCCGTTAAACCTTGAATCCACCAGCAATAACAGCGACGCTTCCAAATCGTTTGTTCGGTATCCTTAGTGGAGGTATTCGCAATCACGATGCACATCAATCTGTTGTTCCTTGGATGAATTAATTTTGTATTATTTTGGAAAGAATTTGATCATATGATGCCTATATATGTAACTTTAAGCTGGAGACTATGACGGTCGTAGTTTCTTAAAGACCAAGTGATTCAGTGTATGTCGACCTGTAAGCTAAAGAAAAAAGTGTACCCTTTACGTGTAGGTCGACATACCCTGAATCACTTGGTCTTTATGTAACTTTAATATTAAGATTTTTAAGGTATGTTTCTTTAAAAAAAGAGAAGAAAAATATGCTTTTTTGTGTTCATGAATGGGGACTAACTATAGTTCGAAACGTCGATTTAGAAATAAAAATTTGAAGATTTAAAGGTCCGAATTACTTCAAAATAACCTCAAATCCACAGTTATCAACAACGGACAAGAAAATGGTAACCACTATGTCAAATTATCAAATACATTTTCGTACTTGATCGATGTTGTGTAAATCATAATAAACAGAACTAATTTTTTATTTACAAATTTTGACAATGTCTCTGAACGGATTTGTTAGTCCTCATTTATTCCTTCTCCGTAATAGGGTAAATAGAAGACGTTAGTGCAAAAATTGTCTAACTCGGGCGAATATTGCTTGCACTTCTTTGCCTTAATTTTGCGGAATAGGAGTTTTAGCTGGCTTACTAGAATGCGCTCTTAATAAATTTAAAACTGTTTAATTAGGAAATGTTTTACCGTATGGACACAAAGATTTTCCAAATAATCTATAAGAACTGTCACTCTGACTTTAATGTTGAAATAAAAAAACAATACCTCTAGTACAAAGTAGCAGTCGATGAATATGGGGTATGCGCTATTTAAATGACTTAATAACTCCTAAAGTGTACAAACCGTGGTACAAATCCTTCGTTGTTTCACTGAATTTTGTATTTAATCAAATTTTATTTGTTCCTTGCGTATTACACGCAATTGTTTTCAAGTATACAGCTTTGTTTATGCAGTTCATGGCATACTTATTAAAAAGATTCCTAGCAATTATTTTAATAACGTTAAAGTTAGAAGAAATATGCGTATGAGTGTCATATTGGCACTAGTCCAGTGTAAAGTTAGTCGCATTCTGTTAGAACGGTTTTTTGTTAATTCCATAAAATGGTATTTCTTCAACTTCAGTTTTTCCAGTTATTTATTACTTACTCGCTAAATAAGCAAAATATGAAAAAAAATAACGAAGGAACAAATTTGTACAGGGTATCCCTTTGTTCAAAACGGTTGAAACCATTTTTTTTGATAAAATGGGAAATATAGCGATTATTAGCAAAAAACAAATGCATCTCTTAATTAGTGATTTAATTTTATATTTTGGAGATTTTTTTTACATACCATATTGTACATATTAGTG
Organism: Rhyzopertha dominica; assembly: GCA_025024175.1. NCBI lineage: Eukaryota > Metazoa > Arthropoda > Insecta > Coleoptera > Bostrichidae > Rhyzopertha > Rhyzopertha dominica. Next base: position 7,524,846 of record QCXZ01000053.1, on the reverse strand, counting down.
TTTATGTCCTTCCAGACCCGCGTTTTTTTATTTGGTCCATAATGAACTAGCACCGCACATGGAGAAGACTTAACCAACAGATTTCAAGAAAACGTTTTAGGACTTATATTGTAACCTTAAGGGATGATGCAAATATTCCTTTTGGGATAAAACGAATAAAATCTGCCACCCTCAATAAATGTAATGAGTTCATGAATTAGTCCCCCATCAGACAAAATATGCAGTTATATTCTTACTTTTTGAAACATGTATAGATAGCTAAAAAAATTGTAAAACTTCCATTTTTGCATGCAGTTGTAAACGTGTGATGAACCCAAACCTGATTATTATTACAAGCTAATGGTTTTTTTGCAGTGTTTGGTTGACAATTTTTCACCCCGTGAGTTTAGAGTTAGAAGTTACAGAAACTAAAGCAGACAAACACACTCATTCAAATATAAATATAACTTTTTAAAATATTTATAATTATTTATATTATTAATTTGGTCTCATGTCAAGATAACTAAATTCCAAGCTAGCAACTTGCTTTAAGTGAACAGAAATCGTAAAATGTACGCCATCACGTTCGCTGTTTTACATCAAAATTGTAAATTCGCTAAGATAATATTATATTGAAGCATAAATATACAGCCGAATTATCCAACTTCGCTGTCGAAGTCAAAATAAACGGTTTACTCCCACAGAATTTCATGCTCTCGAATAATTCTGTACTTTACAGAATTTCTCCCAACTGGCTGTACGCCATGTCGCTGCTCATATTATGAGGCTGTAAAACTGAAATTTACGCTTACGAAAATTTCCACCGCATTTCTATACCAACTCTTCGTACTATCAAAAACGGATCTATTTTTCTACCCACCATTAATTCCCATGTTTGCATTGGAAGGTGTTCAGCTTTATCCGAGTGCACCGTGAGGGGGAGCAGAAAATAATATTGTTCTTCCCCCTTGAACTGAGAGGATGGACTTTCTGCTTTGTTTTTACAAGGACAAAAGGCTTTCATTGATCGAAGAGACACGCTTTGCCATAGAAAAATATTCCTTTTTCAGCTTTATAGATGCTTTRTTTTTTAAGTGTTTTTTTTTTAATTTAACAAAAGACGTGAAAATTACACTTTGTGCAGCTGCAATTGCATTTCCAAAAAGCTTCTTTGCAGTGGCAGAATTGGAGTGGAATCTTCCCCACCTTAAAACATAACAATTTGCGTGTTCAAAATATTTCATTTTTAAAACCATTTACATCCTAAGACTTCGAAATACAACAGCTATTAAAATGGAATTCTTTCCTCAAATTTTTATCGTTTCAGAACTGATCTATAAAATTCTGAGATGTTGTCCATCAAACTCTTGGTGTGTAGATATTTCCCTCTTATTTTATAATTTTGTTACAGTTAACAACATTCAACAAAAATTCTTGTAAATACTTATACAGTTAATGATAATAGTAACAGCAACCATTTATAAAAAAAAATATTATTAATAACATATTTTCATGTGCTTAATTCATTTATTATATTATCAAGCAATACCAAACCTGCAAGGCAACGTTGCAACCTACTGCATTTGCTGCAAATGTACCAATGCGGCAATACTGACTGGACGTATAGTAGAGAGTCCAGAAGGTTTGTAAGCAAACCGCAGACCGTAATATAGGGAGCGTGCACGTGCCCGCGTTCAGAGGCCTCTGGTGGATTGAACAGACAAATGTGGGTATAAATACAAATTAAATCGTATGTAAAGTAACACGGCAAAAACGGGTGTTTATGAGAAATGAACGAAATAATAATCAAATATGGTTTTAAGGATATTAAAGTAACTACTTATAATAATAAACTGATAGTTTAAGGCGCAGTGTTTGTGAAATATGTCCAAATTATCACATTGAATAGCTTGCAAACAAACTGGTTTTTGTTTGTTCTTTGTTTTACACGACTATTTATCATTTTCAAGAAACCTTTCTTAATCGTCGAATTATTCGATAAATAGGTAGTGTGAAACAAAGCACAAACAAAAAGCAGCTTGTTTACAAGCTACTTAATAAAGTGACTACTAATAATTATTACAAATTTAGTCCTCCATCTTCATTTTATGGCATTCATTGTTAGTCAAGCAACTGCAATTATGAATGGTATCTATAAGCTGGTACAAAACGACTTAAAACTCGCGAGAACTATAGGGTAGTACCGAACGAGCGCTAAACTATTCTGAAAACATACTGTTATTCATGCTGCATATGCTGGGAGAACTTAAATACCGTAAGCGAAAGTGACAATGTTTTTCGTTTAAACTGTAGACAACAGATGAACGCCCCACGCTACAATTTATTCTTCTTTCTTCTTCAACCATATCTCGCGGGTCAAGTGCTCAAGTCGTTTTGTACTTGGTATAGCTATACACTGCAGAACACATAACACAATGTTGTTTTCGTTCAGCTTCCCAAACCTTTCCACGAAATCGATAAAAGCGTATGTTTTTGCTGCCACACGAGTTCTTAGTATTATTACAGTCCACAACACAACAATTTCTTTGAGATTTAGGCATTTTTCAACGTATTACACACTTCCCTCACAATATTAAAGCAAAAGTAAACCAACGAAATTCATGGTTGTCATGCTGCGTATACCTCAATCTTGCGTTATTTTACCACCGGTGGCGCTACCAGTCAACGTGCACGCTCCCCATAAGCAAATATTAGTTTGCGTGAAATGGTGAGGTAACCATGGCAACGAGATATAGCAACTATATAAAACCATTGGACGTATAAACTTGCGCCCATGTATATTGGTTGCTTATACTTGAAAAAGTAAATAAATAAAATAACTAGTTCCAGTAAGGAAAGTAAATGCTATATGCTACGTAGTAAATATACATTGCACATATTAACTGAATTTCATTTTGTTTGGGAGGGCGACGTCTTAGAGCTTTGATTCACGAGCCGCCTCTGCTTCTTTTATTTACCAATATGCCTAGAGGGAGAGGCCAGCCACAAATAGTAATTTTTGCCTATAAAAATGGATAAGGATGAAAAACTTATCGAATTCTGTTTTAATAAAAAGAATGTGTACTAAAATCTATTTTACTTTCATGTAACTTAGTATACAGGGTGTTTCAATGAAAACAAGTCACTCGCAATAATTCCTCAAGACAAACTTTCAGTCGCGCTTCAAATCAGTGGCGGCTCCTCGGGGTAGGCAAGGTAGGCACCGCTCAAAAATTACGAACCGCGTTATTACACCGAACGTTTAGATTTGGAATAGGCGACACAACTTGACCCACTGAAATTCATTTGTATTTGTGTTCATGTCCTTCAGAATCTGCACCGTTAACGACCGCAGTTGACGGTTAACGTAGTAAAATCTTCTCGCATAAATATGCGTCTCAGGCGGAATGATCGGTCGCCTACGACAAACTGAATGGACTCGGGCTATTCGCACTGCGAAAGAGGGTTTTAAAGACACCGGTAGATGCCAGCAACTCGCAAGTGCAAAATTTTTACATTTTTTATCGTCTTATTCAAAATGAAACATCATAATAATCATGCAGTAGGAAGACATGACATTGGAATATGTTATATAAACTTTTAATATGCTCTTGAGCTTATTATAGTTTGAGTTTTGCTAAATTCTTTGTTTAACATTCAATTTGGAGAAATTTAAGGTCGCTTAGAGCAGAAAACGAATAAATGTGCATCGGTATACGAATAAAAATAAATTATTGGCATGATCATTAAAATACACGTATTCCAAGATCGAAGACAATAATTATATTTGCTTATACTATACACGAGTATAAGGTGTCGCCTACCCTACTTGGAAGGTCACGAGCCGCCACTGCTTCAAATGTTTACCTGAGATTCCTGAAGTTCTTTGTTGGCAACTGCTGACATTTAACACACTTCTTTGATATAATTCCCTTAAGGATGCTGCGGCTACGTTTCAAATGTAATATAATGCAAACTTAATAACTTGCTCTGTAAAGAATCCTGAAGACTGATGACGTGCTGACTCCAGAAATTTACATCTCTCCTTATCAATAATAACAACCATATCACTCTTCAATAAAATCACATTTTCTCAATTAAAATCGTTTATTATATAAAAAAAACTGTTGGAAATGCCTTCCTTCGTGTTCAATACATTTAAGCAGTGTCTTTATACACTACTCACTAATTTCATCAATTTTCTCTGGAATGCGTTGTCTTAAATCATCTGCATTTTGTATACGCTTAACAAAAATTGAATTTTTAATGCATGACTAAAGAAAAAGTCACAAAGGGTTAAGTCACTTAATTTTGCTGATTATTTGGTTATTTAAAAAGTTTTTTAGAAAATCTAAATTTTCTAAGCGCAATGTGCAGTTGCACCATCTGTTTGAAAATAGCCCTCTTGTAATTGGTGTCGTTGGTGGTTAGTTTTGATAAAGTTCTGTATTTAATGTACCTGAAAAACAAATAAAACTTGAGTTTCAATATTAATTTTAACCAGAAAACATTTTTTCTGGCAGGATAGGTTTTTCTCCATTTGCATGCTCTGCTAGCCTTAATTCTCATTTTTTTTGAGTTTGTGTAGCCAGAAAGGTTAGACCACGAAAGTTTCGTTCGCATGTCTGTGAAGGAACGTTTTAAATTGTGTAAATTGTGACAACAAACTCGGGAAAAGCGTTTTGAAGCTCCCCCAGGCAGGGTGGAATAAAATATTTCCAAACCCCATTTACTTTCTGTCCATTTCARAAGTAACTTTGCAACAGAAAAATGCTTTTGTCCAGGAGTGAATACCACGACTACAAGAAAAGACTTCGCAAAATTTAGTGTTGAAAAATATTTTTTATAAAGTTTGGACAGCAATAACACAGGTCGATCTCAATTTGGCGCGAAAAGAGAGAAATTGCTGAGTTATTTGTATATTACAATTGTTAATTAGGCAACAAAAAATACAAGATGTATGAAAAATATCTTGGCTTACTGGAAGTATTTTTTAGTGGATATCCACTACATTGTGAGAAGACTCGTGTTTCCACTAATTGTTGCAATTTCTTGTTTTGTGGTTAAATATGATTCAACATAGCTCTCGGAGACGCTTCTGCTTTGTCGTTTACAATTTTTCTACAATGTAATGAAATGTAACACCCCTTTTAGGTGGTAGTTCTTAGGAGGTTTTTACTGATTTGTGCTTACATCTTGCCATTAGCTACGTATGCCATGCCATCTGCATTGACGAGCTTTAAAAAAAGCGAAACAGTTCCATTTGCAATAGGGTGCGGGGTAGACAGCATAGCATATTCATATATTTTTTCAACATTGATTATAGACAAAAACTTCAGCTTGCTAAAGTACGCAAAGGAAAGGTTCTCAGTGCAACTATATGAATTGTTAGTACTATTTCCCGTTCTGAATTAAACAAACATTTAGGTCGGTTGATCAAAAACTTTGCTTGGCAACAGTAATTCAATGCGCAGGGTTACGATATATAGTACGATTTCTTGAAAAGAGAAGTTATATCCAGTGTTGCTGATTGGTACATCAGTCACATCATCCCAAACGTATATTAATGTTCAAGTTCTCTGCTTTTCTGCACCGTCCAATTTGTTTATCGAAAATCTAGATTTACGGTTCCTATTATAAATAGATGGAACTCTAGAAAGTTCAGCCGAGGTGAAGACCGCATAAGCCGTACAGTAAATCCTCATATTGATCGTCGTGACGTCGACATTCATTTCATGTTTTAACGGTATATTGAAAATTCCAACATAATAAGACTAATATTTACAATTATTAATGCCATTCTGATCGAAATAAAATTAATTGTCATATTTTTCAGTAATGAAATTACTGCATTATATATGTTTTCTTAATTGACTTCTGACATTTGTCCAATGGTGTGATAAAATATCCTAAATTATGTTGGCAAATCGTCAGAAGTCACCTGATGACATGAAATATGTAATAAGAGGAAAATTGATCAATCGAGTAAGGCACCGACGCTCTTAGTATCGGTAATATCTTCCTGATTCTTACAATTAGCCTTCTGACGATTTGCGAGTAAACTAGTATTAAATTATAGATTAAGGGCCTAGGGTAGGTTGAGCCGAAATTCAAATTCCGCTAGGGACCGCCACCGGTTATTTTCATCTAATTTCGTTGTAATAGTGGTTTAGACAAACCCTCAGATATTAGGGTCCACCCACCAAGACTACCTACATTTATTGCGCTCGCTTAATTTTAGGCAATAATATTTATATACATATATTTTTGAAAGATATTGTTATTTTGCACCTAGAATTTTTAAAGGGGCCATAGTCTCATCGCTATGATCGAAAATAGGTACCTACATATTTTTCCTTATTAAGAAAATATATACTCTTAGGTTTATTTTCAATATATCAGCTATTAACACAACTTTTTATATACTTTAATAAAATCTTATTTTTCTTTAAAATGGCTGCAAAATAATGTTTCCAAAGAATAATTGTCATTATTTATATGGCATCCTTGACTACTAACGAAGGAACTGCACGCGCCCCTTTACGGGTCTTAATTATACAAATAGGGACATATTCTTTTTAATAGATTTAAAATTATTGTTTGAGATTATTTCCTTCATCTGTCAAATTTAAATTTTGGCAAGTCACATTCGTAGTTACAGCTTAAAATCAGACGCCGATAACAGTGACTATTACAAATCGAATATCAGAATCGACTATATTAATAAGTACCTCAAATCAAGTACACTATTATGTCACATAAATTAAAATGTCAGAGACAAAAAGATTCAGTTGTTTCGGTAACGTCTCTGATCAAAAGACCGACAATATATTCTAAAATTTGATTTAGGAAATAATCCTAACAAACGCAAATCAATCAGTGACTATTTACATTGTCAGAAATTTTCTCGACTGCAATGCTCCAAAATTTAACTCGAATAAATTGGCATTAATAATCAAAGAAACAGCAGCAAATAGTCGACTATCTATCAAGATCTTGTTATATTACTGTTGAATATATACTATATGGTGTATTCTCTTGTTCCATAACTTTTTTGGTGTAAATATAAAATCTGATTAAATCATTAAAAATTGAATAATAGCAAAATTTCGTCCTTTCGGGGATAATAATCGACAATGTATTAGAAGTTTCTCGGAAGACAATAATTATTTCAGTTAGAAAAGGGTTGTAAAGATAAGGTATACCTACACTGTAGACAAGTAATAGTAATAACGGTAAACATTAAATAATTAATAACTATATAAAACTTGTCGCTAAAAACGCTGTAAAAATGGCACTGACGTTTCGGTCACACCTGTAGTTTATATCAAAATTTACTGTAGAAAAATCCGTACGACACAGTTAGACAATTTTTTACGTTTTTACAACTAGTATAGTAACTTCGTCAATTAGGTGTTTTTGTGGAATAGCTAGAACTATTGCAATATTAAATTTGCCCGAAACTACTCTCGTGCCACTAACGGTCCAATCACTGTATGTAGGTATACAACATGAAATTGTGTTCGCAACAGCTTGCATGCTATGTAAACATAAAAATATTAGCGTAAAGGTAATCAAATCCTCAAATTTTAAATTAATTGCTTAAATATGAAATTTTTGCTAGACCACGTATTATCAACGTTCTGGTGTTTTTTTTTTACATTTATTGCCAATTTAAAGCGCCTTATTCTTCATATAGCAACCAAATATTGCAATGTATTTAAGGCTGAAGTGCAATAAATCTTATCATTCATCAATGAGAGAACGCCTCGGGTTAAGGTCTTTTCAGACCTCTCAGGATAGGACGAAATCTACTTTACGATAGGCAATTAGGTATTACTAAGGGCGGTTACCTGTGTGCGGCGTGAAATTATGCATTATTCTTATGTTTTTTTTTGGATTTAACTCCTACAATACTTTACATACAAAATTGATTTTACGTCTACACCATTCTTGTGTTCAATTCCAAGGGCACTGCATTTTATTTGTTCAAAAAATTTACTGATGAATCGAAATATACGCATATTACGTAAATGTTAAAACAAAAGTCGCTTTTTAGCAAAAATCTTACCGAAAAATTAAAAATACACAATGCAGTGGCCTAGAGATTTGTGTACAGAACAACATAGCAAAAAATTGGAGCAGTGGTTTTAAAATTGGCTTCTGTGGACGTAAAATCGTTTTACATGTAATAGCATGGGCATAAGACCCTACACCCTTAACTGTAGAAATCGTCAGAAGTGCACTGAGTTACACAATTTTTGCGAAAAATTTCGCAACATTAGCGCGTTCTGCCGTTTCTTTATCTTCCGCCTAGACTTCTGACAATTTTTCCCTACTTACTTATACTATCTCTGATAATATTACAAATTTTCAGCCCTGCAACTTATCAAATATTTTCATTAAAAAATTGCAAGTTTAACCCCCTACCCTCGCGCTAACTTTCCAGGGTGCCTTCTGACGGCCCGCCTCGCGCTCTGTCGGTAACAACCGAACCTCTGAATGATAAAATTTACACTGCATCGAGTGACCACGATTGCTATGTAGCCAGGCTCTTAGACTATAATATGTACCGTATTATTATCGGATAAGAAACGAATATTGTTATTATTACTTTAAATCGTTACGCAAATTGCCCTCCCGCCGGATCGTTTAGGTAATTTCCCGCACCCTAGTTCTGCAACTTTCCAGTCTCCGTCTGGGCTTTTCTAGCATCCCCCAGAGCAGCGTTTTCAGCCCTTGAACTATGCCAACACGTAATTATTGTCGCCGACTTGAGTCCAATTATGTGCCGACGGAGTTAACTTAATAAACTGCTTTGTAGCTGAGGATTTTGACAATTTAGATGCTGTCGGGTGTATGGTAGACTAAAGGGATAGGCAATTACTCAATGTATGGGGCATTAATTACTGCTGTATTACAATAAATGGTGTGAAATGGAACGTTAAAGTTTTAAGCGATTCTGTTCAGTATGGTGTATAGGAAAGCGTGGTATTGTGTTTGAAATGCAAAAAAGTCACATGCGCTTGCATTCTTTAATACTAACTTTTATGATTTAAATAAATAAAAATACAGATGTGTTACTCCCATTTTACAACGTAATACATGTTTTCCCAATTAGTCCAAAAAATCTAATTATTATTACACTAGTAATATGGTAATGAAACTATAAATATCAACAAAATAATTTGAACATTTATATCAATTAACACTTAGTTAAAAGTAAACAGCGAGGTTCACACTTTTTAAATAACTTATTAACAGCCGCTAGAAAGGGAAAATTTTGTACTAATATATAAAGATAAGATAAATATCAATCTTTTTTTTTTTAACTTTCCAACGCGGTTGGTACCATATTACCGAGTTTCGTAGTTTATAATTAATTGGTTACATCATAAGTATCACAGCCGGTAAACATTTTATAACGACTGTAGTTCATTTCTCATTAGTGTGGAGAAAAAACAAAAGATTGCAAATGTAATTTCCTTTAATTTGTTTACGTACTGCAGAAGTGATATCGTGTTTATACCTTGAATACAATGTCAGAAAATTTTAGTTGACGCTATGCGGGCCGTCAAATGAAAAAAAATCAGAATTATAATTATTATTGAAATTATTTCGGCATAAACCAATGATACACATGATAGTACCTACCGAAGCTTATAGAACAGTCATGTGTTTCATGATAAAAACAATCAAATATTAGGAATAATTCTAAGTCTTTTCTAAACCATTTTGCCTCTATAATTACAATTAATTCTTCGTAAAAATTTAATATCTCTCAAATTAATTTGTTGTTGTCTTCTTCTAAATCAGACGTGCATATATCAACTTCTATTATTAACGAATGGCAGAAAGTCACCAACTGGCCAAGAATTAATGTTCTTTTAAATTGCTAAATAAAACTTTTCTATATGTTTGATGCAGTCGACTCATTTGTCTTATATACAGTTTTTAGTATCGTGCTAAAGATCCACCACTCTTTCATGCCAGGTTTATACAGGTAACTGTAATAGTTCTTTGCCTTTTGATTGCTGTAACTCACCAATGTAATATATTTTGTTGAAAGGTGTGAGAATTTAAACGGGAATGCCATCTATTAGTAAAAAACTGAGTGACTTGATAAAGCCACCTAGCTGTTTCTTTCTATACTGGGAAGTTACATACATTTTAATAGTTTTATTATTAAGTCCAATAGCTGTTCTTGCATTGCCATCAAATATTATATTGTTGTATCATTACTTCAGCTGAAAAATTATTTGGAATTCTGCCAACACGTTATAGTTATACATTTTGAATTTTGATCGTAAAGCTGATATCAAACTTTTGATCATCCACTTATCCCATGATAACCTCTTATCATTAATATCATTGCATTCTGGCAAGAATCTATATTCGCTTCTAGCGCGATTTTTATTGAGCATCCCTTGTCTTCAATAACATCCATTGACAATTCTGACTACCATTTTTAAACTAGAATTGTACATTATGCTTAAATATCTGTATATATTTTCAACTCGCAGTCAGGTCAGGATGTTTTGTTTTCTCCTAATTCATTCCCCTACTCAAGCTTTTGCTTTAGCCAAAGTCCAGATGTTAATAATATAGGTATACCTAGAATAAACAGGGTCTTGACGTACAAAATTTAGAAAAGATTCACTTGCATTTTCTTATCGGGAACTGTAATGTTTGACAATTGAGAAGCATTACTTCAACTTTTCAGAAATACTTTTGTTTTGTAACATCGACAAAATGCTTCGCGTTTTGTTAGGCATACTCGACATCTTCGTATACACAATTAAGCTTTTAAGAAAGCAGTTCTCACAAACAATTCGGCTATAGTAAGTAAAGTCCTGGTAAACTTTAATACTCGAAAAAGTTTCTAAAACATGCGATGTGTTGATGTATTTCATGTCGATACATTCAAATATGTATACATTGGTCATGGTATATATATTATTAATATACATTTACAGATCCACGGATAGTTAAATCAGTAAGGGATTTCAAGTAGAAGTTTGTGTCCATGTATCAGTCTTTAGCATGATGTGGGAGYTTTTTAAAGAACTTTTCTGCAAGATAACTAGCCCAAAACCGTGTCTTATTAAGATAATGATTCTGCATCATAATTGGGTGTTTTCACATTTTTTAGAAATCATGCCATGTGTGTATTTGGAGCACCCTTGTTACGTCCTAAAAATTTCAAAATTTTTCTAGCATCAGTTTTCGAAAAAAACCGTTCTGAAGTTCTAATATAAAAATTGACCACACAAACGCAGTGTCCCGGGATGGAGACGGTGTGACGTAGCACCCCATGTAAACAAAGAATATACATAGGTTATGTTAGAAGCTAACAGTAGATGGTGCTTTGTGCCAGTGTTCAAATTTCAAATACATCCGTCAATAGTCTCAACAAAATATTCGTAAGTGTACCCGGAGACTACGAACGCAAACGGAGATGGTTTAAAGCAGCCAAAAGGGGTATGACCAAGACAAAATCTACATTTTACTGGTGTGAGACTTGGAGTAACTGCATAATTTTTTGCACGAACTTTGTGTTCCGGGCATATCTTGGACTGCAGTATACATATAGGCCCCTCTCGCTTCACCTGAAAACCTATAGCTGCATCTCCGTGTGTTGCTCACGACTTGCACTAGACAAAAGATGCATTTCGTTCAAAATATCAATGATCCATAATGTATTAAATTGCAGATTAAGCTGCTTTATTAATTACTTATACTGCTGCTTTAGCGCCTTTGATTTCGGCAGCATTAAAACGTGGGTCGCTCTTGATAAATTCGGTTACTATAAACATATCTACAGCCGGCAAATTGTTCGAAGCCGCTTTAACAAAGCATTCCGACGACATATTGTTGAATTCATAAAAAAAAAACAAACGAAAACACTCTCAAACATAACCAATAACGCAAACGAAATACGGAAAGTAGCGGACGCTATCTTGTTTACATGGGGTGATACGTCACAGCCAGTCCTAGTCAATCTGAGCGTGTCTTAAAACTGCGTTGTTGCCACGTTGCGCACTGAGAAGTTGTACCATCAACTCAATCCAGCTACACAAATAGAAACCTGATCGGATCCTGTTCGGTATTGCGTTTAGAGCAAATATTCTAGTAACTGTTTTAGATTTATTTAGCAACGAGTTATATTTTGAGAACATAATAGAAACAACAGTCTTTTTTTTTCAAAAATTTAAATAATTGTAAAGGCGTTATAACATAGGGGGTATAAGTTTGCCATCTGTAGCGTATTCACCTGTATCATTTAAATAAAATAAAAACAAAGTAGGCCCCAAAATTGAGTCTTGAGGTACACCATAAAATGTAGGAAGCACATGGAACCTATTACTATGCATGTCTGTAAATAATTATTCCAACAAGATTTTTTCTTAAAAGGAGGAAATATTCATATCACAAAGTGTTTTTTTAAATGAGACCACAATAGGTTTTTCACATCTGAAAAATCGAAATCCCACCTGACGAGTGAACAGAATGTATTAGTTACTGTACAAACAAATTTATATATGACGCTATGAATTTGCGTATGTTCGTGATTAGAGTAGTTTTTTCTTCTTTGAAAAACCAATTTTTGAACTCTCTGTTTGTACCCGCAGATGTATTCAATTATTTGCAACAAACAATGTTGTCTGAGATTGGATGATCCTAAGTACAATCATTTTAGGTGTCTTTCTTACCAGATTTCGTTTTTTTGCAGAACCCCAAACTACAACCAAACTGGCTGCACCAATCGGTAGCGCTTCGCCTCCAGTGCTTTGGAGCTTCAGGCGCAAACAAGGTAAGAATACTATGTAAAAATGCATCTATTTCTTTTTAACAATTTGACGCTCTAAMCGAGAGGTCCTCAAACTTTTTTGTCTCGTAGACCTCTTTATATGATTTTCGCTTAGCTAATACTAAATTTTTAGAAGTCAGCCAACTTTAAATATGTTTGTGACAAATAGTATAGTAAAAGATTGAAATCTCCAGTGAAAGTGTATGAGAAAAATCTTATAAAACAGATTTTAAGATTTACAGATATATTAATTTTCACAACTTCTTCTTGGATAGTTTGTATGGTGTTATACTTTTTTGGTGTAGTATTTTGCCTGTTTACATGACTCTTATGTTTGTGCCAAWTCATTTCAATTGGATAAAATAACAGTGATACGGCCGTAGCCCAAAAACTTGTCCATGTTATTTAGGTAAACTATGAACTTTATAACCTCCGATAGTTGTTTCTTTGTACAGGGTTTCTATAAATGATTCATGCATCCAGAGCGCTTATGGAAATTATCAATTAAATCAATATGCAGCCTCTCGGGAAAGGAACGTGTATTTGTCATCTGTCGATTTTTGAATTATTTGATATATGTATTTTATTACGAGTAAATGCCTGGGAGTGTGTATTTTCAACATAATCTATAGTGTTTTGTGGGATAATTAACCTTAAGGTTGCAGAAAACTCACATTTCGGAGCTGTGGTGTGACATTGATTTGCAACCTTCAGCTACTATCGCCGTGCATATTGTAGCTTGGCAGCAGTTACAAAAAGGCGGCACAAATAATTCAGAAATAAATGCCGCCCGTGTAGCATGAATTATTTATAGAAACACTGTACAAAAAAAACATTCCTCAAAATATGTTAAAAAAAAAATCCTTTGATTTCTTCTCTATTTAAAGACGTATTTGCAATTTTCTCAATCTGAGCAGAATAATAAGAGGCATTGTCTAATACAATTACAACAGTAACCGGAAGGTTGCAGACAAATCTGCTGAAATAAATAATTTGTATTCATGTTAAAATTGAATACGGCCCATACTCACAAGTATCGTTCAAATCTATTCTAAAAATCTGGGCGTCATTACTTTTAGGGGTCGGGCAGTAATAAAATATTTAAGCACTTAAAACCATATATTTATATTTCTGGTCAATCTTTATTAGCGAGTCACGATCTGCTTAGATGAGATCCAATATCGTGGACCCCCATTCACGTCTTACAGACCCCCAATTTCTTTTTTCGTTGACGTGGACCCCCTGTAAGTCATTGTCCACCCTGGAGATCGATATAGACCTCTCTGGGAATCAATACTCTAAAGTACGTCCAAGCAATTTTGGATTGGATACAATTAGTTTAAATCGCGCTTAATAAACCTAATAGAATATTATTTGGTGGAATACACGTGTCATTACGTTACCTTTGCGGCAGTTCTCGAATCCTGGAATCAGCGAAATTTCATCATTCCATCAATTTATATCCTGGAAAAAGCGTCCAAGCAGCAGGATGTGAAGTCATATCCCACGGATCTATTTACAACAATTGTAGTGTTTCCTTTTGTAACGCTTTATTTGCTGTTGGTGATGTCATGCGATGCGCTAGGTGCAATCAAAGGAGGCCCATTACGCTCGAAATGCATTAACCCGAGCAATAATTCAATTTATGTAGCGGTTCCAAAAAGTCTCGTTCGCGGTACATGGGTCGTAAAGCCATCCTTATTGCTTTTCGGAACCACTCGCAAATTGAGCATACCAGACATGAATCATGGAGTTTACTCGGTACGGAATTATGTGTGCGTTAATGTGGTCTGAGATTGTATTAAGCTCGTTTCGTTGCAGTAGATCTAATTGTCACACTTGAAAGTTAAGATTAATATTGTTTTAATGAAATAGGTTTCGGTCTTCTAAATAGGATTAAAACTCCTTTTATCGCATGTCAAGCTTTCGGAGGTCTTTTTTCTCCTTCTTCTGGGCCTATAAACAACTATAAATAGAGAACAACAAACCATATGAAAAATACTTACAATAGAAATGGAATTATCCTAAGTTAAACAGCAGTTTTGACTTGGTATATCTTATAACAACAATTCAACATCCAACGGATGGGGAGTACTGTATCGTGAAAAAAATTTTCAAAAATTATATGCTTAAACGCTTTAGATTGGGGAAAATGTAAAAAACCAAAATTAAGCAAAAAAATTCTTGTCTGTGTGTCTGTATGTCTGTGGTATTGTTTGTGGACACGGTAACTTTCGAAAGACTTAATATCTGAACTTGAAATTTGGCAAACGTATAAATCTCAACTATCCAAAGCGAGCTATCATTTTCGGAGTAAGTAAGGTATCAGGAAGGGGACAAAATTGGGGGGTAACTATCCTTTTAGCAAATTTTTATTTTTTTTTCGTTTTAGTATTTGATTAGTAGTATAAGTGGTAGTATTATTCGTCCTTATAAATTTTTGGTGCAGCAAATTGTTTAGAAGATATTAGCAAAAAAGCGTCACTTAAAGAAAACGGTTTTTTCTAAATATCTCCGAATATATTTAATATATTCAAAAAATGAAAATACCATTAGATAGGAAATAATATTTCTCACTAAAAGCGTCTCAGAAAATTTATCTAAAACTTTGATATTTTCGAAATATTTCCAAAAAACGTAATATCGTTATTATAACACATGTGCGACTTTGCTTGGACCTAATGAAGTTAGAAGCTGGCAATAGAAAAAATATTTTTAATGTTTTTGTATCTTATTTTTACCTTTAAAGATTTACCGCCAAATTCAAATATTTCGTGATACGTCACCGTTCCTGGAGACGCACTTCGCTATTGCGCCGATGCGCCGGTTGCCCTGTTGCATGATTGACACCTTTGTCGCTGTTGAACACGCGTATGTTCTGTGGTTCTGTGCCTTTGTATCTTTGTTTACGTTTTGGTTTGAGAACGGAGGACGCGTTAAAGTTTTGTTTTTATTTACTTAGTATATTGCTGTTCAAACATAGACTGTGCAAGATTATGTGAAGGGATCTTCGGACAATTTACCAAAAATTGACTTACACATGATTGACGAATTTTACATGAATGGAAACTCGTGTGACCAGATCGTTAGATTTTACGCAAATTAGGCGATTTTGCTATTTAAAAGTTGCGACTTGAATAAAATGATGTAATGGCAGCTGTACATGCTGTAACTCAGGTTTAAACGAGTTTACCTACTTAATAAATAGTTGTTCCAGTTTTAATATCACTTGATGAACTTATCCTTCGGCTGCCATAAAATGAATTCTGTTTGCGATATATCTTTTCTTTTTAAATTGTAAATTGAATATGTTTATTGTATGAATTAAAAATTGTTAATAATTCATCATGTTTCATCATCGACAAATTTAACTAGAAATGAAACATCAAAATTTAGAGCATTTAAGCAATGTAAAACTACATCGTCCATTACATATTGTGCCAAAATAGATGAAGCTTTTCCACCCATTGATATACCAAATATTCGTTTATAAAAAATTTCTTTAAAACTAAAAAATTATATGTTCAAATACAAATGCAAGTATATCTAAAAAGGTATTTAAATTTAAATTACAATGTTGTCGAATACTATCCCAATTTTTACAAATTACATCTTTACAGGAATATTAGGAAAAAGGGTTACAACATCTAAATTTACTAAACAATAACTGTCAGGAAGGCAATAGTTATTAAATTTATTTGAAAACACAAAAGAATCTTTTACGTAATAGTGTTATAATAATTATAAACTGAGGATAAAACTTCTGTAATAAGAGTAGATAAACATGAGACAACACTATTATATTTAGTAAAACTTTTACTATCTGACAAGGAAATCGTATTATCATCTTGTTTTTTTTTAGTGAAAATGGTAGGATCACAATCAATGATAACTTAAAATTCTCTATCACTCAATTAATAACGCAGTGTAGTATCATCATCTACGAAAAGATTGAAAAAGAAGAGAGATGTCTAAATTTAGGTTGTCGTTTTAGCTAGCTTTTTCTATTCTATAATTCGGTTTTCCGGCGAGTATGACCTTTTTGCTTTACTTTTGCCCGAACGGAAGGAACAATAGTACGTGCTGGACAAGTATATTGAATTATAGCGTGTCGAGTTGTCCAGATGGCGCACCGGATGTCGTAGGATGTTTCCGGGTCGCCTTATAGCTTGTCGGTCGTGGGAAACCATATTGGCTTACTGTCTGTGTATTAGAGTGGTAGACAAATGGTATTACGTAACCGGGAGGTGCATTTACACCAAAAGCCACACCGTTACTTACAACCAGTACAACTTGAGATTCTTGCGTGGGTTGTGGTGATGATATTCGTTTGCACATGAAAAATGTTCGTATGCTCCAACCACTTTAATTTTAATAACTTCAATTGACTTGTTTGACGGCGCTAAATGAAACATTTTATTAATAATATAATAATTATAACACTTGGTAATGTTTCAGATTTTATTGAGTTTAACCTCTTACATGTTTCGGCTTATTAGGCCTTTCTCAAAGAGTTTACAAAACGAAACTGTTGCTTAAAGTTAGATGGCAGATCCCACAAGCCTCTATACCTACGAGCGGGTGACATTTATGGCAGCGTTGATAAACAAACTAGGGAATTCCACTTGATCGTTACAGATATTTTTGTGGGGGTTGTTAAGTGTTCTGTTTTATGTGTAGCTGTTCCAGTAATCCTAACCTGATGCCGTTTTGAACGTTATGTAATATTTTAAACCTTTTTTCGTCAAATGTATGATTGAGAGTTACACAATGTTTTGAAAAGCCAGTTAAGGTCCTATTATTTAATATGGATTTTTTATGTTCTTTAATTCTTTCCTTAAAACTACGACCTGTGAAACCTATATAACTAATATTACATTCTTCACAATTAATTTCGTATACACCACTTTTGTTACCGTTGTCCGTCTTATCTTTATTGTTTACTAACAATGCTCCTAAGTTGCTTCTATTCACGGAAATAAACTTTCTATTGTCATTGGAGAGGTATCTTGACATTTTTTCAACTAACATTGCCTATGTAATTTATTGACTGCCATATTTTAACTTCATTTGAGCTTTGCGAATGGTAAAATTGTGACATTATTAGTTTTGATTGCTTAATACTGATCATCTTTTCAATCATTTTTGGTTCGTACCCATTTCTTATTGCCAGTTGTTTAATAATGTGTGATTCCTTTTCAAAATCTGCTGTACTTAGTGGAACCTGTAGTAGTCTGTGAATTAAACTATGAAAAGGTGACAATTTTATACTGACTGATTGTTTAGATTCAGCATGAATTAATGTATCGGTAGTGGTTGGTTTTCTATAAATGCTAAAATTTAGTTTTCCTGAATTCTTTGTTATGGTAAGGTCTAAAAAGTTTATGCTGTTGTTGTTTTCTTTTTCTATAGTAAATATTATTTTTTCATGGATACTGTTTATGTAATTCAAAAATTGATCCAAGTTTCTGTCTGTACCTGTCCAAATACAAAATATGTCGTCCACATAACGTGCCCAAAACTGAATGCAATTGACTAGATTACTATTTGATTTGAATATGATTTTTCGAAATTATTCATGTATATCTCAGCTAGCAGTGGTGACAATGGAGACCCCATTGGTAAGCCATCTTCTTGCGAGTAATATTGATTATTAAAACAAAAGTAATTTTGATTAATGCATTCATTTAATAATAATTTTTTTTTGACTAAAGTTGAAACTGCACTGCTAGTGAACACTGAATTTTTGCTGAAGAACAATATCCCTTACTTCATATAATATCTAGAAGGTGATAGCAATGTCTTTTGTTTATAGTTAAAGGATAGTATGTATATAATGTAACTAAAGATCGACAGGTCAATTTTGACGCCTTCAATATAGTTTTTAAAATTTTGTAATTATTATTCTATTACAAAAAAAGCTAACTGTAAAAATACAATTTTTGACGTAATTTGCGTTTCAGAATTCCTCTATTTCAAGTACTCCCAAAAGCTAAAGTTTAGTGGTGTATAATCTGTAAATCTTCCTGGGCATTCAGTAGATGCGCTCTGTTCAATCCAAAGCAGCATAAATAGGATATGCGTTGTACTGTTGAAAAACCTGCCAATTTTGATTCTAGGCTTCTTCTTGTTCATCTTGTTCCATGATATCAGCGATATGAATATAGATTATTGTGCCTAAAGCATATTTAGATAAGCTGAACTATGACGTGATCACCTAGTATTACAGCCTACTGGCTGATAATATGGTTTCAGTATCTGCAGTTATCCCTATTAATATGGCTATGTAAAGGAAACGGGGACTATTATTGATACATTCCTTTAAGTTTTCACGAAATACCAATGATCTATTAAGATCGTCTTTATACTCTTTATTGTCCAACGGTATACACGAATTACAGGACAGTCCAGACAAAGAAACAATATAAAATTACCCTACAAAGCAAACCCCGCTCAACAACTGTCTACGTGATACAAAATTAATATCGCCAGAGTTTCCATATAAATTAAAATTATTGCACATGAGATTCACGCGAGCCCTCGTCATAATACTACTCTTACCCACAGTACAATAGAAAAAAGGTGTATGTCTGCTAGAAATACGTGGAATATAGGAATTAATTTTAGACAGTAGCAAAGAACAATCAATGTTATTATGTAATAGATCATAAAGACATGCTATACTTATTTTAACTCTTCTATGCAAAAGAGGTTCGAAATCAAACATATTTAATAGAACCCCATACTCTATACCCCTCTCAGGGTATACACCATATATTAAAAAAAAACAAATACTTTAAGAACCGCCTCGTTACCCTTTCTAACGCCTGTATATAACAACTATAAATTGGTTAATAGATCAGTGCTTCATACTCAATTTTAGATCGCACAAGTGCAACAAAGAGAGATTTCAATGCAAAGATATTACTAAAATTCTTGGTGTTACGAATAACAAATCCCAAAGTTTTATAACACTTCGAGACCAGAGTAGTAATATGATCACTAAATGTACATGAAACATCCCATATTATACCTAAGTCTTTTACAGATTCTGCTCTTGTTAAGGTTTGGTCGTTCGTCACATATTCATACACTAGTGGAGTTTTCTTACGAGTGTAGGAAATTCACAAACGTTTGTCAGCGTTCACAATGTTGGATAATAATATATAATAATAAAGGTAGCAACAAGCTTTGTTAAAAAAATAGATAGTTTAAGTTTATTGACAAATTATTGGAGTAATCCTGATGATAAATACTTACTTATTTTAAAATAAAATCTGTTATTACTTAATACTGATGTATGCATTGGAAATCAAAATTGTATGAATCACGTACAACATTTTTATCAGCATGAGTTATACAATTATCGGAATACAAGTAGGTGCACTGTATAGTTAAACGCACCAACATGCAACATAATGAGTGGTTATGGTTTTTATCACGTCTCCATTACTTTTTGCAACGAATGTTTAACAATTAATAATTAATCGGTAATGAATAATGTAAATTAGTAAACGTGCACTTCTGTTGAATGCAGTAAATAACATTAACGCATGCAAAATAGAAAAATACTTCCAGTATTGGCACTTATAACAAAAAAATGTATATATAAAGAAATGGAAAGAATTTTCCGCATATCCATAAAGGATAGTCGCTTTCAAATTCCAAACCGAGGCTATAAAGCTAGAGAAAGTTAATTTGTAGGTGTATGACTGACCATGAAATGGTTCGAGGGTCTATTTAATCCAACGTAGAGGTAAGGAAGCTATAATACTACTTGGTTCAATCGTGTTTTTATCTCTAGTTTACATTGTTTGTAATGTTCACGAAATTTTAATTTTGTGTAATGTACTCATATTGGTTGTGGAAATATACTGGCGTAAACGAAACGGAAAAAATCCAAATAGATTTTAAATCATTCAATTATAGCTTGCATGCCAACAGGAGCTAGAAGACGCCTCCTCGATACGGGGCTAAGCATGTGACCTATAAGTTCATAGGATGTTATAAATACGTGTAAAAACATAAAACTGTTAATTTTTAAGACATTAAAACCTGCAACGATTGTTTCCCAGCTTACTAAATGGAACGACAAGGCTAAATTTAATCAGATCTTGTTGAAAATTGTTTTTTTCTTATCTCAGGGTGTTCTACGTCTCGCACTAACCTCATTGCCTGGTATCATTATCTAGCCTCTCTGTTTGGAATGAACTTTTAGATGCTACTTATACTTCTGGGATTTTGCCTGCACCGATGGATATGTAGGCATATTTTCCACCAAATAAGCTGCTAAAAGACCTGTTATTCGTCATAAAACAGGATCTCCTTTTCAATAAACAATAAATTATAAAATAATTGAAATTTCAATACAAAAAATACCAGGCTATTTGCATTTATTTATTTATTTATTTAGTTGTTGTGTGTACTTCGAAAATAATATACAAGATTGCTACAAAGTATGGAACCAGCAGGATATTTCAGGTTCCATTCCACCGATTTTTCTGAAATTGTGCATGGGCCTATGGGTTATTAAAATGTATTTTCGGTTAACTAAACATGATCTTATCAAAATTTTGATGATGATTGGTTATGGAGACAGAAGGCGAAGTTATTCGGAAGTAGTTGCACTCTACAATGCAATTCATGAAGATCGTGAATCATTTGCCAGATCAACAGTTATTAAAGCATTACAACGTTTGGACGAAAGCAGTGGTGTTAAAAATCGTCAAAAACCAGGACGTCCAAAAATTGCAACGAGTGAGGAAAGTAGATTAAATGTCCTTTTAGATGTGCAAGAGAATCCCAAGTGTTCCGTGCAACAGCGTGCTTTCACTCACCATAGTAGCAGAAGATCTTTTCGAAAAATTTTGAAAGAAGGGAACTTTCATCCATATAAATTCACTTATTACAAGAACTGAGCGAAGATGATTTCGATCGTAGGATAGAATATTGCGAAACTGCTATGAACATGACAGATGAAGATAGAAACGTTTTAAATTGGACTATGTTTTGCGATGAACCGACTTTTTGTCTCAATGGTAATGTGCATAATTGCAGATATTAGTCGGACACAAATCCACATTGGATGGAACAAGTCCACACACAACACCCTCAGAAAGTGAATGTCTGGTGTGATATTATCGGTGAGCACATTATTGGGCCTTTTTTCATCGATGAAAATTTGAATGGGGTCAAGTATTTACAGCTCTTGTCGAACACCTTATACCAGAACTTGTTCCCTAATCGTGAAAATGCTGCGCGTCCTTCTGAACAGAATATGGTTTCAGCGAGATGGTGCACCGCCCCATTTTGCAGTCTACGTTCGTGGATATTTGAATGCGATATTTCCAGACAGATGAATTTGTAGGCGCGAAGCGATGGAATGCCCAGCACGTTCCCCTGATCTGATACCGCTTGATTTTTTCGTGTAGGGGGTATCTGAAAAATCGCATTTATGCTGATCGGCCACATAATGCAGAAGATTTAAAAGTAGGAATAAGGGCAGAAATTCAGAGCTTACCTCCAAATATGTTACAAAGAACATTAGAAAACTTTTATCAAGGCTTCATTACTGCCAGGAAGTAAATGGTGAACATTTTGAGCATCTTTTGTAATGTAAATCTGAAAAAATACTGCAATTTTAACAGAGTCATGTTTTTCTTTTCTTTATTTTTTATTTTTTGGGTATCCGATTCGCAATAAATTGATCGAACTAGACGACAATTATCACCATCGAAGAAAAAATGGTAATACCTGGCTTTTTTGTCCATTTAGCGATTTTTTCGTTATTGTATTTACATTTTTCTCAACTCAGAAGCAATAAATTGTACAAGTGTAATACATTTTTGAAATCAGGAAATCTTCCCTTAAAAAAATGCAACTTGCGCCCATATGCGGAAACTAGAGCTGACACGGAGTTGTAAAAATTCCAGAAAATGCATTTAATGCTTTAGAAAGATACAGGTTTCTTATGGTTGAATGATTCATAATTTACAGAAATTGTAATAGGTAATGCGGGTTAGTACCCTATACATCTTTTCATTAAACCATTACTGGTATTGTAGGTTACCAGATCCACACTTTTTTTCTTATCAAGATCCAGATTTGATCGGTAGCCATCAAACAACGGCAGCAGGTTATTAATACTTGTTAATTAAAGCCGAGAGGGTATACTCTCACCCAGTATTTTAATTTAATACTTAATTGTACTTCGGTCGATAATTGGGTGTTTTCACATTTTTTACAAATCATGCCATGTGTATATTTGGAGCACCCTTGTTACGTCCTAAAAATTTCAAAATTTTTCTAGCACCAGTTTTCGAAAAAAAAACCGTTCTGAAGTTCTAATATAAAAATTGACCACACAAACGCAGTGTCCCGGGATGGAGACGGTGTGACGTAGCACCCCATTTAAACAAAGAATATAGGTTATGTTACCTACGTGCCATTGATTGTGCCAAGTGAAACGAGTTGTTTTCTTGCTTTTAACGGACTCCTAACAACTGGGAGAATGTTTAAGCATGTACAAACCAGAAGCTAACAGCACATGGTGCTTTGTGTCAGTGTTCAAATTTCAAATGCATCCGTCAATAGTATCAAAAAAATATTCGTAAGTGTACCCGGAGACTACGAACGCAAACGAAGATGGTTTAAAGCAGCCAGAAGGGGTATGACCAAGACAAAATCTACATTTTACTGTTGTGAGACTTAGAGTAACTGCATAATTTTTTGCACGAACTTTGTGTTCCGGGCATATCTTGGACTGCAGTATACATATAGGCCCCTCTCGCTTCACCTGAAAATAACCTATAGCTGCATCTCCGTGTTGCTCACGACTTGCACTAGACAAAAGATGCATTTCGTTTAAAATATCAATGATCCATAATGTATTAAATTGCAGATTAAGCTGCTTTATTAATTTCTTATACTGCTGCTTTAGCGGCTTCGGCAGCATTAAAACGTGGGTCGCTCTTGATAAATTCGGTGACTATAAAGATATCTACAGCCGACAAATTGTTCGAAGCCGCTTTAACAAAGCATTCCGACGACATTTTGTTGAATTCATAAAAAAAACAAACGAGAACACTCTCAAACATAACCAATAACGCAAACGAAATACGGAAAGTAGCGGACGCTATCTTGTTTACATGGGGTGATACGTCACAGCCAGTCCTAGTCAATCTGAGCGTGTTTTAAAACTGCGTTGTTGCCAACGTTGCGCACTGAGAAGTTGTAATCAATTTATCTTGGTTAAAAATTTTTTGCGGCGTTATGGATACAGATACACACTTAATTAATTAAGTACTCTTTTTTAATGTATAAAAGTTTATATTTTATAACTAGTGAACACACCCAATTAAGAGCGAGAAATTTTATTCAAGAGGTGCGTTGGTACTGCTCAATAGTTCAATTTGATGTTAATCTGTCAGATCAACCTGACACTATACTGAATACCGATTTTAAATCCGGGATGCTCTACGCCAAACCGGAGGGAGATTAAATGTTTACCCGATAAATTAATAATTAGTTAGCAGCCGACAAATCGGATTACCTAATACCCGTATTTGTTGTAACGTTAGCCAGAAAGCTTAACGGGCTGCTCTTATTGGTCCGGAGTTTTAAAGGCCGACTTTGGCGCAGTACATTTATTATAGATAAAGGTGAGCGTGGAACGAGGCAAAATTACATGCAAAATTTATAGTTACAAACGTAGCAAAGCAGTTATCTTGCTAATAAGTAATTGAAGTAAGGCAGAAGCAGTGATTTTAGAAATAATTGCGGGATAATGAGATTTAATTAATTAATGGTGTTTCAACGTCTTTAATTATAATTTTGCAGGAATTTTGTTTAGCAGTAGGTTCCTAGATTGATTACTGCCCCAACTTTATACCTACACAGCGTATACAGTAAACTTTGATACTTGTTTTTCTCTTATGTTTCGGTTAAAATAGTCCACTAATAATGACAATCCTGATCATACGTTGCAGGTTTTAAGGCCTATTTTAAAGATGGGGCCTTTTTGCGGTTCTCATCTTTGTTTATATACAATGTGGTCCATATACTATATCTTCGGAATAATGTTAATAGCTAGGAATTTAGATGGCAATGGCCATCTGTCAGCATTACACTGACATGATGACAAAGCCACCTAGCTGCCATAACTGGTACTACTTTCTAAAGGAAGTGACCTGTACTGATGGTGACCTGCACTGATGAGCGATAATGATAGCGAAATAGATCAACAATGCAGATCAGACATGCATTTTAATGTTAATAGCTTTTTAAAAAGAAGGTTTCGGTTGTTATTTGCATAGTCCATCATAAGTTCGTAAATTCATTACGCCTATCTTAATGGTCATTACTCAGATCTTGTAGCAAGATGGCTTTGTATGGATGAAAATGTTCCTAATTTAAAATTCTTCAAGAGTTTTACTTATATTTGTATTTAATCGCAACTGGCGAGTGGAAACATGCGGATTTTCTGTCACTTCGGACAATACGTCTCATCATTTGTTGCTGGTTTCTGAGGCCCTGGTTTTGGAAAATCCTTTGCACCACATGTTTCCTTAAATTTCTTAACAGTTTTACACATCACTGATTGGGTAATTGGTTCAGTGTAAGGACAGATTTAGTGAAGACCTAAAAAAAAAGCGTAAGCTTCGATTTGTGTTTTTTTGCGATCGCTGCATACAACTATTATTAACATTCCTGTTAAATGGACCATTTTTCACAAAGAACACGAAACTTTTTGCTTTTTCACTATCATCACTTCGACAAAAGTGTCGCAGTTTTCATTGGGCAGGTACATTTTTGTATTTTTACCGAAATGCTAGTCCTCTTCAAACATTTTTTAGTGCAACCCTGTAATACACAAAAATGAGTTAATTTCAAAAACGAACAGATAAAAGTATGATGCTGTTTAAAAAAAGCAAAAATTTGCTGCCATAGCAACGTGCGACGCCGTTTTTCTACCAAACGATGTTACTAACCTATGGTGTCAACCCAGATGTTCCAATGTAGTCCGCGTCCCGCCGCTGCAGTCGGAGAGTAGGGGGGTTCCAATATTTTTAACGATAACTATAGGCGCCACAAAATTTTACAATTCCACAGCGGACTACTCAGACGAAAATTTTGAAAAGCTACGATGGAAATCAAACACCAAAGCTCGGGTAGAAGCGTAGTTTAATTAACGAAAACTATGAGAGGTACAAGTAATGATAAAGAAAGAATAAAGTTTGAACCTCAATTAGTTACTTAAGATAGATCGAACTTAAACGACTAATATGAGAGAATTTCGAACATATAACCAAAATGACACTTAACAATCAAAATTAACCCTTCCCAATGAGCACCACAACTATGTGCCCGGTCACCGAGTACCAGTAAATAACTAGAAAATCTGTGAATCGCCCCTGTTAATTTCCGCACTGGCCAGCGCTTCGCATTAACGAGTGACGCAACAAAAAAACGAACGATGAACGAAAAATCGTCACAAACGATCGACAATATCGGTGATAACCGCGAGCAATAGCCCTGTGGCGTTACAGATAATTTAAAATAATAAATGGAATCGAACTGAAGGTTCGATTGTGAAAGAAGACAATACCACGTTCTCACATTCAATTAGCAACAGGTCAAAATACCAAAAGGGAAGAGGAAATTCTTTCTGCTGTCAAGTGACACGCTCAAAATCTACGCGCAAGCGTTAGGCTTAACGGCGGAAGTGTCTGCAGTACCGATGATCACACCCAAGCAAACAAGGACTAAGCAACAACTAATAATGGTTTCAGATTCACTGTGTACAACGAGAAGCCTATGCGCCAGGCGTGAGCGACTGACAAAATATGAATGTTACAAACGGAATGTGCAAAACAATGGCAAAAGTTTTTTTTTACGTAGAATATTTTTGAAAAAGTTATTAAGATTACTCCATACATACGGTTCTGTGTTTATTTCTGTTGCAATTTTTTTTTGTTAGATGTGTTCCATATTAATGTTAATAATAATAACAAGCATTTAATGGACCCGATTAGTTTTTTTAGCTGGTAGCAGATTTAGGGTTGATAATTAATTGTTTGAGCTCTCTCTACCACTATAAGTATAACTTTTGTGCCTGATAGAGACTTGGTGAAGAAATGAACCAATCTACAGCTGGCAGAAAGGTGTTGAAGTTTATCTACCAAGTCGAAGATTTATATAGGACGTTGGATAGAACACATGAATTAAATAAATTGTAGTATAAACCACTGTCCTACAGTCTGTACAGACTGTAGGGTATTACTATCTGTTTATTAAATTAAATTCATTTGTATTAGAGACCTCAATTAGTTAATGCGCAATTGTTTTTCTTCATCACACCCTAGATCMTTTTTGAAAAATTTGAAGCTGTTCCTTTTAAACAGCTATCCTACGATATAAAAAAAATCAACAAGAAGTATCTAAAAAAGAAATTACTCTAGGGCCGTGTTCTTCAGTAGTTTATTGTTTAATTCGATATGGTGTATCGAATGCGATATTTAGAATGCGGTTGACTCATTTAACGATTTTAAACAAATACGTTAGCTTTTTAAACTGCTGCAGTCAACACCTTATATATGTGTTTTCTATATTCACCATTGAAGCCTTTGGAATGATGATAACATTAAAATAATAATATTAATAATAATCACAATAAAATGTCTTGTGGTTTCACAAAAAAAGTTATATATTCATAACTATGTTGGACAATAATATGACGTGCGAAGTCGAATTTTTTTTTGCCTTAAGTATCCCTGAAGTCTTTTACCTGACCGGACGAACTGTCTACCACTGACACTGTTCCGATTAACCTTAGTATGTAAGTGTATGCATGCTGTGACACTAATTAGCCCAAGCCGTCATTGAAGATAGCTTTTAAAGGAAATGTCACATGTCCCGATGGTGAAAACTGTTTGTAATGCAAAGCCTACGACAAATATTATAAACAAGGAACTTTGTTAATGCACCAGCACATTAGTTTCTTGCTTACACGGTATTGACGAAAGGAGTGAAGTATGAAATTTTAACACATATCTGTATTGTAATAGTATTCAGACACTGGTACGAGCAATCAATAACATTATCCTTGTAGTTCCCAGCCTTTAGGGGAATAATTCGAATTATACTTGCAGAATTGTAAGACAGAGGTCATTTCAAGTAAATTAAATACTTTTCATTACCTACATTAAATCCTTGTGTTTTAATAGGCACATGACATCGTCTGAACGGTTATATTGTGACAGATAAGAAATCAGTGCATGAGTCTAACGAACGAAACCTCTTTTGGTTCATCGAGGCCGACTCAAAAGCCTTGTAGTGACCTAAAGACAGACTTAACTTAAAATTGAATAGTACATTAAACATACCCATGGAAGGTATCTATATGGAGTCCTCATTTTGATGCATCTCCAATAATTGTTTGACATCGAAAGCATTTAATCGTTTGATCATACCGTCCTTTTTGAACTCATGAATTTATAAAAAAGCATTCGCAATAGTTAGCTAATGCAGACTTTTAGAGCAAATATTGTACGTGCTATTCTCTACGTGGCATTGTCGTGAAATCGAATTTTGCGTTTGCTTATTCGGCAACAGTCGCCATTGCGGTCTTCTTGAAAAAACTAATGCCTTTTGTTTTTTAATTTTAAAAACGTATATACTTACTTGTTGAATAGTTTTGCTAGATATTTGCCTTATACTATCATAAACTGCTTCTCTCCACTGTTCACGAATTGTTTATTTATCTTTTGGTACTTGAGAAACTGAATAAAATGTTTCTTTAGTACAGTTTAGAATTTTGCAGGTATTTATTTATTATTAAAGTTAAAGAAATATAAGTACCGATGTGTTTCTCATGCTTATATGCTTGTAACTTTCCTAAGGCGATAGTTAAGGCTTCGCATGTACTGGGCTCTGTACTGCTGCCTCCAATTGGTGTTGCCTGTTGACACCGCTAGATGGCACTGGCCATCTCACTAGTATTGCACAGAGTGTACCCTAAAACGAAAGGTAAAAGGTGTCCAGGCCGGAATGGTGAACCCTCTTGTAAATGAGTCATTAGAGCAGTATTATGTCTTCGTCTCTCAAGTTTAGAAGACAGTACCTTACCGATTTGAGACACACAAAATGAAGAAAAAAGCATGCACACTAATTAAACCCAGTAGTAGATTGAAGAAATTGAGGAAGGGATAATGGCCATTTAATATAAATAAAAATAAAATAAAGTCTAGACGTGGAGAGCTTCCTGCAGTATATAAGTTCACCCAATTTGCACTCCTTAAAACTTCCGATTCTGACCCAATACAGGTCAATTATAGCTTGAATGGGGATAAAAAATTGGTATGGCCTAATCAACTGCTATATTAAATCAGACCAATCACCATCTTTAAAACAGGTAATAAATGTCTCGTTCTGAAGTCATCGCCAGAATAGTACTCACTAAAAAAAGAATGAAACGATATGCAATTCTTTTTTTTTTGTTTTGTGCGCTATTATTTAGCAAAAATCGGAGGTTGATATTTTTTCTTGGTTTGAAGTAATGGCAAAATATTCTACACACCACACCTAACCGAAAAATTAATTCCCTAAATTATTCAACAGTAGTTTAGTTTCATTTGCATTTCTAATATCTCATAACTGTTACTCTTTTAATAGGTTAATATTTTATTTTCAAGAGCAACAACAGCTACTATAATCCATGAATACGTTAATTCTTAAAGATTAATCTTGACCAAGTCCAATTTTATCTACTTTATTTATCAACAAATTGACAAAGCGCTTTCAGCTCCTACGAGCCATTGTCAGTGCTTTATAAAATGACTATTACAAAAAGAATAAAAGTGACATTAAATATGAATTAAATGACCAAATAAAGAATTTAGAATACGACAACTGAAATTACAAAAATCATTCAAAATTACCGTTATCTATAATATTGTTTATTTTCAAAATTTCAAATAAAAATTTAATTTTGAGGATTTGTTATAAAATTTAAAAGTCAGTGTGTTTAAATGACAAATTATTTGCTAACGAAGAATTTGTAGTAAGTATATCAGTATTTTAATATTTCTCACATTTGTTTTAAATGTTCATTACCTCTAATCGAACTTGATCTTCTCGTTTGATCAATAATATAATAAACAGAATTACAATCGTTACAATAAAAACTATATACTCCCGAATGACTCAAAGCTGGAAATTTGCCCCTACTTCGAACAAAACGGGAACACACACTTATCCCATGAGAGAAAAAAATATAGATAAACTAAGACAAAATTCTACTTCTAAATCATTCGGGAGTATATAGTTTTTTCTTGTAACATTTGTAATTCTGTTTATATCGGTCACACGGAAAGATATTTTCAATTAGAGGCAATTAACATTTAAAACAATATGAAAAATATAAAAATACTGATATAGTTATAACAAATTCTTCGTTAGCAAATAATTTATTGTCATTTAAACATGCTGYCTCTTTAAATAATTCTTTACATTTTTGCAACAAATTATTTTTTTTAGAAATCTTGGGAATATACAAAATTATAGATAACGGTAATTTTACAATTTTGGATTAAATTTTGTAATTTTGGTTGTCCTGTTTTTAATTCTTTATTTTATCATGAATCTGTGTTTTTGGCATGCATGGAGCATATAGGCTTATAGGAGCTGAAAGTGTTTTGCCAATTTGTTGATAAATAAAGTGGATAAATTTGGACTTCCTGAAGATTAATTTTTAAGGATTAACGTAACTAAACTAAAACTGTTGACGCATTGACATTTGTCACAATAGGCCTGCTTTATTTCTAACTTACTTGGTAAAATCGTGAACATGACAGTTAGATAGAAATATATATCTAATCTCTTAAGAATAAGTTTAAGAAACTAATAATTATTATACTGGAGCAGCAAATTAATTTGAAACCTTACTGGATAAATTGTTCGCCTATGTGTATGTGTTTTTTTCTAAATAATACCCTACGAAACAACACAAAAAAGTATGTCGTCATATTTAGTTTTTCTTTAGAATTCAAGGAGAAAATTCCTTTTTTTCTTTCGTGTCTTGTGTGTACTATTTTAGTAATAATGTTAAAATTAGAAAAGCTACTAATTTCGGGCTTTTACCATAGATTCTTAAATAATAGCCTACAAATCAAAGTAAAAAAGTTTGTAGTCCTATTCAGATTTCTTCAGAATATTTTTTTTTAATTTGTGTCTTGTGTATAGTGTTTTGGAAATAACTTGAAAACGAAAAATGACATTCGCCTCAGGTTATCAGCACTCTGTTTCACACATAGTAGCCTATAAAACGAAGTGAAAACATGTTTAAAGGAATCGTTTCTCGAACAGTTTTCAACAAATCTTAATCTGGTTGAAAATTCGATGAATTTGGATGATGATTTTATGAGATACAGCATCTATAAGCTTTGTAGTTAAGTTACCATCGCAACCAGAGAAAACACGTTGCAACGAAACTTTTAGGTAATTAGAAAGAATTCTGTTTCCCACCTACAGTTTATCGGCAAATTTTTTATTTATTTGCGTTTATTTGTAACATAATGTCAAACACGCTCCAAAATATTTTTAGTAAAGTTCTAGTACGTTTTTATCATTTTTTTTCCTCAAGCGGGTTTTCAAGATACAACCGATACTCTTAGTAGAACACCCTGTATATGTAAGTAAGTAAGCAACAAAAGCTAGTACCGTTGTCTGTTGTATTATTCAGACAACGCTAATACAAAGACAGCTACTGTAGAGATAGAAATTTCAATCGCAATGCATAACAGACAGAGAGGCGAGCAACTTTGTATCCAAGACACGTGGAACTATGTGACATAAAAAATAAAAATAAATGACATCTGCACTGACACAATTTATTAGGGAATAGTCTTGCGCAGCGATGCACGTTGCAAAACTCAATAATAAGGATCGGTTAAAAAGCCAAGGATTTCGGAGAACGAATCTCCGAGTTTAATTTGATTAAATTCAATTTCCAAAGGACCCTTTCATGCCCGGAGTTCCATTGTGTGTGGCACCTACACTCAGGATTCTACGTTCGCGATTTTTCGCCCATGCCAACAATACGCGGTTGTATCTCTGGCATTAGAAATTCAAATCCGTTCGGTTTTTGTTCACATCTGCTCTATTGACATTTGTTAATGTCTCGCGCTGCCCATTCATAAAGGAAACAAGCCAGTTCATTCATAAAACACACCAACGTTGTGTGGGCAGAACATATGGCTTAGGTCTGTGGGCGATTGTAATACGACATGACGGAAAAAAATAATTAAGTCTACCGCTATTTCCGAGTGAACAGTTGTCGCATCTGCATACGCGAAGACCGTTCTCTCTATGAACAAAGGACGCAGCGTTAACTGCCTAGAGATGTTCGCGCGAAAATCGAAACAAAAAATTCATTTTTACTATTTAAACCTAGTGTCTTAAGCTTGCAGAATAATAAATAAACGAATTTGATACTACGTCCGCTATCTGCATCACGTTCTCAAACTGCAACTATAATAACGTGCAACTCACTTGAGGTATTTTGTAGACAGTTGGAATCGTTACAACAAGATGGGTACACTGCCGGTTACAGGAAACAACGAAATAATAGAGTGAAGGCGAAAGCACATAGTGACATAATAAATTAAATATTAAATTAATAACCCTAATAAAATAAAATAAAGTAAATCGGAAAATATTAACAAACGCCCTCACAGGGTGCCAAAAATAGTTTAAAATATTCGAAGGGGTAATACAGGGTTTATATAAATGATCCATGCATCCAGGGTGCTTATGGAATTATCGCCTCTCAGGAAAGTGACGTATATTTTTCATCTGTCGATTTTTTAATTATTTGATTTATTTTAATATGAGAAAACGCCTGGGAGTATGTATTTTCGACACATTCTGTAGTGTTTTGTGGCATAATTAACTTTAAGGTTGCAGAAAGCTAACAATATGACATTGATCTGCAACCTTCAACTACTATCGCCGTGCATATTGTAGCTTGGCAGCAGTTACAAAAAGGCGGCACAAAGAATTCAGAAATCAACGCCACCCGCGT
The DNA here is from genome assembly GCA_025024175.1 of Rhyzopertha dominica. Classification (NCBI taxonomy): domain Eukaryota; kingdom Metazoa; phylum Arthropoda; class Insecta; order Coleoptera; family Bostrichidae; genus Rhyzopertha; species Rhyzopertha dominica. The sequence goes on along the minus strand of QCXZ01000053.1, from coordinate 7,491,976 downwards.
TGCATGAATCATTCATAGAAAGTAAGAATTTAGGATGGCAATGCCATCTGTCAGTATTACAATGACATGATGACAAAGCCACCTAGCTGCCTGTACTACTTTGAAGTTATTGCACATTGTGATTAACGAATCTTTTGCTAGTGTCAGTCACTGTCAGTTTGGATAAAATATCATAGCAATCTATTTAATTATGTAAAAGCTTCCTTAGAAACTTGATAGCTTGATACTGGATACAACTCTACGAGTTTGTAGGGAAACATTAAAATCTATAGCTAGGAGACCAGAGGATATACGCTTTTGAGGAGAAAAGCTGAAAATTTCAGAAAGCGCCTTTGAACGGCTTCAAATGAAGCAGTGAATCGTGTAGATAGGGCACAAAATTAGGCATTTTAGATCTTACTAGACAGTAATATGATAATTGTAAGCATTTAACATTTTTAAAGTCATGTATATGAATTCTGATAGTTTCGAAGCCTTTTTAACTGTTTTAGGTATGTGGGTATTGAAGACAAGTGTTTCATTGAAAATGATAGCAAGATCATTGAAATTATAGACACGTTGTAATGTAAATTTGTCAACGGTGAAGTAAGTTTGCGAGAGTAAGACATAGAAACACATTTGTTAACTTTAAGAGTTTGATAAGCACCATTATTATGAAGTGTTTATTTCGTGTTGTAAAGCTAAACAGTCAGATAAAGAAAGAAAATTTTATAGTCCATCGAGGTTAACAATGTGAATGATTAATAAAAAAAGAAATAACCGGCCTGAAGCTGATCCTTGCGGGACTTTGAAAGGTCCGCAACAAATCAGAACTATGAACTGAATGAAGTAAACAAGATTTGAAAGTGTCGCTTTTCGACAAAATCGTGTTTTGATTGATCTGAGCAAATAGATGTTTGTAAAGGGACAGGCTCAAATACAAAGCAGATCATTAGTGTCACTGGGCTTAGTGACCTATGATCGATATATATTTTTAAAGACATGGATATTTCAAGAATTAAGTTGAAGGAGACAGGAGAGGCAAATGAAGCAGCACAGTCGCTTACAATAAAACTGGGAATTTCATCAACTCCTGAGGTAAGACATATTTGCATTAGACGAGCGTTGGGTTATTCCTATAAGAGTAATTGAGTGAAAATCTTAAGGGCCGGATGGCAGGACAACATATTTGGAAGAAAACATGAGGAACATTCAAGATGGCTAAAGCCGAACCAATTTCAATGCAACTGGCATGCATATATAACGCCATGAACATAGACTCATATAACACTTCTGCATATTTAGGTACCTCATCAAACACTTGTTACACCTTAGTAAAGGTTACATTTATGCATGTTCAGTCCTCTGATTGGGAAGTACATTTGATCACTTTTTTGAATTTTTTTTTCCACCCCAACAAGTATCATATTCCATATTCTGATTCACAATCTTTTATTGGTAAGTGAAGGAAAAATATATGTAAACAAGTGATCCAAATTTCGTTTTAGAGAGGGTGAGTGAACACCTAGAGACAGTTTTGTAAATGAAGTACATTTCTAATATCATTTCTGTTTTGTCAAAATGTCGCGCGGCGAAACCGCTCTCTTTAGCTACACCACTGTTAATAGTGCCACCTCTTAACAAGTTCTTCGAATTTCGTACCAATTATTATTCTATGAATAGCAAGTGTTCCGTTTAGAATCATAATTTATTTGTTTCTCGTATGATTTAGCTCTGT
>QCXZ01000053.1:7464166-7490159 GCA_025024175.1 Rhyzopertha dominica | reverse complement strand
TGCTAGAACTGTGTTGATGCTTTCATTCGGCCCAAAAGTTTTTTCCCGCTTGTAACGAAATTAAATTAGTGTTGTTGTACAAAAAGATGTTTCTTTGCTTTAACTGAAAGATTATTCGAAATATTATTGATGTACGCTCCGCTTTTGTTTTTTAGTTGGAAGTTAAATTATCTCACTGTCGACCCTTTTATAACAGTACGGCAATGTACTTGGAGGAAAACTGTATTTCCCCCTCGTGCCCGCGCTCCCCTCACCCTCGTTGGTCTTGGCGTCAATTCCAACCGTATTTATGAATGAGATGTCGTGTCCATTTAATAATATATCAATGGATCGTACTGCGAAGTAATATTAATATTAATATTCGCTATTGATCGAGGTGGAGTCGATCATAGCAGAAAGCTTTTTTCGTTGTAGACGATTCCACTGGTACCTGTTTACATTTGCGCAAGTTTCTTCAAGCTTCTTACTTGTGTATAGTAAGTTCTATTTGCTGGTTACTCTTGTTTTTTGTAATTTCTTACTTTAGCAACGTCTAGTGGTGACTATATGTGAAGTAATATGGATTTAAGTTTTATATATCAACAATCTTGTCACTACGTTCCACATAATTATTTTTCTCTATCGCCATAAATATTTGAAATCGAAATGTCGATATTAGATATATCATATATTTGACGCTTCTACTTTAGCTTATCATATCTCCTGATTCCGGTCCTGCGAAACATGTCAGCACCAGCCGCGGAACGCTACCCCTTGCGTGTTCCGTGTGCCATGCGGATCCATCTGATATTTATAACTCACAAACGAACAGCGCTTAATGGATAAGCGGTCACGTTACCATCCACCAGTGTCTAAAATTAACGGAGCCGCTTCCGAATTTTTCTGTTACCGATTGATGTCACAGAGCGCCGTTCCAACCCCCTCTAATTGCCAGCCCGTATCTTTAATGCAATTATTTAAGTAATTGGCCCATCGCGTTTTAGAGATACATAAAGATAATTGATTGTGATGGCATAAAAGCATGATTACGAAATTGGCCGCGTTCGGGGTGTAGTTAAGCGGTGAACTTGAAACTCTCCGGTTGGACATGAAGAGTGGTGAAAATGGTGACAGGAAGGTTTGTTTTCGAAAATTTTCCTCGTGGTCCTGTAAGTAAATAAAATTCTTTTCTGTAACTATTCAATTTCCAACTCGAAGATAGCTTTCTAATGAACTAGTTCGTTCGATATCTCTAAATACAAGATGTTAAGCTACAACATAAAGTACTATGTATGCGTGTATTACAAACGCTAACCACATTATTTGGCATACAGATCAAAGGAAGCCAAGATCTGTATCACATTGTTTTCATTGGGGCTGCAACCGTGCTGATGAGACTTAATAAGTCGAACCAGAAGTCAACTGTGATGCAGTTTGCATTGCGCATACTTATTACGTAAGAGTAATCTATGGTAATTTGTCCCTGGAAGTGAAGCGAACTATTACAATAACTGGGAACATTCATTATATTCTCTTTTCAATCAGACAGTAAGGCATCCAACATTTGAAGACCCAGTTCCACAAAGCGTGGTTAACCAGATCCCTTGGTTAACATACAGTTAACAAGTTATCGTGGAAACGTTTCTTTTCAAGTGTATCTCATTGGTGCTGCCTCTGACAACAGTTGGTTAATCACGATTTGTGCAACAGGTTTTGTTTTACAGAGCAATGCAAAACGACAGTTAATTGTAAGCATCAAAATCAATCAAAGTACCTTACAGGTACCACTTCGCATTACGGAAACGGCTGCTATGTTTTCAATTTTTACGCCTCCCGACTTATATTTTTTTTCCGAAACTTCATCCATTTTTTCACCAACTGTTGTGGCTAGAACACAGCTTAGGCTTTACGCAGCAGGGCAACTGAAGAAAACTGTATTTAGACAACCTTTTTGTTATAAGTGACGTTACCATCGCCCACAATGTTTAAAATAACGTTAAATCTAAGCGGGTCTCGACTTCTGTTCCAACAAAGGCCAAGGCTACCACATTTGGCAACTTTCCTGCTATGCTGCTGCCAACCTCCTAAATAAAAATTTCCTTTTTACAAAACTGCAGTGTTTCTATTGTAAGAATTAGAACTCGGTCTTCCTAGCGAGGATAGTAATGCATTTGTCCACGCAGAAGGCGTCAGCAAAATCGACACAATTCGTGGCTTTTCCAATGTGACATCTTTCGAAGCACCTCGACAGTTGGTATTCTAACTGGGTCCTTAATAAAAAGGGGCTACTATTTATTTATAGTACCATCCGCTGCTCTCTATAAACTGCGATATTCAAGGAATTTTGATTGTGGTCATGCAAACTTATCTGCAAGAAAGCTTTACGCATTACCGATACAAGTAGTGCTATATATACACAATCTGAAGAAGATGGAAGGAATAGACTCTATAAGGTTCAGATCTTTCTCAAGGTACATATTAAAAAACGAAATGGTTCTTTTTCTGGAGCGATGCGCTGTATACTGATAATATTCTGTGGCAGCACTGTAATGCTTTATGATGAGTCAATGCAGCAAATAACGTGCTTTTGAGATATTAAATTCCTCAACCTTTTCCATAATTACTTCCGGCAGTAATTTTTTGAAAACAGCATCATAAGCTTGCATTATGTGATTGGCGCAACGTTGAATTTAACTTGTAGTTCGTAATAGGGAGGGGTGATCGTCTTTCCACAGCAGGCTACCCTATGACGTCATTCCTCTAAAAAGCTTCCTTAGCTGCATTCGCAATTTCTTCCCTGACTTCTTTCAGTGATCATCTCAACCGCAAGTGAACCGTAATGAAATAGTGTTCTTTTCCTTGTACAGCATTCCCTCTATGAGGGGTTGTCATATCAGATATTCTTCCGTTTCTCGCTCTTGACTTTATTCTTCAGAAAGTGCGTCAAACTTTCAAGACGGCTTCCAAAACTGGCATCTCCTAATGCTGAAGAGCCTCTTAACTAATGTGTCCTCTGTATCTCAGTAGTGTCATAAATGGTTCAAATATCCACATTTCGAGGGGATGCGATAATGCTTAAAACTAATTTTAACAATTTCGCTGCATCCAACCCCCATTTGGACAGTTTTCTTCCAGAAATGAGACTGTAAACTGTCAGTGATCTTAGCATAGTTTTAAGCCCTAGCAGGAAAACGTTCCCTAGTTGCTTGGCACGACTTCCTGGTGCAGTAGTTTGAACGCGATACTCAATCCATATCATCTCTTGTAAGTTTGTTTTTTAATTGCTACCAAACTAACAACCAGTCATTGCCAACAAAACGTTTAAATTATATAGATGGCAATTTCAGTTTTTTACCTACTCGCCTTACGTACAATTCCACTTGTTTTCCTTTTGTCGATGATTTCACAGTGTTTGTCTTTAACGTTGGTTGTGGTTCGCCAGGTTTAGAACCTTTTTTATCAAACGGTCAATTTTTCTGCGTAGAAGAGTTACTAGGCATCCACTGCCTCAGTTTGATCTAAAAGCTCAGGTCAAGTCATATGTAGCTGCAACACTATTATCTTCTATAGTTTCTTTGAGACGATAACATCTCTAAGTCATTCGCCCCTATGTAAACGTGGGTCAAGTTACATCAGGATTCTTATTCTTCTCTAGATTCTGTGTTTATTGCCGATACCTCAAAACTGCACTTGCATCGGCAAGTGTCTACCCGCGTACCAGACAGTGATGATAAAGTCTTAATGAGTATAGTGATGATAAGGCACCGATTTTCCAGGAAAATAGCTCGTATTCTCTCTAGTAACTAAATAAAGGCTTAGTTACAGACTTTGACAGCACTTGACACTTGATACTTCACTTCTGCTCTTCACGAGCTCGTTGCCAGACAACCATGCTTCGCACGAAAAATTTAAATTGATGACGGAATTCTTAGGTTGGTGGACAATTAAAATAAAACTGTAGTATGAGTTGAGGTCAACGTTTCAGTGCAGTATTGCGTCTTTTTCAAGACTGGACCAAAAAAATTAACTTTAATAAAACATAATAGATGACAATAGACCATCAATAAACAGGAACCCAAATTATGTTCTTCAATGGGATGTTCGTCCGTAAAAGGGGATCGGGAGAGCAAAAATATGTTTTACTCAGAAGGATGTCACCTGGTGACGCAGTTGGCGCAGTTGGTAGGTTACTAGATACTACTGTCTGTACTAGGCTGTCCTTAATTTGTATGCTGCTCGATTATTAAAAATATGTGGGAAAGTACGCATCGTATTCAGACACTGTCACCGCGCGTGCCTTATAAAAAACTGCGTGGTCCAAAGAAGGTGTTCCTAGAAGCGACCTATTTCCCAACATCTAACTATGTAACTAAACCCCGAGAATTTTAATGAACTCCCGTAGCGGTCGGACATAAACACTACAATTAATGACGTGCATAAAATGCATAATGCATAGCGGTCGGAGAATTTTAAACTGTATAGAAATTGAAACTGCCATCGGCCCCGGACAGTAACGCATGGATGGCAATTTGGCTGCCATACAGTCTAGCGGGGACAATTTATTTGTACAAAGGCACGGGGGCACAAAATTTATGACGGCTACCTAATCACACCGCTTTTTTAATTTATTTGACACGTCGTCCCACGTACGGGACGAGTCCGTTTCCAAAACGATTGAAAAAAAAAACAAAAGGATTATCACGAGTCACGGCCATCCAGTCACCTTGGGTTATCCATTTCGTTTCAGATGTCTTCGCGTCTCCGAACGCGGGTCGGAAAGTTCACAGGCGCTTTTACCATATGCAAATCCAAGAAGGCTGGTGTCAAGCGAGACCTAAGAAAACTACTTAACTTGTGCTTTCACTTTTTTCGAGGGCGTCAGTTTATAAGAGTGTGTTTGGTTGTAATTTTGAATCTTGAAATACGTCATCGTAAAATTTTACTTTAGTGTATTCGAATTTGCAATACATTATTAACAATTACTTTGCAATTACAATAATTATTACTTACATATATGTACTAAATTTTCCAAATAACTAGAAATTGCTGCAAATTGCTGTCTTCAATATGAGCAAATTAACAAATATGTTCAGATTATTCTGTCAGATAGACACTATTTGACAATAGTGGTGAACTAAATTATCAAAAATAAGTTTCAATATCGTGCAGTATTTGAAAACACGGGTGCTCCAAGTAACTGCAACGATATAAATGTGTTTTTTTTGGACTAGAACTAACTAACACAGTTTTTAATGCAACAAGTGGGTTCTTGTAGTATAGAAAAAACATATTTGTGTTTTATTTTGCTAGCATTATCCCAATTGTGCAATCAAAACACATGCATAATAAGCAAATATGTTTTAAAGGTTGCTAAGAGACGTCTAATAGGGTTTATTAGATATGTCGAAACTAAAACGTTAAAGTATATCAGATATCACCTCAACTATAAACCTATGCTTACTATCAATTTCAAATAAATTTTGAACGCAGTTTTCATTATTTGATATTTCAGTACCATCCTCCGTGACCAAAGTTGATGTACAACTTTTGGTTCATTATCAACTTTATTTTGTTAATAACGAGTCCAGGAAACCTCCTTTTGGTATAAATTGTCCCTTCAAAATAACGGCAGTTGATGGTATCCAACCAACTTGATGAGATCATCTACCGCCTTTTTTACTTCCACATCCAACGCATGGAAAGTATTGTATCACAAAATATTTTTTTATTTGCTCATTCGCTTTAAAATGGCCGAAAATGCAAAAAAAAACAAAATTTGAGCAAAAACAAATTTCTTGTCTGTGTGTCTGTGGGTTTTTGTGGACACGATAACTTTCTAAAGACTTAATATATGAACTTGAAATTTGGCAAACGTATAAATCTCAACTACCCAAATTTTTAATATAATAATTATAACACTTGGTAATGTTTCAGATTTTATTGAGTTTAACCTCTTACATGTTTCGGCTTATTAGGCCTTTCTCAAAGAGTTTACAAAACGAAACTGTAGCTTAAAGTTAGATGCAGATCCCACGAGCCTCTATACCTACGAGCGGGTGACATTTATGGCAGCGTTGATAAACAAACTAGGGAATTCCACTTGATCGTTACAGATATTTTGTGGGGGTTGTTAAGTGTTCTGTTTATGTGTAGCTGTTCCAGTAATCCTAACCTGATGCCGTTTTGAACGTTATGTAATATTTTAAATCTTTTTTCGTCAAATGTATGATTGAGAGTTACACAATGTTTTGAAAAGCCAGTTAAGGTCCTATTATTTAATATGGATTTCTTATGTTCTTTAATTCTTTCCTTAAAACTACGACCTGTGCAACCTATATAACTAATATTACATTCTTCACAATTAATTTCGTATACACCACTTTTGTTACCGTTGTCCGTCTTATCTTTATTGCAGTGGCGGCTCCTGAATTTTCAAGAGGGGGGCGCATAAGTAACAGTAGCAATAACAATAGTAATAAAATCTCTTCTTTTTAAACATAAAATAACAATACTTAATAATGTCAATATTAAACAAAACTTTATTATTTCTTACAAAAATTCGGCATAAGCAACAAAAAATAACGTCTTTTTTAAACCTACTTAATAATGGCAACATCAAACAAAACTTTTTTATTTCTTGAAAAAAAAATGCACCAAATTGTTAAATTTAAAAAAATATATTACCTACGGTTTTTTTAAATTACAGTCCATCCTTCTGTCCTTCATGGTTCTATTTTCTGCATTGCGTTTATTTACTTGAGCTAGAACCAAGTCAGGTAACGGCTTGCCTAATTTCTTGATTTTAATTTTATCTTCTAAAGTCAACGTATGAAAATTACTTTTAATAAGTTCGCTAATTAAATTCATTTTTGGCCACAAAGCACAAACAACGTTTTCCCTTGCACGAAGCAACGACAACTTTACAAATCACCGTCACAACACGAGCACGAAGACATTTACGACGATTAACGAACTGCTCCATGCCTATTCCGAATCGAGTCCGCGGCGCAAAATGCTGGCGCCCAGCGCGGGACAAATCTTGTGGGTATTATTACATACGAAAAATTTTGTTGTCATGGTTGTCATGGCAACGTCCCGTAAGAAATGTATTAGTACTGGGCGCATTTAAGACGCGGGGCCCCGGTAAAGTATCTACCGTACGTGCATACTGGTGCGGCGAGTGTACGTACGTGCAACCTGGCGTGGCGAGTCATTTTAATATTGTGTTATTAGTTATTGTGCGTGCTTTCGCTAAGGATATGGCGGTAAATGATACGACAAAATTTGATAGACATATTAATAGTTATATTTAAAATATTTTATGGTTGTCAGGGAGGGCGCGCGCCCTTGCGCCCTTAAGAGAAACCGCCACTGCTTTATTGTTTACTAACAATGCTCCTAAGTTGCTTCTATTCACGGAAATAAACTTTCTATTGTCATTGGAGAGGTATCTTGACATTTTTTCACTAACATTGCCTATGTAATTTATTGACTGCCATATTTTAACTTCATTTGAGCTTTGCGAATGGTAAAATTGTGACATTATTAGTTTTGATTGCTTAATACTGATCATCTTTTCAATCATTTTTGGTTCGTACCCATTTCTTATTGCCAGTTGTTTAATAATGTGTGATTTCTTTTCAAAATCTGCTGTACTTAGTGGAAACCTGTAGTAGTCTGTGAATTAAACTATGAAAAGGTGACAATTTTATACTTACTGATTGTTTAGATTCAGCATGAATTAATGTATCGGTAGTGGTTGGTTTTCTATAAATGCTAAAATTTAGTTTTCCTGAATTCTTTGTTATGGTAAGGTCTAAAAAGTTTATGCTGTTGTTGTTTTCTTTTTCTATAGTAAATTGTATTTTTTCATGAATACTGTTTATGTAATTCAAAAATTGATCCAAGTTTCTGTCTGTACCTGTGCAAATACAAAATATGTCGTCCACATAACGTGCCCAAAACTGAATGCAATTGACTAGATTACTATTTGATTTGAATATGATTTTTTCGAAATTATTCATGTATATCTCAGCTAGCAGTGGTGACAATGGAGACCCCATTGGTAAGCCATCTTCTTGCGTGTAATATTGATTATTAAAACAAAAGTAATTTTGATTAATGCATTCATTTAATAATAAGATCAATTCTTCTCTGAGGGATTCATCTAAGTTAACTGAATTAATATGTTCAATTACAAGATTTTTGACTTCCTCAACTGGAATGGATGTGAATAGGTTTTTACATCAAAGGAAAGTAATTTTGTATTAGGTTGGAGGGTAATATATTGTAGTTTTTTTGACGAGATCTATCGAATTTTTTATTCCAAAGGATGATTTAAAATCAATTAATTCCGGTATCAAGTGACTGAGTTTTCTACAAATTTTATAAGCGGGAGCGTTAATGTATGACACAACCGGTCTCATTGGTAAGTCTGCTTTATGCAATTTCGGTAAAGCATAGAGTTTTGGTGCTTGTGGATTTTTGTTCTTTAATTGATACTTTTCTTGTTCAGTGAATATTGTATTGCAATGTTTTAGTAGCTGAGTAATCTTTGTTTGATATGTGCTTGTTGGGTCTTTTTTATTCAAGGTGAATTGTTCCGGATTCAAAATATCTTGGATTTTTTGTATGTATTCTGACTTATTAAAAATTGTTACTGTGTTGCCTTTATCCGCTTTGCATAGTACTGCGTTGCTTTCAACTAATTTTTGTTTTATGCTCTTTACTGTTTTTAAATCTGAATTATTTGATTTTGGATTATGTTTTTTAAAAATTTTGACACAATTGGCTTTATCCTCTTCCGTATGTTGTTTTTTAAGAGCTAATTCTATATCTACAATAAACAGATTTAAATCTTTATCGTTAGAAATATTTGGACAAAACTTTAAACCTTTGTTTAGTAACTCTGTTTCTTCTTTGTTGAAATTGATATCACTTAAATTTTTTTACTCTTGGATAGAATTCATAAGTGAAATTGTCAGGAGCATTGTTATAAACAACAAAATTAGACTTACGTGATTTCAGGTTATTTAATTTTTTCAACTGTTGCTGGTACTGTTTATGAGCTATCACTTGGGTATCTTCTCTAATTTGCTGATCCAGGAAATCAAATTCTATGTTGTGCAGATTGTCTAATAGCTGAAAATGCATGAGCTTTTGGTGTAATTTGAGAAAATGTCTTCTGGTATACCAATGCTTGATTTCATTATTCAACCAAGATCGATATGCTGTTTGGGTTGCGAGCGTGGCTTCTCTTGATTTGTGATGGCATTCCAGTTTCATATGTTTGGGGTAAACATTTGACCTCTTGCATTCCTTTAGGAACCACAGGTGGTTCTGACACTTTCTCACTTTTAGCACAGTTCGTCTATATTTGTTTGTGGAGTAAGTACGATGTCGGGAAGGGGGCGAAATTGGGGTGTAACCACCCTTTTTGCAAATTTTTATTTTTTTCGTTTTAATATGTGATTCGTAGTATAACTACGAGTATTATTCGTTATTATAAATTTTCGGTGCAGCAAACTGTTTAGAAGATATTAGCAAAAAATTGCCTTCGACGAGCTTTTCTTTTCAAATAATTAAATTGTAAAGTTTTCGACTGTCCATTGTATAGTTCGGATTTGGCACCACTAATTTTTGTATTTTTTGAGATTAAAAGGCATTTTTGGCCGAATAACGCTTTGTCACCAAGGAAGGGTTCTAGTAGGCTGTCAAAATGTATTTGAGTAGTTGGTAGCACAGTTTTTTCAAGGGAACACGGAAAAGCCTATGTCGGGCCCCCGCAGTATGCTGATGCATGCCAATTTTACAAAATACAGGTCACTTCTTTTAGGAAGTAGTTCCCATCAAGGCAACTAAGTAGCTTTGTCATCATGTCAGTGTAATGCTGACAGATGGCATTGCCATCCTAAATTCTTACTTACATCATACCATTGCTTTGGTATATAAGCAAAACCAGTTCTATGCCGTGCTGTCTACACTAGACCTAAATTACACTGACGAGCTGTAGTAACAACGAAACAGATCTGTCTGTAATTGGTTGCTGTGCACACATCATAACATAGACATGCATTTTAAATGCTTGAATTGTTTTGGCGATTTTGTAGTAAAATTAGTAAGACTACCCAACTTTTAATAACAAAATATATTTTTATATAACGGAACTTATTTTTGTAATCCATGGGAGGTTAAAAGTAGTGATGTAAAAGTAACGAGAAAATCACTACCCGTATGTATTCGTTATTTCAGCTCCGAGTATTCGTTACAAAATATTCGTTACTCGTTACTTTCGTTACTGTTATACGAGAGGGAAACCTAATTACCAACTGAATACTCCGCGCCCGGATCCTCGCACACGTACCTATGGCGCAGGATACCGAATCGGTAACGAATCGTACCTATTTATTCGGTTATTAATTAATCAAATACGTAGCGAATTTGTATTAAAGAAATGGTAAGATAAACCATAATTATTAATGCTTCTTCGTCACTGTCTTTCCCGCCATTCCGCGACGACTGCAACCGTCCAACTTGCACCTAGCAACAAGGCATACGATTACGAACTACGAACATGACATACGAGAAAATAGTCGGTAATCGCATTTCGTATTTCGATCATCTCACAGCGGTAGTAGTGCAGTACGGTGTCCGAAGTCCCCACTCTCGACCCGAACACTAGTCGGGATCGGATTGTGAGATGCCAGATGCGAGCACGATTTACCGTCGATGCGAGTAACGAGTAACGATATTTTAAAGGCAGTAACGAATCGATACTTCGGTTCTGACCGGCTACCCGTTACTCAGTAACGAATACATACGGTTTGCTACAGTACTAGTTAAAAGGCTTTAACGATTTCTAAATTCAACCGATAATATGCTTTTGTAAGGGGGGCAATAAATGTTCGTTGATTAATAAATAATTAATTGCTGTTAATTAAATAAACATGGGACGTATTTGCATAAGAATACCAGTAAATAACATACCAAAACAAAGAAATCCAATACACTCCCTCCACCTCGTTTATGACATCCAGAAATTAATCAATCAGTGGCTTTTTATGGGCCAAATGGAGCATTCGTTCACTCAGTAAACACCGGAAACAAACAGAACATTCTTTTACTGTACTGAATTGCACAACCAAATTTAGATAACTCACCGGGGGGCAACGATGCCCCCAGGCTAGTCACAAAGTGTCTTCTCGCCTGGGCCCCCCTCTTCTTATTTCCACCTTTGGCCTAATTTCCTAGGTTATTAAACAAAACAATAGTTTTCAACAACTACTAACTATTCTACGAAGCAACCGCATCGGCAAGCGATAGCGCATGCATGTGAGTTTCTGACCATCACAAGGTCTCCTCAGAAGTGCCCATTCTGAGATCAACATCGAGGGTAATACACTGCGATGCGTCAAGGGGTTATCCTTAACCCCAGGCACACCAGTTGTCGATTTGAGTATCGGACATTAATTGGATCGACGGTATACCAAATACCATCGGTTCCCCCGTTGCTGGCAGGGCACCCAGATACCAGAATCATACAACAATCTCAAAAACTGTCCCAGTTTGGTAGCAACATAAAAACCTGACGTCAAGACTTCCAACAACAAAAATGCTACCCTTTGAATCTCTCAAAGAGACAACAATCAAAATACATTTCAGTACTCACGACTTTAGTACTTTTAATCCAGTAATACTCCAATTGTCCATCAACTCTGGTCCAGCCACAAAACAAAGGAACAATCACCACTAAGAATTAACCAACTAACACATTCCAGCACCCTACTCATACTAATGTCGCGCTGCTCCGAAAAGGGTCTCGCCCAGAGGTTTCTTTCTTGTAAACAAAACATAACTCATAACTCTGAACTGTCGGTTCATTCTCGACTTAATAAACATATAGTCAAATAATCTTATAATCGAACTTTAAGTCAATATGGGTATAAATCAATAACGAAAATAAAATAAAATGATATTAATAAAAGTAAATCTACTTATTAGAATAAAATTAGACAAGGGAAAAAATGCCGCCTTTCACTTTTAATTTCCATATATATTATGTGACATTATTATTAAATCATTAAACGTGAAGATTTTTGTGCAGGAAATCCTATTAAAACTTTCCGTACAAAACCCAACGAACTCATGTTTATATTGATACATATTCCAAAGCAACTCCCTAGAGGTATCAATCTTGTACCAAATAACTTTATATAAAAAGACATATAATACGCATTTTATATTCAATATGTGCTTTTTTCTTTATAAACAGGACATCTTTGTAAATTCATATTCATTTTTATATCATCAAAATATTATTTACTAAAACTGAGAACAAAATGGATGCTACACATAAGTCAAAGTATCTAACCGAGAAGAGGATAAAGCCGTCGAACCCTTTTCAACTCCTTTGGATAGCCCAAGTCATCAGACAGATTCTCATTACAGTTTTTTGCTTCTGTTCTTATTAACGGGCGGCTCAATCCCTTTTACGAAAGCGATTGTTCGTGGGCCAAAGTATCCCCCTTTGATGGCGACTGCGCTGACGTGTTTCCAACTTTTCGAGTGGCTTCAATATGTCCATTTTTTGCAGCCTTCATCAAGAATAGGTTTCGCTCTACGTTTTATCGAGGGTGGTGTCTTTGTGCCGCGAATCGCTAAACATCGAGAGCCAATAAAGGTGAAGTGATTTTGTCTTGAAGTACCCATTTCTATGCTGCGTTTTAGTTTTTCTTAAGAGTATGCGTCAATATGAATCGATTTTGGTTTATAGCACGAGATCCGGCTGCGAGATTACTACGTTCATCTAGTTTTTAATGAAAACCTAATTTTTACATATATTTATAAATAGGAAAATATATTTTTACCGAGATATCTATCAAACTGTGGCCGCTAGTAGTTTTAATACTTACAAGTGCACGTCTATCATTATTATTGTCATACACAATAAAACAAATACATTACATTTATGTAAATAATGTAATAATAATAATAATTAAACATGTGTGGGTCTTTATCGACACATGAAATTCATCTGGCGGCACAGAGAATTTTTATAAGAAATGTCTTCAAATGGATGGATAAAGTTTGCTGTGAAAATAATTATTAGCTGGCAGTTATTAATCTTTATGTGTTATTTTGGGTCTTTTATTTATTATCAGTCAATATAAACACGAGTTCTTAACCAAAACCTTTGAAACAAGCTTACTCGATTTCATTTGGTCACCATACTCACAATATTGTGGTAAAGTATAATTCAATCACTTTAGATTTTAAAAGAAATCACTCTTAATCTATTAACAATTAGGGTATTGATGTAATGATTAATACTCTTAACGTATTTTTTAAAAAAATCTTTGGTTTGGCGCTGTTAAAATTAGTACATAGACTCCAGATTATCCTAAACGGTTGGTAGAAATTAAATCTCTGCATTAACTGAAACACGAAGCCTATAAGAGCATGACTGCAAATGACTGACGAAGTTTTATTAGGCTTCAATCTAGAATATGCAAGTCTGTATGCTGCAAAATGAACGCGACACGAAAGCGAAAAGTTGTTTCTATAGAGGGAAATTGAATGCTATAAAATGTGTTAATGCTGGGTCATCACTGAAAATGTTAGCTAATTGGTATGGTGTTGATATAATCCCAGTATCGGAATGGAGAAAAAAATGCCAACAAAGGGTATAGCCGGATATATATGGGAAATCTGCCCCCGTGTTTTTTTTTTGTTGCGATTTGGGGGAACGTTTTGGTGCTAAATAAAAATTATACAGTCAAATTTTCATTTCTTAATATCAAGCAGTTTTCAAGTTTTTCAAAAAAACCTTTTTTTCGGTTTTATATTTTTTTAGTCGTAATATTAAAATTTAGTGAATGACTATTTTTTTATGAATTCTACGAGTAAAAGGCATGAAAAAATATTTTTTTTATGATTTCTATATTAACAGCCGATTTTTAGCGAGAGAAATAAAACTTAAATCTTTTTTTCGAAAACCTTTTTGAAGTGTCACTCATCAAATTTTGTCAGAAAATGTCTTTTATACTCCTCTATACTCAGGAATTTTTTAGATTGTTTTAAAGTGGTGGAACAATACGAAAAAAATTTAAAAAGTATTTTTTGTAATCTTGCGCTTATATTTTTTATGGTAAAAAATGTCTAAAAAATATTTTTTCCCAAAAATACATCTTCACTAGATAAGAAACAGAAAATTGAGACATACCTTACTTAAAATAGTTAAAAGTATGAAAAATGTTTAGAGACAATAAATAAATCTTGTTTTTTCATACTATTGGCAATGTTTTTTTTTTCAGTTTTAGTATCATAAAAACGAAAAGTTCGTTTACAAAAGATATATTGTGACACTGATATTGTTGAACAAAATTATTATATATTATTGACATTGGCAAGTGTAAGAATTTCAAACGAAATAGATTAAAGACTATTCTGAGTAACGTCAGTCTTCGTCACTGTCTTCATTCACTACATTACCTTTTGATCAATAAACAGACGACTCAATATTTCAGCAGGTTTTACTATTTTTGCCAAGTATCGAGCGTAAGAAAGATAATATCTGAGACAGATCATGTGAGCATTAATTCAAAAACATATCGTTGTTTGTTGACTATCAACCAAATAAGAATGACAACCCTGGAATTAGTCGATATTGTTGTAATTGTGCTAACGGTAACCGCATTGTCGGATGCTGCTCACTGCAGCTATCATATATTATCTATCTCACGCTAGATATTCGGCAAATGTAGTAAAACATGATGACATATTGAGTCGTCTGTTTATTAATCAAAAGTTTAATTTTGTAATGAAGTCAGTGACGAAGATTAACGTTACTCAGAGCAGTCTTCAATCTATTTTGTTTGAAATTATTACGTTTACCAATGTCAATAATTTACAATAATTTTGTTCAACAGTATCAATATTATAATATAATATCTTTTATAATCGAACTTCTTGTTTTTATGCTACTAAAACTGAAAAAAATGCCAATAGTATGAAAAAACAAGATTTATTTATTGCCACTTTAAACATTTTTCAAACTCTAAACTATTTTAAGTAAAGTATGTCTTAATTTTCTGTTTCTTTTTTAGTGGTGACGTATTTTCTGTAAAAAATAATTTTTATACATTTTTTTTACCATACAAAATATAAGCTCAAGATTACAGAAAAAATACTTTTTAATTTTTTTTCGTATTGTTCCACCACTTTAAAAAATCTAAAAAATTCCTGTATATAGAGGAGTATAAAAAGTATTTTTTGACAAAATTTGGTGAGTGACACTTTTCAAAAAGGTTTTCGAACAAAAGATTTAAATTTTATTTCTCTCGCTAAAAATCGGCTGTTACTATAGAAACCATAAAAAAATATTTTTTCATGCCTTTTACTCGTAAGAATTCATAAAAAAGTCGCCATTAACTAATTTTCAATTTTAAGATAAAAAATAATATGAAGCCCAAAATAAAGTTTTTTCTGAAAAACTTGGAAACTTTTTGAGACAGAGAGCTGAAAATTTGGCTGAATAATTTTTATTTGGCACCCAAATGATCCCCTAAGTCCCAATAAAAATGCTGCGGGGGCAGATTTCCCTTATATATCCGGCTATACCGTTTAACGGTGGTGGGCATTCCATTATTGAGCGCTATTCTGCAGCAAGAAGTTATTGAAATAAATAGAAACTTCCTATTGTTGAGACACCTTTTAATTAGTTATCCAGATGGAAAGCGCGTCATGGCTTCCGAAATCTGCCTGTATGGAGAAAAAATTTCTGATGATGCATTATTATTAGACATTTTTAAGGAACAGTTGCTTGCAATAATGAATCTGGACGTCATTATCTTCGCCTAATTTGCATAGGCAAATCAACAAAGCCACGAGCATTTAAACATTTAGATCCTAATTTGATGCCCGTGGACTACAAAAAATCAGAAAAATGTATGGATTGACTCATAATTGTTTAAAGTAATTGTTTGAAGACTTTGGTCTTCTACAGAATCTAAGAAGAAACTGCACAAAGGTATCGTTGGAGTTTATATATTAGAAAAACTGCAAGGAGGAAAGGGAACGGATTTTAAAGGAAAATCATCAAACTGAAAGATGTAGGGTTTTGGTGTGCAAATGCTTGGAAAACAAGACTATCGAAATTGAAACAAAAAATGAAGAAGGCTGCAGTTATGGTGATGGTAATAATTTGTGTGAACTTACAACTCAAATAAACGGGTTTAAAGTTGCTACCCAAGAAGACATTAGTACAGTSGTACTTTTGGAAAAGGGAGGTAACAAGGAATTATCCAACACAGACCCGGCTGAACTTAAAAACGACAAATGTGCCCAAGAAGAAGTGAAGAGGAAGCGCAAGAGCCGAAAATCTTGTATCTAGAAGGAATGAAAAGCTATGTTGTATGTTAAAAGACAACCAGAAGCTACTGTTACCCATGTTCTTTTAATTAAAAGATGAAAGGCGGTTCCAACCCGGAAGCTAGGATTTAGTTCATTGCTTGTACTCTATAGTCTTAATTTTAGACATTTAAGTAGTCTTCGACTACACAGCAGAGCTCACAGATGCTTAGGGTAGAAGAGGAGACTGGTTTTGAGCATTATCATATCTGTATAAAAATTGAGATAAGGCAGTGAACACCGTATTTTTCCTTTGTTAGATGAAGAGATTACGAGTATTGAATACTTTATGTGTACGCCACTGGTACACCGTCGTATCTCGGATTAGTTACCAATAATTACTCAATTACGTTGGCTATTTATCCCTCAGTGTTGGCGCCATTATGGATACTGCGTATCACTTATTATGGGCCTTTTTGCTGCTCTGGGAATGAGGAAGAGAGCACACGATTAAATACTCGCGTAATCGTTTTTTACCGTCTCATTACCTGCGTTATTCCGTGACTTTACCGGACGGCCTTCTGGAAAGGTCCAGTGGCGCCAAAATCGCTCTGGGTCGTAAACAAAATACATCAAGATAACAACGATTGTTCGATTCCTTTTGGCGCGATCCTTGAGTCACACGGGCTCGTCTAGCGATCTGCGAGACTGCGGAAAACTTTTCGCGCTTACCTGCTTTTTGCTGACCCCCTTTTAAGGATCAGGGCCACTTGCACAATATTTGCTTTGTACTGCGTCGTCAGTGTCGTTGTACTCCGCAAGAAAAACGCTGAAGCACCGCGGGGTGAGCGTTTTTAACAGCTGATGGAGTGAAAAGGCGAAACGCTGTCGGTGCAAGTGAAAGACTGCTCCATTCATCAGGATTTTCAATTAATCAAGTCTGTGCTACGTCATCAGCAGTCGTTAAAAATTAGCGAGGGCAGCGTTTGGAAAACGCAATACGGCAAATGGATGTGTAGGCGGTCAAATGAGTCGCGTTTTTCATAAGTAAATAACCACGTGAATGTTTCCGCAATCTGATAAAGAAAGAAGCGCTACTGAATCAGTTATGTAATCGATACAACCTGTTGATTTACCAAACCAAGATCTATTCAAGGCTACGTTCGGTCTCGAATGTCGTAATGCTTGATTGTGTCTGTCCTTATCTTATCGATGGAATTTGGTGGTCCGTAAGATTTAAATATTTAGAAGATTTCGAGATTTTTTTAAATCTTTTATTGCTTAGGTTTTTTGTCGCATACAACTTGTATATAAAGTGGACAACAACAATGGAACATCCGAAACATCTTGACAGTTGAAACGGAAAGGAAATAGTAGGATTATAAAAGTATATTGACTCTTAGTATACTTGAGTAGATCGTTTGAGAAACAGCATGAGTAAATTTTATCTATGGAGAGTTGAGAATATGAAACGGAATTGGCAAAATGTAAACTAAAACTTTACAATTAAACCTCGAATGAAACCATATTTAAAAATTTAATCTTGATGGTTCAGATGGTTTCAATTCAACGAAACTTTGGAGGCGGTACGTTAATGGTATGGCGTGCTTTAACAAAAGCATGGCTTACCCATCTACACGAATGAACAGTCGAGAGTATATTCAAGTTCTTGGGACAAATTTAATGCCTTTTTTAAGTAACAATTACGAACGAGAATTCATTTTCTAATAAGATAATGCGAGGATTCATGTCAGTAGAGAGTCGATGGCTTGGTTTGCCACCCAAAATGTCGAATTGTTAGAGTAGCCCTTTTGTTCACCTGACATGAACCCAATTGAAGAGGTTTGGGCCAATTTGGAACAAAGAAAATTAAATAATTTGGTTGGAAGCATGAATTCTAGAATTTTTGAGCTAGATTTAGATGGAGCTATAGTGTTGTGCACAAGCTCAATTAAAAAATATTTTATTAAAATACGGGTACTGTTAATAAATAACTGAATTTTATTATTTTTGTTTCTTTGATCCCTCTTGTTAGTTACATTAATTTACGTTTGCATTTGACGTAGGAAAACTTAAAATGCAGGATGGGGCTATAGTTATGCTCCTCAGTGTACTTTGAAATGCGACATTTCCTGAAGCATGGAAGACAGCAAACGTGATTCCAGTTTTTAAATCGGCAGCTTAATCAAGAACAATCGACMAATTGGATATTATCWCTTTTTTTGAAACTTACKTAAAATGAATCTTGAAGTGCATATATATCGTACGCCATGTTAAAAAAAACAAAAAAGATATTTGTAGGTAGAGAATTTCAGGTCTGAAATTCGAATCTTAGGACTCACCGCCAAAACGCTTCTATCCAAGGTTCATTCAACTCGTGACGTCAAGTATCATGTAAACATTACCGAGGAGCGTACTGTTTAATGGTGTAATATCATTCTTGTATTGGAAAAGCTTTTGTGCGGTGTTTATTGAAAGGGCGGTGTTAGAGGTCGCAACAAAAAGTGATTTGTGTAGTTTTACAAGCATCAATTATGCATGGAAAACAAAACAAGTGTTGTTTTGTACATGGCTATAAAAGTACTTCAGTCAGTACAGCTAACAAAATATTTTTGTAACCGGTCCTAGAAATTATCAACGTATGAAAAAGTTGTTTAAGGTCCCTAGGCGTGATATGCCGAAATCGCAAAGATTGTTTTTCTGTTTTGAAGATCATCTTAATTCTTAATGTAGGTTTTATTATTCTTTTTGGGGTTATAAGCATTTACCATTCAGTTTCCATTTTGTTATAGCTTAAAGAGGATACGGAAAATTATATGAGTTTTAAGTTGATAGAGGGAAATCTTATAATAAAACAAAAAACGTTTGTTTCCCATATGTTCGACTGTTAGCCAAACCGGAAACGAGCTGCAACAGCCCCGAAAATAAATGGCAATTTGTATTTATTCTGACCTCTAAAATAAATGTAAAGTTTAGGGTACACTTTTGATTCTTACATTTTTATGTTTACAAATAGTATGTGTCCAATAATCCACTGTGATCAAATTATCAATGCTACGTTAATTTAATCAAAAGTTCACTTATGGTGTTGCATTTACGTTCCTCATCTCCGCCGTATTGAACCGCTCGTCGCTGTACACAAATTCCATAACAGTGAACATACCTTCAGAAGTCATATCTCATAAGTATTTCACTTTTTCTTCGCATATTTTAATTCGCTTGTCACAAAATTAACGCAAACAACAAACTGATAAATTGAAGGGCTGAGGCTGACGCGTAACGCGCTGACGCCAGGGTTGGCAAAATACATGTTTTTTTTTTAATTAAACAAAACAAACAGTTTTTTTTAATTTAATCATGTTTAAATTGTTTTAAATTAATTTAAATTACTATGTGTATTAGTGAAAATAAATACGAGTAGATGACGCAAAGCGTAGCATTTGTCTAAAAATCCCTAGGTGACTACGATTGCCTGTTGTCATTTGTTATTTGTATTCGATGTGTACGGCGTTTACGCGACAATTTTAATTATTAAGAGCCGGTTTTTCTTTTCTAATTTAAGCGAAAATCAACTCTGTTCTTAAAATCCAGGCCAATCACATACTGGTTACTGGATGGATTTTAGCTAATATCAACTTTAACAAAGAGAATAGGAACCGACCTTGTATGTTTAAAGTTTAAAGTTCAACAATTACAATGACCAGTAGGAGAAATAATACAGGGTGGAATTTCTTTGACAAAATTAAGGTGCAAAATAGTACAATGCGAGCTCGATGCAAGAAGTGCAAAAAAGATATGCTTGCACTAGTAAAAATATTTTATTTCTTGTTTATTGTTTTTTATATTCCCAAGTTCTGATAACTATTTGTTCTATTATGCTAAATATATAATTATCTAGTAAGTGTTGAATGAACGTCTTACTTATTGTTTTGTTGTATTAGACCAGAAATACAATTTTTTATGTTACGATAAGGTTAAGATTTTTATCTGTTGTTTTAAAATGTTCGTAATTTATAGCTACAGAAAAAATGTTAAGTTTACTATTAATTTCTATAACTGTTGTATCGATAAAAAACTGGGCCTGGTTTTGAATTCAATTCATTTTTATGCAAATTTTAGGCGACATTATGTAGATATGTAATTACTAATAATCTTTTTTATCTATTTGTGAAGGGTAAACGAGCCTAATAGTAATAAATAATGAATCACATACAATAGTAGTAAAAACACTGTTTAAAACAAATGATTTAAACATTTGTTTAAAACAAAGTTTTAATGAGAAGCGTTGTTTTAAGCAAGTTTAAAACATTCTGTTTTAAACATTTGCGAAAAATAAATTTCCAGACGCCCTAGCTCATTTCTGACTGCATTTTTGGAATCTGGAGCTCAAAATACATCAGCATGCCGATTTTAAGCGAAAAATAATTTTCACCGAAAACGGCAAAAGAGCAAAGGCTAACCCCTTTGTTGTTTTTTCACCTCGATACTTGACCGTCTCAAATTACGCTAATTTTATGTTCATTTACTAGTGCAACGGTTCGGCTGAAAAGTGGCCTGACGCCAGATGTAAACAAGCGGCCATTTACAAGACACCTGACGTCACGGCCAATATGTTCGCGTTTTGGCGGTCCCTTTAAATATTCACATTTTTAATATTAAAAATACACCTTACGATCCATTTTTTCGAATTTATAAGCTGTCACAGCTGTTTTGTGGATTATATGCTACTCATTAATATGCAATTTAATAAAATATGAATACATGGCAAATACTCAATTGCTATAATACCAAATTTTGCAAATATATTTGGGAAAATTGTAGCAGACAATTTGTATAACCGCATTTCCAGCATTCCAGCCAATTTTCTTATAACTAGCATGGATTTATATGTGGTAAATATATTACATCTAATTTTTGCTAATTTGTGCAGTTCGTTTCGGATGCACTGAACTTAATTCGAAAGTATTAGTTTTTGTTGATCACCATTGTCTCCTTAGTAAGTTGAATTCCTTTGGTGTGTAATAGAATGGTGCAATTGTTTAGATCTTTGCTTTCTGATCATATCAGTATGTTGAGTATGGTGGACCAAAATCTAACATGTACATACACCGAGTGATATGACACAAGTATCTAATTTAGGACCTTTATTGTTAGTATTATGCACTTTTAAAACTCACTTGTCCCATATACGTTTATGCCGATTACTTAAAAATTGCTAGGTGCTTTGATACTGTTGAGGATTGTAAAATTTTACTTCAGTTCGAGGTGTGTCAAGAACAAATCATTAATGTGAACAAATGTAAGGCAATCTCTTTTACTTAAAAAGCATAAGCCCATTGTATATCAAAATGTGAGAGTATTATAATGGATTCTCAACTGTCATTTATTCCTCAATTCAATACATTTGTGCCTAAAGCAACAAAATTTTGGGTTGTATCTGTAGAAATACCGAGGGGTTTATTAACATTGAATGTTTGAAAGGATTATTTTTTAAATCAGGCGTCATTTTCCGCGGTTTCTATGCGCGCCATGTTGGATGACGTAATCCTAAAGAGCCTAATAAGACAGGCGGAACTCAGTACGGCGMGAAAAGCGAGAAATTGTTAGGTTACTTGTTTACGATTGCGTGCCGACTGCAATTCTTAATCAGGTAACTAACAATACAACAATTACAAGACGTACGAAAAAATATCTCGGCCTCCTGCGAGTATTTTTTTTTCATGAATACCCATTACTTTCCCTGCAGGAACAAACGCAACCTATCTCTTTCCCAAATTCGCGTAAAAATAAATAGATGGTATAAATGACTGATGCTGTTTTTAAATGACCTATTTACTTATATTTGGTTCATGTTAACGTAATTTTAAATTTCCTTTGTCTATGTAGATTTAAAGATTTGTCAATAATTKGTAATAAGCCAAATATGTCTAGCATTTTTAAATAACTGTGCGTCATTAGCAATGCAATTATTATTTATCCATCTTTAAAAGGTTGAAACGTTTACTCTCCAAAACGCTATTTTTTTGCTGAATGTGAAAGACCCGTCAAACCACAACCTTATCATTATGAATATTTCCTGCACATAATGTTTGCTTTGGAACCCCCGTGGAGCTTGACATTTCGACCAATCAGTTATTTTCAGCCTATAATATTTACCCCAGTCAAATCTACCTCCGGGCGAGGGAAGAATAGAAACGAAGGCCGAATTTCGCAGCCAGCGTTGACAGACACACAGGCTCATTTATTTTCCTGGGTATTTAATCAAGTTACCCGCGGTATTTTTAGTCGTGTTTGTCATGGCCGACCGCGAATTTGGCTATGATTTTCGGGGAAACTTACTGGGTTTCGAAGCCAGTAAATAAAAAAGTGTTGATTGAAAAATGTGGTGGATTTATATGAGGAGGCATTGATAGAGGTTTTATTCAGGGTGATTTACTAAATGGCAAGCGTCTAAATTGAAATTGACAAAAATGGCTAAAAATGAAAGTTATCCAGAATTAAATGCTTAACGAAATAAAAATATTTGCGAAGATGGTAAACTTCCGGTTATACCGGAAGTGGGCACCAACTTCGTTGGCTAGTTTATCTATTAATATTATATTAGGCTTCAGTCGCACCGTTCGCGAGGTATTTCCGATAATAATAATAACAATCATTAGCAGATATTAAATTGGCAAATCAAACAAGAATAACTATTTTTTTTTAAATAGGATGCCATGTTAGGTCCAAAATCAAAAATCCTTTCTAATGATATTAGGTTGTTGATATAACTTTAAGTTATATGTCAAATTGTAGGTCTTTATAAACTCTTTAAAGATAGCTTAGTGGGTGTCCAAAAAAAGTTTTTGCAGATTACCATATTTTGTATTTAAAGTTAATTTTTATAAATATTTTTTAACCTTACCCCGTATAATAAATATTGCTTCATAGCTGAATGGCGCCTTTTGTCTTCTTCAATTTCTATCATTACCATGTATGCATTTTACTACTTCTTAGTGAAATACAAGAAAAACTAGTCGCCACCATGTTCTGTTATAGGGCAGTTCACAATTTTTTAAGTGTTAGTTTAGTAGCTTATTCCGGTACAAGTTGTGCCTACATACCCATCGCTGCACACAAAACCCCAAAATTTTGAGTAACTTTTAAATAAATCAAGTACAAAGTTCGTTCTAAAGGGAGATAGTCTAAAAAACGAAACCCTGCGACGAGTCCTATAACAGAACATGGCGGCGACTAGTTTTTCTTGTTTTTCACTAAGAAGGAGTAAAAATTACGCATACATGGCAATGATACAAATTGAAGAAGACACAAATCGGCATCCAACTATGAAGCAACATTTATTATACGGGGTAAGATAAAACAATATTTACAAAAATTAGCAGTATTTGTGAAATACCACAATCTGCAAAAAATTGGACTCTCACGATGTTATTTTTAAAGAGTTTAAAAATACCTAATTTTACAATATAACTTAAGGTTGTATCTAAAAAAATTATGAAAATACGAGCTTGGGGAGTTTTAGGTTTTAGGTGACGGATCCATATTGCTAAATTGTTGATCATACTTTTCTCTAGGTGTTATCTAGATGTTAGGTTCGGATAAAGGTTTCAAATGTAACCGGTAGATAGCGAGATATGATTCTTACCTTTTTTGCTCTTTTTTTGTCATCTTATTAAGAGTGAAACACATAATAATGATCATGCAAAAGGAGGACGTGACATAGGAATATGTGATACAAACTTTCAATATGCTCTGAACAGTTACAACGCGGAATAGGTTAAGTGCTCTATTTTTAAATTAACTGCTGTTTGACAAGTTTCATTTACCTCTGAAGTGTTATAGAACTTATCATGGTTTTGCAAAGGTCGTCGTTTAACATTCGATTTGGCGAATTTTAAGATGGCTTAGATCAGAAACACAAATAAATATGCCGTAGTACATAGCTCCTTAATTGTTATATTACGATAAGCATTTTTATTATACGGAAATTTTATACTTATGGCGATAAACTGAATGGTTGATGTTTGCAGCTTTGTAACTTGAAATGAAAATAAGACGTCACGTTACCCACTAAAAAGGAAATTGCCACGTGCTTATTCAAAAAATTGTACACTTAACATGGGGCGCCACCCATCGCCAATCCGCAAAAGCTTGAATTCGCTGGCAAAAACAGGGACTCTACCAAATCGTTTATTCTTAACTTTAGTGTTCTGTTCTAAATACGATTTACGATTTGTCTCTCATTTAGATGTGCAGCAGCAACTACTAAAGTTTGATTTTCCTCGTGCGTGGTTGATTTTATGTTTTCCCTTTTGTCATATCTAACACATCCAATTCCATGATAGAAAGAATCATAGTTATGGCACTGCGCAGGCAGGCTAAGTTTTCTGCAGAGCTTATGCAATTTACATATTGAAATAAATGAAATGTAGAGCTGCATTCAATGACACGTTCTATTAAAAAATGAAGTCAACAAGTAACTCAAAGGAAAAAGTCATACTTAATATTCTTAAATAAATAAATAAAAATATTTTTATGTTTTAGCACTTTTAACATTATGTAAACTCGTTTTTATTTATATTTTATTTTCAAACAAGTTATAAAGAAACTACAAATTAATATCCCATTAATGGAACCCTCTGCATATTAACCATACATAAATAAATACAAATTACAAAAATATTTCATTTATTTGATTTTCTGTTCATCAAAACAAATAAATATTCATTCAACTCTGATTTGGAAATGCGTTTCACCTTGCTGTTTAAATTTTCAACTCACCAGTGATGACACTACGCAAACCGGACGAAATTTGGACTGCATTTTTTCTATCTAGCTCTTAAATGTCGCTGGAAGCAAGCAAGGGATTTTTTCTTATACCACTAGAATTTTATTAAAAATGAGTTATTCTTGTTTGAATTAGCAAATATTGGGATTAATAAAGTGTATTTAAATTGAAGCGGATTTATCAATTTAATATCTGCAAATGATCGCTATTTTTCTTTTAGAGAATGGTGCAACAATCTATAACCGACAAAATTTTCAAAAAAATGTCAAATAGCTTGCGAATCTTGCCACTGAAGCCTAATATGACTCCAATATACTGGATGTTCAATTTAAAATAACGAGGTTGGTGACCACTCCCGATATAAGTCTGACATCTTTATAAATATTTTTAATTTGGTGTTCACTCACATTGATAACTTTCAATTGAAACATTTTTGACAATTTTAACTTAGACGCTTCGATTCAGTCTTAGTAAATCACGCCGTAATAAACCAAATAATAAGATGTAAGCTTTCGTGTTTGCATTGGTAAGAGTTGCTCATTTCAGCCTGTCGCTAATATTTGTACTCCTAACTAATCAAGCTGCTTGCCTAACATATTGTTTAATTGGACGTAAAAATAGCAGGTGTTGCCTGCAAGTGCGTAAATTCTATTTGAGAGTCCACGGATTAAAAGCAGATCCGTGCTATTCCATTGCGCAAACCCGATTTGATAATGGACTGATTACTTCCTGAGCCGTCGGTAATAACTATGTTTTTGGTTTCAAATTCAGAACGCAGCTTTTTCGATGTTTACGTAACACGACTCCGCGTTAATAGATTGAGCAATAATAATAAAGAAAAATTAATTACTTACTGCATAATAAGTCGTGAAATTATTG
>QCXZ01000053.1:7417051-7464066 GCA_025024175.1 Rhyzopertha dominica | reverse complement strand
TACGTACTTCAAGTTGTTTTCTCGCTTGTGCGTCTCCATGTGCGCCCTGACGGCGTACAAAGAGGCAAACGGCCGGTTGCACTGGTTGCAGGTGAACGGCTTGATGTGGCTGTTCTTGTGTCCGGCCAGCTGGACCCCGGTCTTGAAGGCCTTCGGGCAGTACGGACATTTGTAGGCTCGAACGTCCGAATGCGTCAGCAAATGGTGATTGTATACGCTGTGCGCCTTAAATCGCTTGTTGCAGTGCGGGCATTGGTAAGGACGTGTGCCAGAATGCGTGCGCATGTGGAGGGTGAGGCAATAACTGACGCGGAACGCCTTCCCGCAGATTTGGCACACGTGGGGTTTCTCCCCAGTGTGGATGCGTTCGTGTTTCACTTTTTCGTGAGGTCTGGCGAAGCGTCTGCCGCAGTACTGGCATTCGTAGCGCCGCTTCTGACACTGGTTCAGTATGTGTTCCTGCATGGTTTCATAGGAGATGAAGCCCTTCTTGCAGTAGGAGCAGGTGAATTTTTTGCCGTTGCTGTGGGCCCGCATGTGCATTTCTAGGTTGCTCTTAGTGTGGAACTTCCTGTAAAGAAAACGTGTCACAAGGTTATCAGTGAGAATTTAGCTGGTAATGCCATCTATGAGCAGAAAAAAGTGAGAATGCAAAGCCACCTAGCTGTTTTAACAGGAACTGCTCCCTCTGGCACAAAAATGCAGTGAGCTGCATACAAGTTTAATTAGGTACATTATGATTATACCAGCAAAATAAAGTACAACAAAAACATATATGTTTTAAAAATGCTTCCCATTGAACTCTAAAATCTTTGTACAGGAAAACTTCAATAGTTCGGACAGTCTCTAGGTCATGACAGAAGAAGAGATTATTATGAGGGAAATTTTTAGAGTTTGTTTTACCAGATATGCAAACATTAAAGAAATATTTCAAACAATTTAAACCATCAAAGAATACCGAAACTGGAATTACGACACTTATTTTGGTAGATGCTTTCGAGGTTAATTGCAACCAATTTTTGGATGTAGTGAACGACGCTCTTCACTATGAAACTTTTCCAAAAAACTGGAAAACCACAATAATTGGTTATTTCAGTGAAGTAAAAATTACAGAATTCAATATAGTTTCGTTACTAATTGTAACATATGCAGATAATTCCCTACGTTGGTTAGTATAA
The DNA here is from genome assembly GCA_025024175.1 of Rhyzopertha dominica. Taxonomy (NCBI): domain Eukaryota; kingdom Metazoa; phylum Arthropoda; class Insecta; order Coleoptera; family Bostrichidae; genus Rhyzopertha; species Rhyzopertha dominica. Next base: position 7,462,888 of record QCXZ01000053.1, on the reverse strand, counting down.
AAAATGTATTTAAGTACGTGAATATTCTAATCAAAGTTGAACTATTTCAAAATGCCCTCCAAAGGATGTGAAGACAACTCAAAAAGGAAATATGCAACTTGGCAACAGTGTTACTTTGCATTCTTTTGTGGCTGTCAAATCACGGTCGGATGTCGGGCATCAGACAAGGTGTTTGTAAACACATGTGGTTTTTGTAAACGTTATCATCTTGTGCCAGTGTTGGATTTGTTGTGTTTGATGATGCTTAATTAACATAAGAACAACAAACAGTAAACAAAAGAAAACAAACATAACACATGAAATACACGTTTACACATGATTCAGCTCAGCTGTCACTGTACTGTCAGTGATCAGCTGTATGTGATGTTGCTACTACTACTTCCGATTATTGTTTATCCCTCTTTTTAACACGGTATAATCAGATTGTTCACTTATGATATCATAACTGAATTCTTTAAATTTTGTTAATTAATATGTCAAGTTATAAGCAATATTGAGAGAAAGAATAAAACATGTCAATCTTATTTCAATTAGATAGCTCGGAATGTATAATAAAAAAACTGCTGAAATACCCTATTTCCATAAAAATTTGTAGTGAAAATAAATTTAAAATGGTTCCAAAAAATTTCTGACTATGCTTGTGTTTTATTCAAACAGAATATTTTAATATGGTAATCTCCACTACAAATTTTTTCGCTTAAATATTTTATGCATTATACCATAATTGTATGTTGTACTTCTGATTTACATGTTGTTTGWTACTCTTTTTTGTGACTTGCTACAATTGTATTTTTTGTACAAATCTATTGAGATAACAGGCCAATATGAATCTTCGACCAGGAATCAAACCCAGGACCTGATTGCTAGTCAAATGTGATGCCACTACATCACCAATTTAAATTCGAGGTCAACAGGACAAGCGATTCAGGTGCAGATGTGCCATGTTCAACAAACCTACATGTACCTTAACTTTGACATATACAGGGTCCGCTACCTAAAACTCCCCAGGCTCGTATTTTCTTTGTTTTTTTTTTAGGTACAACCTTAAGTTATATGTCAAATTGTAGGTCTTTTTGAACTCTTTAAAAATAGCATAGTGACTGTCCAAAAAGTGCACGATGTAGAAAACCAAACTAGCCTCATCACAGGGTTTCGTTTTCTAGCCTCTCTCTCTTTAGAACGAACTTTGTACTTGATTTATTTAAAAGTTACTCAAAATTTTGGGGTTTTGTGTGCAGCGATGGGTATGTAGGCAAAATTTGTACCATAATAAGCTACTAAACTAACACTTAAAAAATTGTGAACAGCCCTATAACAGAACATGGCGGTGACTAGTTTTTCTTGTTTCCACTAAGAAGGAGTAAAAATTACGCATACATGGTAATGACACAAATTGAAAAAGACAAAAGTCGGCATCCAACTATGAAGCAATATTTATTATACGGGGTAAGGTTAAAAAATATTTACAAAAATTAACTTTATTTGTGAAATGTCACAATCTGCAAAAAAAATTTTGGATCCTCACTATGCTATTTTTAACGAGTTCAAAAAGACTTACAATTTGACATATAACTTAAGGTCGTACCTAAAAAAAAAAACAAAGAAAATACGAACCTGGGGAGGATATGCTGCTTTGATCCCGAATATGAATAGGGCCTTGGTGTTGTAGTGATATCAGATGTAGCTAGCAATCAAAAGGCGGCAATTACTTTTTTATAACATGTTATCCCAATAACTATCTTTTATATCCATTACAAATTATTATCCAACTATGAATGTAAATTTCTTACCTGTTGCATACATTACAGTCGAAATTATTCCCATTCTCATGGAAATTCATGTGCGCCTCCTCATACTGTTTGTCGTACGCCTTGTTGCAAATCTGACACATGAAAACCTCCCGTTCTTCCTTACTCTCAGCGCCTCCGGTGATTCCGTAAGAAACGGGAGCCTCTATGGCCCTCGTCTTCACGGGATCGTGCATTCGCTTGTGCAGACGCAGCGACTTGTAAGATGGGAAGTCCGTGTTGCACGTTTCGCATACGAACGGGCTGCCGTGCTTAGCAAAGCCCTCCTCGGCCGATTCGTTCTTGTGCTTGCGCATGTGCAGGCACAGCATCCGCGCGGTGGCGAAAGTGATCTGACATTTCGAGCACTTGAACTCGAAATTCTTCGTTTTGCTGCCGCKCTTGTGCTTGTAGTACTGGTCCKGTTTGGTGAACTGCCTGTCGCACTGTTTGCACTTGTAGACCTCCAGCAGCCTTTCGCTGGCCGGTCGGTTCGCTCTTTTCGGATATCTTCTGTGCCTTGCCGTTGACGATTTCGTATCTTTCCTTGATGGGCGGAGGGTATGGGTTTATCTCCTTCGTCGTCCCAGAATTTTTCGATTTTCACTACTTTGCGAGTGTACAGACGTCCATCCTTGTCGAAGATTTCTTGCTGCTGTACGGTATTTAGTATTTGGGGGAAATCTTTGATGACCACTCCTTCTTCATCGGCATCGTCCTCTTGTGAATCGCTGTCGATTTGGCTGGGTACTGAGTCTTCTTGCTCTGGATAAACAGTTACTGTGCCATCTTCTGTGACTTCTTCAGGTCGTGGCAAAAGCTCGCTTGAATTCTGTACATCTTCGGTATCCTACAATATTAATTTAAAAGTAACATACACATATAAGAATCACACATCAAAAACAATAGATTAACATCTAAGACTAATACCAAAAAGATAACATTAATTAATTTATACATAAATGGTGCTTGAAAATAACAAAAGAAGATTTATTACTCACAGCAGCATTATACAGGGTAAATTAGTAAAAATCAACTGTATACAATTTTGGTCTTGATTTCGTAGCTTACTCACGTTCTTATGTCAACATTTTTCCAAGGTAAACTAATTTTTATAATTAATCTAAGAAAAAAACTTTTTCAAATAGTCTGACAAAGTTAAAAATATAGAAACAAGCAAACTTGACCACAAAMCAAAAAGCAACCTACATGGTAGCTACACAAACGTAATATTAATTTACATCCAATAAATKGTTTTGAACAGGACAATTGAAATTACAACAATAATTGTTTAGAATAGTAAAATTTTGTTCATTAATAATTTAATAAATTTTGAAAATTTCAAAATAATTTAATTTTAATTATTTAATGCACAAATGTAACAAATCTAKATTGTCTGGCGTGGCAGTGTGTTTATTTTTAACAATAAATCGTTAGCTAATGAAGAATTTGTAGTTACAATATCTGTATCTTTCCGTTTGTCCAACATAAAATGAATTGCAATCACTGCTTGAAAAACTATAAACCCCTGAATTATTTGAAACTGAAATTTATTACGGACAAAACAGCAAAACATGCAGCCTACGGTGTAGAAAAAGCAATATTTTTCAATAAGAAGAAAATAATTTAAATACAATTACTGAGACTTGACCACCAAAGTTAAGAGGAAACTAAACCTTAACTTTTTCATCAAAATAACTGGTACAGAACGAAAATTAAACAATTCGGAAAATTGTTATTTTAAATAGTCGGTTAAACTGAATAAAAAAGGGCCATTTTGTGTGAATAAGGGTGTAAAAAAAAACCAAATAACATTGTCTGTGCAAGTGGATTTTCTAAAAAATTTCGAAAGAAAGGAAAGTCGAAGATTGTTATGTAAAATTATTAAATCTAACAAGGAAATCTGATTATTAATCTGTTTCATCACTGTAATTTATAGAAGCATGTAATGGATTTATAAAAGTAAGAAAATTATTTAGATCAGTCAAATCATTTGAAATACAGGTATATAAATTGAAATTTTGTAACCTTTTAACATGTAAACTGGATGTTTGTAGTTGCCCAGAAGATGACATTAAAGTGTAGAAAGCTTGGACATTAAAAAAATATCTATATCTGTACTATGTGTGTGGTGCAGCTACTCCTTTCCAGGAAAAAGGGTATAATTTATAGACAAGAATATCGCGGGTTATCCCCTAGCCTTAAAGATCTCTGGTAATATCCTTAAGAGATAATATTCACAATAATTTGCATTTGTTATTATTTTTCATACTTTACTAGAGTGATGTGGTAATACAAAGTGCTTAACATCAAAATTTATTTTTATAATGCAGATTAATTAAATTTTTTTTGCAATAGTTAGATCAGTTAATTCCACTAGATACTGATATAACAATACAAAGATTTTTACTACTAAAAGTGATATCCCAATTTACATTACAGTGCAATTTTCACAATATAAATTAATTGATAGAAACTTTTTTGATGTAATGTTCATATAGTAAATCTATTATTACGATAGACGATGGCAAATTATCATTAAATGAGATTGAAAAACTTTTAAATCGCAAATACCTATTACCTATTTTGTGTTGTAATACAACACACACACACACACACACACAAAACATTATTAAACTGTTTTTGTTAACTACATCTTTATTCTGTTGGTCCAACATCACATAATGACTATGCTAAATGTACAGTTAAATACACTAAGGATACCGAACAAACAATGCGGCAGCTTTTATTTATTGCCGATAGGTGGCGTCCCAAATTAAGTGTATATAAAGCCACTATATCTTACAAAATAACTCAATTGGCAGCCATTTTGTTTCTAACTAGAGGTGAGAATAGTAGGAAGTAAGCAAACGAACGAACAAAGTGTACTGCACCTATCATTCTATACTATTATAGTTCACTAGCGGTTGTTCAGTTCAAATGCGGCCTGTGTTTCAGTCAATATCATACAAGTCCCTTGCACAGCTTAAAATGAACTAATTAATTTTATTCTGAAGAACTAGATAGACAGCAAAATAGACAAAATAGTACTGGCATTTCACATTTAATAAATAATATTGTAACATTTTGTGTCTTTAGAACACTGCTCATTATGTTTGTGTTCTAAACTACTTAAGTGACAACACATAACTAAGTAATATTATGCTATAAAAGCTAATCAGCCTTTAGTTGTTCTGCATGACTTGTTGCTGCTGCTTACTGATTTAGGTACTACTTAACCGAAGACCAAATGTTGGTTAGAAGTAGCCAAAAAGAACAATGTACCAAACCAGTAGCCAAAGGCTAAGGTAGCATATCTGATCAAGATTACTCTATTTTACTTTCACCTACCTCTATAAAAACCTCATCGCCTTGATGAAATTTCTCTAAATGCTTCTCTATCGAAGTAAAATTAATGGTACAGGTGGAGCAATAGTATACATCTTCCTCGCCACTCTTTTGTTGTGGAGGATCAGTTATTTGCAACTGTAGTTGTGCAGCACCCGATTCCACCACCGTTTCCACAACTTTCATCGAACCTTCCGTTCGTCCAGATTTATTTTTTAAAAGAAGTGCTTTTGCCAATATGCTTTTATTTAGTAAATTCTCAATATCTACTTCTTCTTCCTTAACAACAGTTACATCTGTACTAGCTGGAAAACTTGCTTGTTCACTACTGCTTGATGCAATATCTTGGCACTCTTGATCCAAGTGCTCAGTCAGATCCTGGATATCATTGAATTGCTCATTACACGTCGGGCAAGCTAATTTTTCAACCATTTCGAGCAAGTGCGATTTTAAACCATGACGAGAAGTGAATTTCTCGTTACAACAAAGGGGACACTCCATTAATAACGACCCCATGTTCACAGGCACACTGATTAAGGTCAAAGCTGACTTTCAAATTTGCATCCTCAACTTAAGCCGCCTTTAGTTAACTAGTAACAAACACTTTTTTGTTTACAACTAACCGTTCCTAATATCTTTAGACACTAAGCCGATTCAATACTTAAATAACTTCATACCAAACATTAAATCTCACACGAGAAGTTCGGTCGAAATGGCGACGCGTACAGCTGCAACGTCAACATGGTGCAGTTGCGCTTATTGGCCACAACCAGAGAGAACACTAATACGTAGCATAATCTGACACAATTTACTTTTTACTGGTTAAACATTAGGTTTTATTTTCATTTCAAGTTACAAAATTACAAATACCACCATTCAGTTTATCGCCATAAGTATAAAATTACCACATTTATTTGTGTGTCTGCAATATATAAACCTACTCCAGCATTCTACTTCTAAACACAGAGGGGGCAATTTCGAATTATTGCATATATTGACTAAGCAATAAAGAATAAGAATAATGTGCAGCTTCTTCTATTTTAATTGAAATTACCGCTGTGGAAAAAATTGTAGCAGAATTAAAAATCTATCTGGAATAAGCACGTGAAATCCGTTCAGCATTGTAGTAGGTATGGGAAACAGTGCCAACATTAGTCAGTTTTAATATATAAACCGTCGTCTTTGCAGATATTTGAAACAAGGACATTAAGATGTTTTATTAGGGTGTGATATTGTAAGATGGAAACAAGATTACTTAAAAAAAGTTTAGACGTGGAACTTCACCTATTTATTATTTAGATGAATCTAGTTAATGAAATCTAGGTACACCCACAAAGAAAAGAGTACTGAAACTGGTCTTGGGATTACTTCAATATTATTGCGAAATTAACCTCATCAAATTGATGTGGGCGTAAGAGAATGTGTAAAGAAATAGAAAAAACTTAAGAATAGCATTGTTTTATTAGTCTGATTAATATTAAAATTTCCCGACATAATTATCTGGTGTAATGTTATGGTAACTTTAGGAGTGTAAACATGTCTTTCCCATTCCTTCCTTCTAGTTCGAAAATAGGGCATATCGTAAATTTTCTAATCACAAATCCTAAAATAAATAATAATATACAGTTTCAGTGTTCTGGCTCAATTATTATCAAGAATAACTGGCAACTGGCATGCTTGCATGTTTATACATCTATGAGTCCTTTATCTGTGGTTACAGCCTCACAGGTTATGTAACCTTGCACGTTGGCGCCATTTATTTAAGGCGGTTGCCGATTACGTTACTTGTTACCTCTTAGCTCCCAGCCCTTTAAATTGAGAAATTCAGGACATTTGTAAATAATGGCTTTAGTTAGATAAAACGTGTTTAAGTATGTATGTACTCTAAAAGTAATTGTTTTCATGATAGGTACCTAGGTTGTTGTTTTTATTGCAACCACCAGTGCTTTCAACATTTTGGATTACCTAGTCCAGCACTCAAATAATAAAAGTCTGCATAATATAATAAGCAAATTAATTAGTTTCTTTATTACAGCAACTAATAGGTATGAGGAAAGTCAAAAGAATACAATAACCCAATATCAATACAAATTTATAAATGGCAGTCAACAGTCAAAATTTATATTTATCCTAAATTTTTATATTAAATTCTATTCAATTCAAATAACAATGTGATAATAATGATGTACCTACAATAGTTTATTCAACACCATGAAATAAATGCCCGCGCATTTCAAAGTTGGCTGCACTGCTATGGTATCGTGTAAATCGGACTGACCGACACAGTGAAGCCTGCGGCGATTTGCAGCGTTTTTTTAAAAATGGCTGAACGTTAACCAGCGGAGCATGTGGTACAGTAACAACGTAAATTCAAGCATAATTCTGTAGTTTTAAGATTAACCCACCAAAGCAATATAGTATTTAACGCATCGTCGTTCGTTTAGAGACGATTTACACTGGTGTCAACTTTCGTCAGCGGCTAAATATCTGCTAGTAGGAAGATGGCACAGCCAGTGGAAAACCCCATTCCAGAAGCCAGCAACTGTGATTTAACCGAGGAAAAGCGCGAAGCGCCGCTAGAAAACGTACTAGGTACTTACGAAAACTGCGATTCTGATAAATCAGCAGCTGTTTCGGATGATCAGAGTCCAGAACCGAAGAAAGATAACATCACTACACCCTTACCTGCACAAAAGACACTTACTGATATTGAACGGGAAGAGTTACTCGAGAGACTTGGCAGAACAGTACGAGATTTGGAGAAGGACCTGCAGACACTTACCGTAAAATCTAGCGATGTCGAGAACATGATCGAAAGGAACAACAGGACTGGGCAGGTCATAATTAAGAACAAATCGTCAGCCTCACTGTGTAACTTGCTCGTTTACAACACGGATAGTTCAACTGAAGAAGATGAGGAAGGTGATGATGACAATCTGAGCGCTCTTGATAACACAATTTATACAGTCGAAAGTGCCTCGTCTTCAGATTCTGAAAGCGAAACTGAGGAACTTTCTGCCATTGATTCTTCGTCTTCCGATGAAGAGCAAAGGTAAATATAAATGTATGATCGACGCTAACGTTCATTGTAAAAACATTTAGATAAACGTTGGTTATAAGACATAAAAGTCAGTATTCATGAGAGTGAAAATTGCTTTTAGCCATTGGCAAACAAAGTATTTCTTCAAGTGAATTACTGTCTTAATCACAAAAACAGTAGCTAATATGCTTTTTTCTACTCCTAAATTCATTTTCTACTTATTTTAGTATTCGCCATATACAGGGTGTCCTCGAAATACATAGACAACGTCTGACAGGTGATAGAAAATGAGATTTTAAAAACTTTTTTTTAATAAAAAAATCTCCGAAAACGCTTTGTTTTTGATATACAGGGTGTTGGAATATCTCAATTGATGGGAATCATAACATCATAAGTTGCAATAAAAAAGAGTAATCAGCAGGTTTCTAAAGCACTAGTGCGCTGGGGTAATGTACACATCCCTTTTTAATAGAACTTTTAGGTCTATGGATTTTTAGACACAACTAATACAGTTTTGTAATATCTAATCAATTTTAAATAAAACATGTCTCTTTGAAGTTTTTCGTAAAACGACTCATTCGTCCCAAAGAATTGACTTTTTGATTGAAAAACAACACCGTCATTATTTTGTGAAATCCCTAAAATGTTATTGAAACTGACAACGCTTGAAAAGTGATAGAAAATGCAATTCTAAAGACATTTTTTACCAAAAAATGTTAGTAAACGCTTTGTTTTTGATATAGCGGGTGTTGCAATTGAATTTAAAAATATGATTTTTTAAACACCCTGTAAATCAAAAACAAAGCGTTTTCGGAAATTTTTTATTTGAAAAGTTTTAAAATTGCATTTTCTATCACTTCAAGCACTGTCAGTTTCAATAATATTTTTGTGACTTCACAAAATAATGGCGGAGTAGTGTTTTTCACCCAAAAATCAATTTTTAGGGACGAATGAGTCGTTTAAGGCAAACTTCAAAGAGACATGTTTTATTTAGAATTGATTAGAGATTACAAAACTATTAGTTTTCTCGAAAGATCCACAGACCTAAAAGTTCTATTAAAAAAGGGGGCTGTCCATTACCCCAGCGCACGCCACTGGTGCTTTAGAAACTTTTTCTTATTGTAACTTATTCCGTTATGATTCCCACCATATTTGAAATTGATATGTTTTATAGTTCAGGAATAGTCTTAACAAATCATTTTTTAAAATTTAACACCCTGTATACCAAAAACCAAGCGTTTTCGTAAACAATTTTATTTGGAAAAAAGGTTTTAGATCAGACACTGTCAGTGTATTTCGAGGACACTCTTTATACCAGTTATGGTAGAATAATTGATTAAAGCTGGATTTATAAATTTTTGGAAATAAGCCTTGCCAAGTTTAATCCACCATATTTTATTTATTTATTAGGTAAATACGTTCTGCTAATAAGCCATCATCAATAGCAAAAGTATGAAAATATTATGACATCAAATTAATAAAATGAATCTTAAAATCTAAACAAGCAATCTTGACAAAATGGGAAGTAACTTTCAAACCAGAAACATAAATATTTGCGTTCAAATAAAAAATTTAGGATGGGACAACTGAAATTGCAAAAAATTTGTGCAGGGCTTCTTATGTATAAATGATGCATGCAGTGTGGGCAGCGTTGATTCAATAATTCAAAAATCGAGAGATGACAAGTATATGTCACTTTTCTTAGAGGGGCCAAATTGGTTTAATCGATAATTTCCATAAGCACCCTGGATGCATCAATTATTTATAGAAACCTTGTATATCTCTAAAATTTCTAAATAATTTGGTGACATTAACAAATTTTTTTTCTATTTCAGTAACAAATATTTTATACAAAAGTCAGGTTTAGCTATGGGTTCTTCCGTTAGTCCATTTTCAGCGGAACTTTTCTTGAATAATTTAGAAAAAAAAATATTCAAAAATACTGTTTTCTTACTTAATGTTATTGTTTGGTACCATCATGTCGGTGTTTTGTGTCGGACGGAAAGTATAAAAATACAGATACTGTAACAACAAATTTTTCATTAGCTAACCATTTATCGTTAAATAAACACACTGCCACACTAGACAATTTAAATTTATTACATTTGTGCAGTAAATCATCAAAATTAAATTATTTGGAAACATTAGAAAGTTGTACAATTATTAGCGAACACAATTACTATTCTAAACGATTTTTGTAATTTCAATTGTCCTTTTCTAAATTATTTATTTGATCTAAATTAATATTATGTTTGTGTTGCTGGCATGGGTTGCTATTTGGTTTGTGGTCGTTTGCTTTTTTCTATATTTTTGACTATGTCAAACTATCTGTAAAAGTTCCTACAATTAAAATAATAAAGTGGATTTTACTTTAACTAAATTTTTCTTAAAGTACAATTAAAAGAGTCCTTGATAAGTCTGGTATTAAAAAGTAGGTAGGTATATTCAAATCTGTTCTCCGTCATTTGCAGAATTTTGGACCACCCCTCGTATATAATGGGCATTTCTTAATGGGAGTAGAAAGAAGTGTTTAATATATTGTGACCATTTTTTTCTAGGCAGAGTGACTCGTGAATAGTAGAGACTGCATAAATCTGTATTCATAGTTCACTATCACTCTCTATCGTTTGTGTTTCCTTAACTTTGTAAATAATAATTATTGGTTTCGATCTGCTTTGTTACCTTATTCATTACCCTAATAGTTGATCTGTACATTTATTATAGAAAAGCGCATTTGAAGACCAGTGTTTTCACGCAACTTGGACACAGCAGAATTTTAGTCGCTGTCTCAGCATGGGTGATAATGTTTACGTTTGTTGTTATTGTCATTGAGATGCTGCTTTGATTAACTGCTTTGACAAATAAACCGTTTTCGTTTGTTTTCTTTGTGGTGGTTTTTTAAAAAACCCTCATGAAATTCGTCCCTTGCTTATGGGTAATGACACAGTTGATTTTTGTTTCAGCGACGCTCCTCAACATTCCACCGGAGCTAAACAGAAGGAGGTGAAACAGTCCCCCCATCCTCTAGGTGATATTTCTATTGTGGAGCTGCCACCGGTTCCTGACTATTCCAATATGAAAATTGATGAAAAAGACTGTGTTTACATGGGCAACGTTGGTGATACGATAAACGAACTTGGTTGGTTCCTTTCAGACGAGGTTTGTTCGATCCAATAATGCTGATTCTTTGCAGTGTTAGTTAATTCCCTGCCCGGGATGCCAGCTTATGACATCGACACACTTTTGTTCTTGGACAGGGGCAAAAAGGCACTCGGACAAATCTTTGATGTGATAGGGCCTGTTGCATCGCCTTTGTACGTTGTTAGGTTCAATAATCCGGATATGATTCAAGCTAACAACATCCAGAAAGGAGCTCCTGTTTATTGTGCTCCAAATACCGAACACACCCAGTATGTCTTCGTGAAACAATTAATGGAGTAAGTATTTTTTTTAAATTACAGCTAACTGTTGAATTTTATTTGAAAACATAACATATGTACGATTGCTTTTAAGAATTTTATATAATAATTGTTTCTTGATGCAGCACGGAAAAAAATATTCTAAATGCCAAGATAATCACAAACTGTCGTAGCAAATCACTATCCAGAACATATAAGTATTGTCACATTCAGAAAGGTAAATATTGCAATTGCAGGCCAGTAGATTTAGACACAATTTAAGGATTTTTTTTTAACTTGAGTAAAAGTTATAGAACATTTCAACAATACTTTGACTTTACAACCTGTTTTCTCAAAAGGAACACTGTCAAAATTGTCTTATGAATATTTACAATATTCAAGCTAAAAGATTACAAATCTGTTCAAAGAAATAGAATTTTACACATTGGATTAAAATTGCAGTCATGTAATTGTAACAGATATGTTTGTTTTATAGAAAAAAGTAGGTTCTTCCCTAACTTTGCAATGAATATTCCAAACTTTTGCAAAATTGCAAGTAATATACTGTTTTTCACAACTGCTTCATTTGCAACCTTTTTTCGTCAAATGGAAAATACAGCTTTTTAATAATTTTAATTTGTTTGAACATTCGTTTTGGAATAATTGCAAAAGTTTTCAAGTTGGTTGCAAATATGAAAATGCTATTACTAAAAACTTTATAATTAACTGTATTGTATTATGAAGAGAATGGGTATATATCGTTGAAGCGTCATGTTTGCAAAAATATTGGACTCTGTTTAATAATGTTCATACAAAAACTTTTGATGATTTTCCGTATTTTTACTCTACTAAAAATGGCAAAAGTTTTTGAGTTTTTTTTGCTTCTTGCAGCATTCTGTTTTTGTGTTATCACTGATTTCTAATCTATTTCTCTCTGCACAACTTGTGTTATAAGCTTGATCACAATTTATACAAAAAACCCTGTATTTTTCTGTAGAGATCGACTGATATCGATTATTGGTATTAGCCATAGCAGCAAAATGTTCAAAATATCGGTTTTGGTTATATCGGTTTATCCTGCCGATATATCAATGAAAAACAGAAAAATTCAATATAAACTTAATTTTTCTATTTTTCGTTCTTAATGTTAATGTTAATTCTAGTGTTGGTATCATTAAAAAAGTCCGAGCGAACATTAAACAAACCCCAGCTCGTAACCGTCGTAACTGTCATGGATCTTGTCAAAATTGACACTTAGCCAGCTTAAGCAGAAGTAGAAGATGAAATTACACAGAATAGAAAAAAAATGTATAAAAAAAAACATTTTCATAAAGCTCGTTTTGTTAACATCGAATTTGTGTGACAAAATGATATAGTACGCGTTGACTGACAGTGAACTTCTTTGACATATTAAGAGTTTATTTATTTGTTGTGACACTTGTTCAATATCAGTTTTGTCATTCTTTGTTTGCTAAAATAATTTAGAATTTACTCGAAGGTGTTTGAATAATTTTCAGCAATGGAATAATCTGAGATACGTGCAGTTATAAAAATATTTGCAAAAGAAAAGGTTGTCGCCAAAAGAAATTCATGGAAGATATGGTGGGTGTATTAGGTGAGAGTGCTCCTTCTTACCAAGTGGTAAAAAATTTGTCTCGAGAATTTAAATTGGAAAGACAAACGTGTGAACATGCAAAGGGTGCCGGACGACCAGTATCTGTCACTATTCAGGAAAATGTTAATCGTGTACATGACATAGTAATGGCAGATAGACGAATGACCATTCGCCAGATAGCTGAAATTACAGACTTCATATGACACAATAGAAAAATATTAACAGATATTTTAGGTCTTAAAAAGTTATCTGCATGCTGGGTCCCTAGAATGTTGACGCCTGATCAGTTACGTTTGGGAGTCCTGCATTCTGAAGCTAGTATGGCAGTTTTCAGAAGACCTGGATGAGTTTCTCTCTCGATTTGTAACTGTTGATGAAACATGGGTCCACCACATTGACCCAGAGTATGGAGTGGCATCACAAAGGTTCTCCTCCTCGAGTTGTGCCCTCTGCTGATAAAATTATGGCCACTATTTTTTGGGATGCGGACGGAATTTTAATGGTTGATATTTTGGAACGTAGACACACAATAACAGGTTTTTACTATGCCAACTTAATTTCAAAATTGCACGAGTGCATCAAAGAAAAAAGACGGGAAAAATTGAGGAAAGGAATTTTGTTCCATCAGGACAACGCTCCTGTACACAAAAGCCATATTGCAATTAATGCTATGCACTACGCAGGATTGGAATTGCACGAATACTCTGCATATTCACCAGACCCAGTGATTACTTCTTATTTCTGAAATTGAAAGAATATTTATATGGGACCAGATATGATGATGATTATCAAGTGATGACAGCAGTAAATGACTGGTTAGAGGACCAACCGCAAGAATTCTTTTCTTGAGGAGTCGTAGCATTGGAACATTGTTGGACCAAATGCATCGAAGTTCTAGGAGACTGTGTCGAAAAATAAACATATAATTATTTTCATGTTTTGTGTCTTTCTGTGTCAGGGACCATAATTAATGATCTTCCCTTGTATATCTGCTGAAGGAATTGAATCTTCATCTTCATCAGGGTCAGATGTCTTCTGATTCACATAACTATCCCACCCGTAGCTCTCATCTACTTGTCTATCCCAGATCTGGGTTATCTGCCACCCACTCCAGAAGCTTAGCAGTCAAGCTCTATAATGTGTGCCCCTGCACATGGAAATTACTTCCTCTTCACTCTCTGAAGAAGAAACTTACGATGCACCTTAAGGAAAACCCAATCTACCATTATGAAGAGTTTTTTAATATAATGGTCCCCGAAACTTAAAAATGTTAAATTAGCGTATATATTGCTCCACTGTTTTTCAACTATGTATGAAACTGACATGTACATTAGGGTTGCCAACTTTGTTTTTATAAATTTTAGGGCAATGATGAGAAAAATGCAGGACAGGCATAAATAATTTAGGACACATATACTTCTCATTTTAATGCCAATTTGAAAACAAAAACTTATCGTATAAAGCTTTAAAGAAATAAGTAAATAATAGTAAAATATATATGCACACATAAAATGTACATAAATATCACAAAAAAATAGTATTACAAAATAATAAGCTTCCTGCTTACTAGTCAATTTGTCAGGCTACAGGTCACTTCCTCTAGGAAGTAGTACCCATTTAGGCAGCTAGGTGGCTTTGTCATCATGTCAGTGTAATACCCTTGTGTATACATATTATAGTGTGCTCACCTTATGGGGATTTATCGCGGACACCTATTTTGCTAATTTATCTCTGTATGGTGGCGGTACGTAGCGGTAAACATCGGAACTGCTACATGGTATTAAATGCGGTAAATCTGAGCTTTGAATTTCGTTAAAGGGGAATATCAGACTGTACCCCTTCCATCAAACGTCTGCATTACACGACCAGGACCAATGAGCGCGGGTGAGGGAACGCGGGGATCAACTTCTAATAACAGCGTGATTGATATACGATATACGTGCACCTGCACGAGCCATCGAAAAATGAGCATTTTCGACTTTCGCGATTTCACACATCATGACATGCAAATTGCAAAGTTCGGATACGCAATGGCTATTAATAAAATCTCTATGTTAAAAAACTGTTTCATACAAAGATCGCTGGCAATTTATAGACAAATTTTGTTAATTTGGCTAATTAGGTAGGAGCGTTTACATTTGCGACTATACCTACTTTGATATTTATTTCGTAGTTTATGAATTTTTGGTAAAGCATAGCTTTTTAATATTAAGGGATTTTTTAACTTTAATTTGTATTGAACATATTGAAGATTACTATCTATCTGTATATCCTATTAGGTAACATTTTGGATAAAGAAGACGTGTTAAAGGTTAAACCAATACGGAATTTATGAAATTAAATGCTCCCCATATGAAAAAAGTACACAGGCCAAACACAATATAGGTGCCTAAGTATTAAGCCGGGTCCACATTAGTAAAAAATTTGCGTTGTGCAGAACGCCGTAAAAATGTATTTTAATAATGTAGTGCATACGTGTACGGCGCATAAAAATCAACGTAAAAATATCTGTCGCGCACGATGCAAGCTATCCGTAGGTTGGTGGTTTTTTTGACTAACATCAAAAGGAATTTGCGCTGAAAGATAAACACTATGTAGACGCTTCAAAAATGAAAACAAGATTTGTTGCAAAACACATACTAAACACAATGGATATTTTCTTGCTGTTGACATCAGGGCATCAGGTCTTCATGTCAGATGTTTGAATTCTCTGAATTACTGTTAGTATAACTGGTCCAAAGAAGATGTGCGACGTTCATTGTCCTGTATAATTTGATTACAAAACAAAATAACCAGAAAAACAAAAAAAAAGATTAAGACTTCTAGAACAAACCACTGTATCACAGAAAAGCAAGCAAATGGGATGACAGTATTTCCTGAAGTCTAAAATGAGCTGCAAATCTCTGAAGGTGCTGCTTTTTATTCGCACGGGCCGAACGCTTACGAACGGCACACAACACAAATTGTTAATAATGTGAATCCAGCTTTAGATTCAAAGGCCATAATATGCATCACGTAAACAATGGAGACAGAGAAAAGTCCCCACTAGAACTGCATAATATGCCAGTAGCAGATCCCGGATTTATCATAACCAACGTCAAAAATATAAGACTGTTAACACGTGTCCAACTGGATCCCCTTAGAGGCTATTTATCTATATGAAACGCGTTTTAAAACCATCTGCTAAATACAGATCTTACACCTCGAAATAACTCACTTAACACAAGAGAATAGCCGAATATGTAATATAAACAAATTCTTCCCTATATGTTTGACTGGCTTTTATTGTTTTGATTAGTTATAGTTGTTAAGAGAGGAGAGTTTGAAATGCTGGCATTTACCTATGTATTATTGGTTTTGCGAAAATTCAATTTGGAAATAGAATTTAAAGACGTATTTGGTTATAAAACATTAACAACAGATCCATTTATTCTTATTATTTGTCTCTTTACCTAATTATCTTCAAGTTTTTGAACATAAATTCCTATTGATCCTATTAAATTTATCACAGCACATCTCTTATTATGTAACATTAGGTGTCCGAAACCGTATCTCATTTACTACATAGTCGATGAAATAACAAACATTATAGCCTGACCTACCCTCACACGACTTATGTTTGGGAGTCTGGTTTGTCAAGGCTTGCAAGACTGTTTTATTCGATTGTTTTTTGAAGTATTATCGCACGGACCGTCTGGTTATAATAAAACATATATCTGAGATTTGAACTGCTGCGGAACAGTAAACGTAATATTGAATGATCTGATTTCTTTTGCCTGTTAGACAAAGTACTTATAAAGAGGTAGTCAATAAATCGTACGAGGAATAACAACCCAAGCATTTATAAAAAACCGAGTTCATCTTTTAATGGCATATCCTGCGATAGGCGTAGGCGTTACTCTTAGAAAGCTATGTTGGCAGTTTGTATTTTGCATATAAGTACACGAACATTTATAGAGATTACACGTTCATTATACGAACTAAAAAAATGATTTGTAAGACAGTATGGCTGCATAAGACATAAGATTTTGCGTTTAATACGTATTATAATACAAATTTATATGGATATACTATTTATGATTGGAACTCGTATTCTGCATTCGCATAACTATAGCATCACTTGGCAACATCAGCAAAGGAACGGTTTTAAAGTAGGGGACATGAGGGGTACTCAAAATGCCGGTAATGTCATTTACTTCTATTTTACAAATTCGTTACAGCGCCATCAAACGTTTGCCCCCAGAAACACTCGCATTTCGCCCCCAAAATCTGTCCGTTTTTTCGCAATGTAGGTGAGCACACTATAATATGTATACACAAGGGTAATACTAACAGATGGCATTGCCATCCTAAATTCTTACTTATATTTAATATTTAATTACATTTGCATTTGAAATCATATTTGTTTGGGATTTCTCTGCTGTAAGTAGCTTTTTGTCATTCATTACTAATCTGCTTCAATAATAAATTGCTATTGCAATGTAACAAGTTTTAAAAAGATAAGGATTGCTTGGATTGTATAAACACATAGCGTCAGTTTCTCTTCTCTTTGTTAAAGTTAAATTGAGGTATGTGWTTGGTTTACATTTTAAAAACAGGGTTGATTTTAGCTTAAAATAGAGAAAAGTAACAGGCCCATAAGCTGTATGACAGTATGTGAAATGTTAGTCAAAAGTAGATACATTGCTAGGTTCACGTTTGAGATGCGCAGTTGATACATWTACAAGCATTCTCTATGTAAAATGAAAAACTGCATTGCTGAAAAGTTCAGGACAGTTAGCATCCTGAAAGGGWTCATAAAAGGACACGGGATAAGTGGGCTTGAATTCAGGACGGTTGGCAACCCTAATGTACATATCCAGAATAAATGAAACGACATGTTATTTTCATTTTCTTGTGATTTAAATCAACGGATTTATAAATCATATTACAAACTAAAAATGGTCATAATACTGCCATAGCAGATTTATTTTCATAAACACCCTTACTAAGATTGTTATATTTTTAGGTTACGTGGCAGCGATGCCTCCTGGGTTGGAGACGTGGAGGTTCCCGCCGAATTCCAGGATTATTCCGATGATGAGCAGGAGTCCCGGGGCAAGCTGGGTCTCAAGGGCGCCTCGCGCAAGCGCAACAGCCTAGAACGTCACAAGGTGTTCGAGCATGAAATGAACAAAAAGAACAACATGGAGTCGGGCACGACTCAACGTCCCCGTTCCGAACAAAAGACCCATGGTGGATCTGGACCAGTTCGGGCTGCCGGAGATACCGGGGTTCAATCCGCGCATTCCGCCCCCGAACTTTGCTCCCGTGCACATCGAACCGCCGTCGTTGAACTTTCCCACCAACATGCCTTCGGATCAGCTGGTGGCGTACATGAGTCAGTTCCTGGGACACTTGCATCACTAAGGCGACATGCCGTTGTGGGATATTTTTTTTTCGTTTTGAGTGAGTGATTTTGTTTTGTGGGCATTTCGAGAACGTACATTTTTGAGTTTCGAGTTATAGTGCAATCCTGTGGTTTTGTTCCGAGGTCGTCGAGTTTTTATTTTCCACTAGTTCTAATGTTACCTGTTTGTTAAACTGTAGCTGATTGGCCTTATTAATAAAAGTTCTTTTCTGGCATTATTTTCATGTTGTTTTCTTTGTAGGTCTGTAGTTCAGTGAGTACTTCAACTGTTTGAGGTGAAAAATTCAAAATGTTTTAATGGGGTCGTCCCACAATTTGTTCTTATTTTACACTTAAAATTTACATAAAAATAGAAGCACAAAGACATTTTTTGCGATTTTTTCCAGTTCTTTGCCCAGAAAAAAAATGTGAAAGTATGGATTTTTCAATATCCATTTCAAATGCCTCGATATTCCGCCACGGAGATGACGTAAAGGTTCTCATGCTGACGAAGGCGGGAAACACCAATAATAGCCAGTGCTCTAGCGGTATTGCAAGTAATATTTGTTTACATTTTTTTGAGCTGCGTCGCGTTGCCAATGTGGCCAAATTTTCGCGATACCGTGAGGAATGTACTGGTAAACTGGCATTGTGGCATTGATACCTAGGTCACCTTAAGGCATATTTGTGAAAATAACTTAAATCATCCTTCAGTCAGTTTATTCTATAATGAACAGTTGAATATAATAAGCGCATTCACTGGCCTTTTGCTGAAATACGAAATCAGTTTAACCATCGAAGCGCTTTTGAACGAATGTTTTTATTATGAGGAATTAAACGACGCTTGAAGCTTGATAATTTTTAGTTTGTATACTTTCGTATGACAACACTATGATAAATAAACTGTCAGGATGATCTCTGGTCGTCGTTAAGAAGAAAACGGTAAAGTACCGCTGACAACATCGCACGTGCTGCTTCTGTCACATGTGCAACGAATAAACGCTAACTCTAGCCATGTTTACATAGTTTGGTCAAACTTTCAAGTTTCGTATTTGTCAGATTAAGTGGTGGAACAAGATGTTGTCGAAGTATTTGGGTAATCTGTTGTTTTTTAAATGTAAGAATGGTTTACGTTAAGAAGTGTTTTGTTCCGTGTTGTAAGAATACTACTAGTGCTGATAAAGTTACAGGTTATTCCTATGTGTACATTATAATATTGACGTTGCGGTTATACCTTCGCCCCTCTCTCTCACTCCCATTGCATTATTTGTATTTCTCTGGCTATTTATAAAACTGACAACAGTGAGCACCTTGTTACCTAGGGAGCTGGAACAGTGAGCATGACGGAAATTTGGAACCTTTTGCGTAGTTGTTGGCGGATTTAAGAAAATGTTTGAAACATGGTAATTCTTCTAGAGCCCTTTCTTACGAGTTGAATTAATCTGAAAGCAAAATTGATGCGTGGCACTAGTACTAGTACTAGTGTTCTGGAAATATACAAATAAAATAACATATCCGAACCTAAAAATATTCCATTAGAAAATTAATTGGCAGCCCTAGCTGAGTATTTTAACTAATTAGGAAGCAATTTATGACGAAGTTATCGAATAGTTGCTTGGTTAACAACTTTAAGGCAGAAAATACCTTTACTAACACTACAGAAGTCCAACAAGTATGACTGTTATTCCCTTCATGTTAATAATAATAGCTACAGATGAGTTTCTATCTGTTAAATTCATCAACACAAGGGTCTTGCTACAAAATGTAACGAACCCAGAGTTATAGCATACCATATATCCAAAAGTATCCTACAAGTACAATCGTTACCTCCCTTCATGTTAATTATTACATATGAGTTTCTATAAAAACATCAGATCCGGTTGCGAAGATAACATAGCAATTTCTTGAACGAGGAATAAACAACAAGGCATGCTAAATTCATCAACAAATTACAAATACGCAGCTTGCATGGACTGTTCGGAGACGGAAAGCAGAAATATCGAAAAGAAGGCATTGAAACAAGAGCACTCCTTGGTTAACAACTCTAAGATCGAAAATATCCTTACTAACACTTCTGAACTTCACCAAGTACGACAGTTATTTCCTTCACGTTAATATTAGTAATTACAAATTAGTTTCTGTCTACTAAATTCAACAATAAAAAGGTCTTCCTACACAAATGTAAATGTAGAAACAAGAGTACTTCTTGGTTAATAACACTAAGAATTAAAATACCCCTACTGCTGCTTCTAAACTCCAACAAGTACGACTGTTATTCCCTTCTCGTTAATAATAATTACCGATGAGCTTTTATTTGCTAAACTCATCAACCGAAGGGACTCCCTACACAAATGTAAGGACTAAGGAATACATAGTTATATCAAACCATATATCCTTGCAAAAGCAGCTTGTATGGACTGTTCGGAGACCGAAAGCAAAATGATCGAAAAAATGGCATAGAAACAAGAGCACTCCTTGGTTAATAACTCCGAGATTGTAAATACCCTTACACCTTAGCACTTCTGAACTCCAACAAGTACGACCGTTATTCCCTTCACGTTAATAATAGTAATTACAAATGACTTTCTATCTGCTAAATTCATCATCCGAGGGGATTTCTTAAATGAATATAAGGATTACGTAGGTAGGTATACTATACCATATGTATATTCAACAGCATATGCATATTGCATGGACCGTTCTGAGACGGAAAGCGGAAAGATCGAAAAGAAAAAACGGCTGAACTCCAACAAGCAGGACCGTCACTCCCTTCACGTTAATAATAGCAATTATAAATGAGTTTCAATGTGCTAAGTTCATCATCCGACGGGACTTCCTAAATGAATATAATGATTACCTAATTATACTATACCATGTACCTACCCAACAGCAGATGAAGATTGCATGGACCGTTCTGACCGTTCATTTAGGAAGTCCCCTCGGATGATGAATTTAGCAGATAGAAACTCATTTGTAATTACTATTATTAACGTCAAGGGAATAACGGTCCTACTTGTTGGAGTTCAAAAGTGTTTAGTAAGAGAATTTCCAATCTTAGAGTTATTAAACGAGGAGTACTCTTGTTTCTACGCTTTCTTTTCGATCTTTCCGCTTCCCGTCTCAGAACGGACAATGCAATCTGCATATGCTGTTGGATATACGGTATAGTATAACTACGTAATCCTTATATACATTTAGTAAGGCCCCTCGGATGATGAATTTAGCAGATAGAAACTCATTTGTAATTACTATTATTAACGTGAAGGGAATAACGGTCCTACTTGTTGGTGTTCAGAAGTGTTTAGTTAGAGAATTTCCAATCTTAGAGTTATTAAACGAGGAGTACTCTTGTTTCTACGCTTTCTTTTGGATCTTTCCGCTTTCCATCTCAGAACGGACAATACAATCTGCATATGCTGTTGGATATATGGTATAGTATAACTACGTAATCCTTATATTTATTAAGGAAGTCCCATCGGATGATGAATTTAGCAGATAGAAACTCATTTGTAATTACCTATTATTAACGTGAAGGGAATAACGGTCCTACTTGTTGGTGTTCAAAAGTGTTTAGTAAGAGAATTTCCAATCTTAGAGTTATTAAACGAGGAGTACTCTTGTTTCTACGTTTACTTTTCGATCTTTCCGCTTTCCATCTCAGAATGGCCCATGCAATCTGCATATGCTGTTGGATATACGGTATAGTATAACTACGTAATCCTTATATTTATTAAGGAAGTCCCATCGGATGATGAATTTAGCAGATAGAAACTCATTTGTAATTACTATTATTAACGTGAAGGGAATAACGGTCCTACTTGTTGGTGTTCAGAAGTGTTTAGTTAGAGAATTTCCAATCTTAGAGTTATTAAACGAGGAGTACTCTTGTTTCTACGCTTTCTTTTGGATCTTTCCGCTTTCCATCTCAGAACGGACAATACAATCTGCATATGCTGTTGGATATATGGTATAGTATAACTACGTAATCCTTATATACATTTAGGAAGTCCCCTCGGATGATGAATTTAGCACATAGAAACTCATTTGTAATTACTATCATTAACGTGAAGGGAATAACGGTCCTACTTGTTGCTGTTCAGAAGTGTTTGGTAAGATTATTTCCAATCTTAGAGTTATTAAACAAGTAGTACTCTTGTTTCTACATTTTCTTTTCGATCTTTCCGCTTTCCGTCTCAGAATGGTCCATGCAATCTGCATATACTGTTGGATATATGGTATGGTATAACAACGTAATCCTTACATTCATTAAGGCAGTCCTCTCGGATTATGAATTTAGCAGATGGAAACTTATTTGTAAGTACTATTATTAACATAAAGGGAATAACGATCGTACTTGTTGGAGTTCAGAAGTGTTTAGTAAGAGTATTTCCAATCTTAGAGTTATTAACCAAGAAGTACTCTTCTTTCTACGCTTTCCTTTCGATTATTCCGCTTTCCGTCTCAGAACGGTCCATAGATCTGCATATGCTGTTGGGTATATGGTATAGTACAACTACGTAATTATTATATTTGTTTAGGAAGTCCTCTCGGACGACGCTTTCTTTTCGATTTTTCCGATTTCCGTCTCAGCACGGTCCTTGAAATCTGCGTATGCTGTTGGATATATGGTATAGTACAACAACGTAATCCTTATATTTGTTTAGGAAGTCCCCTCGGATGACGAATTTAGCAAATAGGAACTCATTTGTAATTGCCGTTATTGCCGGCGTAATCCTCTTAAACCCACTGCGCTTCCTTTGGAATAAAGTGATAAAAATTAACGTGCTTTTGCATTTGAGTTTAAGAATAATAGCTATAGACCAACAAAACGCATTATTGTCTTCTAGCATTCTTTTTTATGTTTGCTTATTTTTATAATAAAACTCGGTTATCGCCTAAACTCATTTATCGCGATGCGTACACAAAAGCGAGAAGCGCCCAGCGATGGCTGTTTTTGAGTAGTTCACTATTCTGCCGCTAGATTGCGCATCGCTTAGCTTGAATCGCCAATATCTCACGTGATCAGTAATCTCCGATCATCCTGGTAATTGATATTAGATTATATAAACAATAGACGAGACTAAAAAAGTTTGTTTTTAGCACTTCACACAAAGTGAAGTTCAAAAACGACCCCGCCCCGTAACCCGTTAACTTTCGCATGGGCAGTCGCTCGTTCGCGACCGCATGGCGCACGTCAACCGGGCAAGAATGTGGAAAATGATCCCGCGTCGCTTGTATCACCTTGGCGCTACGCACACGTCGTAGTACAACAGGCGATATCCACGATGCCTCGATCAACAAAATCCCAACGGCGGTCCGCTTGATCCGACGGATTTCGGCGCGTGTGTGCCTCGTATTAGAGATTTTCCCAGCCCAAAGTGCAACACGTGCACCGTGCGTGCGATTTTCACAGCAACCGGTGAGTTTTTGTTGTGCGTAGAAAAAATGTGGGGTGTGCTTGTCCGGCGGGGTCGCCGCAAGAAGCGCGGTCATGGGCGTAACTAGCGGGAAAATAGGGGTGCATTCAAAGCAACAGGTTGTTTTCGTATTGCGGATTTAAGAATTTGTCCTTTTGGTGCATGCCTCACGCGCTGACGTAGAGTATAGCCGTTTATCAAAGTTCAGCGCGTGGAATTTAAGGAGTTCTTCAATTTCCTCACTTGGTTCTTCTTAATAATAACTATAAATAAGATTGTGGTGTTTGCTCCACTTTTCAAGGACATGCCAGCTTATTTACTATTTCGATTAATGTCATTATCAAGCGCCGCTGTTTGTTTTGCTTCATCTAGTATAAAAACATTTTGCATGAGTCCGCATTGCCAGTACATACACTGCAATATTTTATTGCGCCGTTCATTTATTAAGTAGGAATATTTGCGTCAGTCACTTTGACACATTTGCTATAACCTAGCGCAACAGGTTCCTGTTTAGGCTATTCATGTTGGTTGCCAAGGACCAGCAGGTCTTATTCATCGAATGATGAATAAAACAAATACCTGGTACAACAGCGCGAGATTTTTTTCTAATTTTGACGTGGTCACAAACCAGTCGCTCAGTAGGAATGACAATTAATACTCTCAACAGTCAACACAAGTCATTTGTTAGAGGTTTCATATTGGAGAAGTAAAACGATGACAGTTGAAAAAAACAGGTAGGTAGAGTTGTATAGACAATATAATAAAATTAATGAACCATTTCATCATTTAAAAAAAATCTACTGATCCCTTCAAAATAATAACAATAAGTATCTAGAATTAGTTAGAGCAATTTTTTGGCCTCTGCTATAACATAAAAGTTGCTTGCAATAAATGCTAGATGGTTTAGAATTAGATCGTTTGATAAAATTATAAATAAAACATCTTTTATTGCGTTTCAATCGTCAACGTCTGATACAAACTTTTTATTACTTCATAATTTATTTAATAACATATGGCGACATTTAGCCCAAGTTGCCCATCTACTAATTACAGGCAGAGCTAGGTTCGGATACTGCTAAAATTTATCCGGATATCGGATACGGATACCGGCAATGATGTCCGGATACCAGATACAGGATACGGATACATTTAGTTGCAAAATGTATTCTAAATACACCAGTGGCGGCTGGTGACAAATTCTATTGGGTCGGCAGTAAAAACTTTGGTCCACTCTAGTTAGTCAATATTATTTATTTATAAATTAGTAAATAATTTTGTATATACTCGTAGTTGTTGTTGTTTATTACTTGCTACTTCTGTAAATTTTCATGTCGTCGCAAGTTAAKAAGATAGTTCATTTGGTAACAAATAGCCTAATCTGGCAACTAGCTACATAATTTCAACGTTAGGCGTGCACCTGTACTGCACCGGAAAGGTTAAGTCGATATATGCCGACCCCATCGGAAAATGTATTCGGAAGTCCGGCAGACAGCATTAAGCGATTATATGGGTATTGGCGCTTACTTATTTTGTTATTTTCTTTTTGTGTGAAATACTTCAATGATTTCAGATTGGCTAAATTTATAACATGTATTTAATTAATTCTGTTAAATGTTTGAAGGTATCTGCTTAAAATTGTTTATTTAAGAGGATAGCTCTTACAATAATCTTGGGAAAATGAAAAATTTCGTAGAACATTCGGGTAGTTTTTCGTGATTTCAGTATTGAACTATATATATAATTGTTGTTCAATGTACATGTCAAAATTAATTTTCGGAATCCGACGATTATGAATGCCGGACCTCCTTTATTAACTTCAATAAAAACATATATACGTAAAATTAAATTATAATTATAAAAAAACTGTAAGCATGTAAAGGGTGTCAATCAGATAATTTGTAATACTCAGTAGGAGTTGGTTGTTAAAAAAAAGCTTGAAATAATTGAAATAAATGATGAAGTCCGTTTTAACGTTTTATGCTGTCTGCCGGACCAAGCATTGCCGAGTCTAGATTTTCGCCTCGGGATTCAATATGCGCGCAGGGTTGCGTCTTTGTTCAGCTCATAGGAAAACGATGCTATTGCTTCCTTATACGATGCGGTCTGCCGATCCAGCGCTTGGATCACGGCTTGGGATGACAAACACATACACGGCCCAGTCACAGTTGCCGAATAGAGTAAATTTTTCGGGATAACCCGTAAAAATGTGATTTTGGCTAATTATTAATTTGATGGTAATGGAAAAAAAATACTCTCGAACTGTTTCAAGATATCTGAACATAATAAAACAAAATATACATAAAAATACGAAAAAAAATAATTTCTTTGATCAAAATTCTGGGTCGGCAGTGCCGACCCTGCCGACCCGGACGAGCCGCCACTGAAATACACGTATCCGAATACTTTTCCGGATAACGGATACGGATACTTTGTCAATTGACTCCGCTAAGAAATTAAAATAAAAAGTGCAGATTTAGTGTGGTTCAAGGAAACTTTATTTTGTCAAATAATAACCGAACAATAGAATTTCATTTATTTTAATATTTATTTATTATTTTTCTTCTTTCAGAAAATTATTCTTTAATACAATTTATTGTTTTTGTTTAAATTTGTTTTTGCTGACCCAGGAACTTCAAAATTGACATCTGATAAGGCGTTGTGCGCCGGGGCGAGTCTGTTATTGTGACAAACGAGAATAATCTTTCAACTGGTGCAGCTAAAGACAGATATACTAACCCAAGGTTCTGTCCGAATTACCCAGTACAGTAAAGACTGCATTGTTAGACCACCAAACTCAAGTAATTTGAAACCCTTGGTCGGCATCTCCGTCTATCTTATATAAAATAGACGGAGAAAAACTACCTGCCTGGGGCGGTTTTTTCAAATGCGACCTAGGGTCTAAGGACCATAAATTATTTACGTTTGATAACAATGCAATCTTTATTGCACTGGTACTAAGAGCAGAACTAACTTTAAAACTAAGTACGCAAAAATTCGCTTGGGTAAGTATACGTGTTGTACTTCAAGCAGTTTCCTAAGTATCGGGTACTCATTCAACATTTGCATTTTGATGGTTTATGCTCAAGATATCTTAAGAATTTGAGCTATAGTGGCACAGTTTTGTTGCAGCAATAATAAATTGTATCACTTAGCGGATACGGATAACGGATACATTTCCACCAAAAGATTAGGATAAACAACAAGTATCCGGATACACTTTTTTAATAGTGCTGATCAATTTATTTATAACCGGAAATTGATTTCTTATTTCCCCAACACCTCTGTGCCAAAACGTTGTATGGATTAAACTAGGAAATAATATATATAAGAGGCTGCATCAGTTAACATTAAAATATATTTTTCGTGCGGTATTTGATTTGGGGAAAATGTTTCAATCCTAGTTATTGTATCTAACTGCTTTAACTTGTTAAATATGATTTGTTAGGTTTTTGTTTTTAGTTTATTGTATTCGCCGAGGATGTTTCTGGCTTCTTGTTTCTTGTGTAATTCCTTATAAGCAAACTGGCAATATATCGACGACATACATCTGTTGGTTCATCTACTTGGAAATAAATTAATCGTTACTTATCAAATGACGTATGTCAGCACGAATTTGGTCAAATAATTAATTTCCTGTAATATTTCCTAGTTTCGGTAATGCCGGTACTACCATAAACGGACCCATCCCTCACAGCAAGGTGCCTTTGTAATAGTAATTTAAATTTTGAGGCGACTTCTCATTTTTAAGTTTAAGGACCGTACTTGTTTGCTTTCATTCCAGATAATCTCTGCTTTTTCTTTCAGCTTCGCAGTTTTAGAGAGATATGCTCAAAGATGATGAAATATGCAAATGTGAATTTTTAATTAGTTGGTTTTAATAAATACTCTGTACATAATGATAAAGAACTCAAATATACTTTAAACATCATAACAAAAATATATACATAAATAAATAAATTTTTCGCAATCCGGATATAGATGTTCCAATATAAGTATCTTTGAACTATCTAGATGTAGTTACAGATACACATGGAATTGATGTTTCTAGCTACAGATACAATTTTACGACAAAAATAATTTTTAACCTACATAAAAATCAATTAAACAATTTTACGGCAATTTAATTATTGACTTTTTATAACAAATTTTGCTGTACCGAGAGCAGTCAAATTGTCACAATGACTTATATTGTTAATTCAAGTAATTTCCGAATAGGGTTGTTTTTGGATATATTTTAACAGTAAAGCTCATACTCATACAATTGGGTATTATCATTTTTTTGAAAATTACGTAAAATGAATCTTGAATTGCATATATATCGTACGCCATGTTAAAAAAAAACAGAAAAAATATTTGTAGGTAGAGAATTTCAGGTCCGAAATTCGAATCTTAGGAGTCTCCGCCAAAACGCTTCCATCCAAGGTTATTCAACTCGTGACGTCAAGTGTCATGCAAACATTACCGAGGAGCGTGCTGATTAATGGTTATAGTATCATTCTTGTACTGGAAAAGCTTTTGTGTAGTGTTCATTGAAAGGGCGGTGTAAGAGGTCGCACCAAAAAGTGATTTGTGTAGTTTTACAAGCATCTATTATGTATGAAACACAAAACAAGTGTTGTTTTGTACATGGTTATAAAAGTACTGCAGTCAGTACAGCTAACAAAATCTTTGTAACTGTTCCTCGAGATTATCAACGTATGAAAAAGTTGTTTAAGGCCCCTAGACGTGATATGCCGAAATCGCAAAATTTGTTTTTCTGTTGTGAGGATCATCTTAATTCTTACGGTTTTATTATTCTTTTTGGGGTTATAAGTCTTTAATAAAGAACGACGTTGTTTCGCATATATTCGACTGTTAGTCAGACCGGAAACTAGCCGCAAGAGAACCGAAAATAAATGGCAATTTATATTTATTCTGACCTCTAAAATAAATGTCAAGTTTAGGGTAAATTTTTGATTCCTACATTTTTATGTTTACAAATAGTATGTTTCCAACAAGCCACTGTGATCAAATTATCAATGCTACGTTAATTTGATAAAAAGTTCACTTATGCTAATGCTTGTTGCTTTTATGTTTCTCATCTCCGCCGCGTTGAACCGCTCGTGGCTGTACACAAATTCCATAACAATGAACATGCCTTCAGAAGTCATAACTCATAAGTATTTCACTTTTTTGGCGTATTTTAATTCGCTTGTCACAAAATGAAAGCAAACAACATACTGATAAATTGACGGGTGAGGCTGACGCGTGACGTGCTGACCTCTGATGTAAACAAGCGGCCATTTACAAGACACCTGACGTCACGGCCAATATGTTCGCGTTTTGACGGACCCTTTAAATATTCACATATTTAATATTAAAAATACACCTTACGATCCAGTTTTTCGAATTTATAAGCTGTCACAGCTGTTTTGTGGATTATATGCTGCCCATTAATAAGCAATTTTATAAAATATAAATATATAGCAAATACCCAATTATTTTTACATATAGGATAAACGATATTGGTTTTAAAATCCCTATGCATTCTTCTGTGCTGCGTTCATATTATCAATTGTCTATATTCTAATAATTTTTTCTGCAATATTTTTTCATTCATGTCATTTTTAAAGCGTTGCCGTTGTCATTGTGTTTGTACCTACTGTGATTTAGATGATAAAATTAGATCACACCATGCTGTTAAATATTCCGAGGTATGTGGTTGACCTGAAGTATCAATGGTTTCATATACAGAGTGTACCGCTTTATGTGGGCAACCTCTCGGAACCTGAAAACTGGTGTAAAAGTAACACTATTTTACAGTATAACTGTTTTTGAAATAACGCCCGCCTATTGAGATGTTCACTCTTCAACCTGGGGAAGGCAAAACGGGTTTAAAAAAAAAAAACTCTTAGACCGGTTGATATAACTTCATCAAATTTTGGTTATTATTATTTAAAGTGGAAAATGTTTTGGGAGGGGGAACCAACCCCCACATTTTAACGCTTAAAACGGGTAAACAGTTTTCTCAACAATATGAATTTTTAATCTCTGGACCTTGTGGATAAAAAAGCTACTCTTTCTTTGACCATTATCGAGAAAATTACAGTTGAATGATTAGGTTCACATTTTCACTGTTTAACTAATATAATTTTATTTTTATCAAATCTGTTGTGATAAATAATAAAAATTGTGATTGATCACTTCCCATATCTGTAAAAAATTTAACATTTTAAAATAAAGCTCATAATTGTTACAATAGGCGATTTTCAAAATAATAAGTTTCAATGCATGTCAGCGTATTCATTTATATGATTATTTCCTTCCTATCAATTTTGACCAGTCAGTTACAAGAATTCGTTGGTTATATTTAATTTTCAAGTGGGAAATTATTTTGGCATTAGCTGTCAGCAGTTATGCCGGAAAAGAAAGGTCGGATAAATATTGTCCAGGTTTGACAAGTTTGACAAGGTTTGTTTGTTATATTTATCTAATTCAGGAAAAAATCTTACCAAATATCCCCCGTGCATCTAATTTTTTTCTATGGAAAAATTCCAAAAAACTCGTTTCTAAACCATTTGTTTAACAACTCGTTTGTAACTCGTTTATCCGAATTTTTCGGAAAAAAAATTGATGCACTAGGGATACTACCTGCGAATATTCCCATTTTTATTATTATTATTTCAGAATTTTTGCAAAAAAATCATGTAAGGTATTATCAAAATGTCAAAGTAACAGTACAACTAACACAGTTTAATTATTTATCATTGCCAATTTGATAAAAACAAATGATTTAGTTAAGCACTGAAAATCTTTTGGAACAATCGATAAGTTGTAGTAATACCTGCTAGTGCTCACTAACCTTGTGGTATTTATTGTACCGAAATGTATGGCGTACTATAATGACCAGATACACATATTGAACTTAGCAACTAATTAGTTTGATACTTGATTTTAAGCAACTAATTACTAAATCGACCTTGTTTATTTTACTATGCCGTTTGGAGGGTTTCATTGTAGTCGCTACACACACGTAGTACATTATTTCAAGCCTGGCTCGTTATGCGCGTTTGATACAAATTAAATAATTATCATAAGCCGACAAACTAAACAAGTTATCAAACAACGATAACGCAAATTGCTGGTAGTGTTCAGCATGAAAATGAGGGTAATTGTCGATGACGTTATCCAGGACCGTATTAGGATAATACAATTGGCAAAGAGTGCGCAGTACACCATTATTGGTAAGTCTGGTGCGGGCGAAGTATGAAGGATAGACATGTTCGGTGGTTTAAGTATTGTCCTCCATGCGTGCGAGAATTTGACGCTTCTTTGAATTTAGATTAAGACGTGCAAAATGAGGAAGTTATTTGTACCAACGGTTTATAGAAACAAAACCAAAGCGATCCTCTAGCGATTTTCTGACAACAAAATTATTTATCCTTCTTCAAATCTTTCTTTACTAGATATACACGAAGTGCTTTATAGCAGAAAATTAAAAAATTGTGTTCCAAATATCACCCAGTTCATAAATACCATTATGCCCATTAAAGCTATAAGAATTTTAAAAGATTTTAGTAGGTTCTTATATTAACATCGCTATTTTTACAACCCGGTAACACGTATGCGTCCTTTCTGTTAGTTCGATCTTCACTATTTAAATGTACTTTAGTAAAACACAAAATTTGTATCTACGCTATTACCTACATTATCAGAAACTAAAATATTTTGGTTGCTAAGCATCCCTTTTGATTTTTTCTAAAAATCTTGTAGAAGGTTATTGATTACATTTTAACCAACTCTTCAAAATTTTTATTTTTAAAGATACACCATATTGTAGGATATGAAACGTAGTTTTACAAAAATTCCCAAAATGTTATTCATTGTCTTCTTCTTTGCGGCGAATTTATTATGCGTTATAGTTAGAGTTAACGTTGGAAAAAATGTAAGGAAATGACAAATACCATAATATCTTAATTTGATTAAGGACAGCTTTTCAAGAAGCGTTTATCAGAAGCCCTAAAACACCTTTTTTGATTAACTAAATGTAATACAATAAAGTTCACAAAAAACATTAAACTAAAACTAAAAACTAAAAACTAAAAACTAAAAGAGATCGTAATATCATAATAAGCTACTAAACTAACACTTTTGTGAACGGCCCTATATCAGAACATGGCGGCGACTAGTTTTTCTTGTTTTTCACTATGAATGAGTAAAAATTYCGCATACATGGTAATGACACAAATTGAAGAAGACAAAAATCGGCATCCAAKTATGAAGCAATATTTATTATACGGGGTAAGYTTACAAAATATTTACAAAAATTAACTCTATTWGCAAAATATCACATGCAAAAAAATTTGGACCCTCACTATGCTATTCAAAAAGACCTACAATTTGACATATAATTTAAGGTTGTACCTAAAAAAAACAAAGAAAATACGAGCCTGGAGAGTTTTAGGTGACGGACTCTGTATAAGAAAGATAAGCTACCATTGCTTAATTTCATCGTGAATTTCAGGATTTTGACTATGCAAATATCTTGGAGTCAAATAGCAAAAGTAACTATCATTTATATACCTGCTTTACATACACCAACAATTTGCTTTAAACTGTTAATCAATACCCCTTAAAAGATTTCCATAAACAAATAGGCTACTATAGGACTTTGTAGACCTTTTGTTCATAAAAAATACCATTTCATAAGAAATAGTACGTTCGTGAAGAAAGAAACCACGCCACAGCTAACTACATCAGTTTTAGAAATACTGAATTCCTTCGTAATATTAGCAAAGTCTAAATAATATTTGATGCAATTGTATGGCTTGTCCTATCAAAATTTTGCTCATTTGTAACAAGGACTGTCAGTCGTACATAAAGCTTTCATCAGGGAAATATTAATTTTATGTATTTTGAAAACATTGTTCAACTTTAACATGTTGTTCTCCGGGCTGCTTCCCACGTTGCTCGTTTGGTCTTGAAGTTTCGACACTCATGTCGGTGTCTTCCTCAGAAGTAGCTCTGAAAAAAAAAACATCGTTCAATTTTGGTACTTTGCAGTGAGAGATATAATAAATGACTTCCTCATTTGAATGATTTGAAGTGATTATGAGTAGAAATTTTTGAGGTGGAATTTCTGATTAATTTAATTACTTAATTAATATTAATTCATAATTCATAATTTTCTCATCCAACAATTCCCTTATTTCAGTCTCATAATCTGTTCTGTCTATTATTACTGGTTCATTTAAATCCTTAAGTGACGTTATTTAAATGTCACTTGAGTAGTTTTAGGCGTCCATGCGTTTCTAACGGCATGACATATATCAATAAGATTGTTTCCGGTATAATCATGCTGATAAGATAGAATAGATTGACATTAACCGCATGAACCTTTAAATATCGGTATTTAGCAAGCAGTACGTTAGGTTTTATATTTATATCGACTTCAAAAACGAATTAATAGGAATATAATACTCTACTCTGATTACAAACACGTGTGAAGACTCATGTATTAAAGAATACGACAAGCATTTGAACAAAACCTGCAAAATCCTCATAATTACAAAGATAAAAAACCACTCCTGTACAAGAGAGAACAATATGGGCGAATGTTCCTTCTGCCTTTACAGTGAAACTACAACCTTAAATATTATTATTTACTATGCGTTTTTGCGGTTTACACGTGTTTCTCTTGGGTATCCTTATGTGCTAAACTTGCACAGCTTGCTACGTTAACTTTCCCGACATAGTTAAACTTGCATGTAGAAGCTCGTGTACTTCAACCCAAAAAGTTAACAAAGTTTCTTTCGCAACCGGATTTGCTTGAATGCTCAGAGCTACGCGTGGGATTAAAACGCAAGTAAGAAGTGCTGCGAAAAAAGTGGAAGTTCTCGCAAAGAGGGAAGCCAGGCCGCTTCCTTTTGTTGTGCGCACAGGAACCGCTGTAGACTAATTACGTAATTATTACAACGACTTTCCGCGTACGAATTACCTTTCTCTAAAATTAACCCTGGAAAGTTTTTCAGGCGGAAAACAGTGGAGGGTGTTCTGCATAACAATGTGATTTATACATAAAATACGCTCTCATGAATTTACATTCCAAATGTGGGCCCTAAAATAAGATTTGACTTTTATTCAGTTTTAGAGTACTACCTACATGGCTTCAAACTGTTACTGTTTTATTTCGTTTTTCTTTTCGGTTCAAATAAAAACATAAATAGGTATTGGTTTGTTTAATGTTTAAATCTTCATGAAGTCTTATCAAATACACTATATTTAATAAATAGGCAAAGAGCTTTCAGCTATAATTAGGGATCATCAGCGCCTCATAATGTAAAAACAGGAATATTCTTAACCAGTACAGCTTGACTAGCTTCGTTAAACAATGTAAACTGTTTCATTTTTCTCTAAAAGAAAAATGGACCAGTTTACATTGTTTAGGTATCGGTTTGAATCCGGTTTTCGTTCCAACAATAATAACGGCTTTTTTGGGTTTTCGGTTCAGTTCCAAATGGCTAGTTTTAGAATTTTTAAAGTTCTATTATGTAGTATTTTTTATGTTCAATGTTCTTTATTTGTTTTGTAATCATTAAGAAGTCACTAGCTATCAGCAACATATGCCATTATTACATTCCTTACATGACAAAACATCTCAAATACAGCAATACGGCGGCGATAGCCGTAAAACTTTGTGTCCATGCTCTTTAAGCCAAACTATCAATACGGAATGTTGTGTCAAAACATTTAGTCTTTAGAACCTCCAAAAGTTTTTTTTTGTATAACTGTCCTCAAAATATGTCATGTTTTAAAAAAACGTAAAAACTTGGCGTTTATTAAATTTCTGATAATGAAAACCCATTTTTCTTAAAAAAATTACGTAAACTGCCCTTACAGCAAAAATTTTTATTTGCTCATTCGCTTTAAAATGGTCGAAAACGCAAAAAAACAAAATTTGAGCAAAAAAATTTCTTGTCTGTGTGTCTGTGGTGTCTGTGGCATTGTTTGTGGACACGATAACTTTCGAAAGGCTTAATATATGAACTTGAAATTTGGCAAACGTATAAATCTCAACTACCCAAACGTCTATAGATCCTCTTGAGCGAGGACTTTTGAGAACAAAACGACTAGTAACACGCACAGTCTTTGAAGTTAGCCATTTTTGCTAGTTCGCTTCACAGCACTTGACAGTCCAAATCTTGCCAGTCACATCCTGAAACAAAGAGAGCGCAAATTAGTGTTTCATTAAATAATAAACTTTACTACTTATCATCGAGATATTGGAAAAATATCGTCTTTTTCCTTAATATAAACCGGCCAAGCTGTTTCTTTTTGTAAATATTAGCGCTTAATTACTTCCACATCCAACGGATGGAAAGTATTGTATCGCGAAAAAATTTTCAAAAATTTTTATTTGCTCATTCGCTTTAAAAACCGTCGAAAACGCAAAAAAAAACAAAATTTGAGCAAAA
Source organism: Rhyzopertha dominica (assembly GCA_025024175.1). Classification (NCBI taxonomy): domain Eukaryota; kingdom Metazoa; phylum Arthropoda; class Insecta; order Coleoptera; family Bostrichidae; genus Rhyzopertha; species Rhyzopertha dominica. The sequence goes on along the minus strand of QCXZ01000053.1, from coordinate 7,427,441 downwards.
ACAAATTTCTTGTCTTTGTGTCCGTGGTTTTGTTTGTGGCCACGATAACTTTTGAAAAACTTAATATATGAACTTGAAATTTGACAAACGTATAAATATCAACTACCCAAAGCGACCTATTGTTTGTGGGGTAAGTAGGGTATCGGGAAGGGGTTGAAATTGGGGAGTAACAACCCTTTTTGCAAATTTTTATTTTTTTTTTTCGTTTTAGTATGTGATTAGTAGTAGTATTACTGCAAGTATTAATTGTTCTTATAAATTTACGGTGCAGCAAACTGTTTAGAAGATATTAGCAAAAAAGCGTCACTTATAGAAAACGGTTTTTCCTAAATATCTCCGAATATATTTAATATATTCAAAAAATGAAAATACCATCAGATAGGAAATAAAATTTCTCACAAAAAGTGTCTTAGAAAATTTATCCAAAATTTTGACATTTTCGAAATATTTCCAAAAAACCTATTTTGGGCCCTGCTTGTACGATTTTTTTGAAATTTTGGTATTATATAGAAAATCAAATTTCTGATCAGAAAGCACTATTGTAATTTTTTATTAGTTAATAATTTTCGAGTTATTTGGAAAAAAACGATTTTAAAAATTTATATATTTTTTCACGAGGACTGTCTGTCTTAGAAAAAATGTGTAGAGAGAAAAATGCTCAAAATCTGATTACTAATCGTATAGCATAAAAAATAAAAACATAAATGTTATTTTGACAATTGGATGTGGAAGTATTGATTCAATTTGCAGCGGTTTTTTAACTCAGTTTAAATTTTCTTGTGTAATTCTTCAACGGTCAATAGAAAATAATTTTTGTATGGCTCATTAATCATACGTCGTATTGAATTTGTGCTATTTTGACTGTATCGATTATTAATAAAAAATTGTGCCTAGTGTAAACTCTTTTTCCAGCAAATAACCGAATAATTTTGCAATTTTATGGCAATTCCGCAACGCGACTGCCAGTCTATATAGAGATACTGAAAATGTTTCAAGCAATTCATAAAACAGTGGTCCATATTTTTAAAGCTGCAGTTCCCCATATTTTACCGTTAGTATTGTTTTTATGATGCTTGCATCAATGGGCTACTCGCATAATTTATTTTATTCGCGAAACGTAATCGTCGTGACTAAACAATAGTCTATGCAAATGGTTCGTTTTATGATTATTAACACACCGTTTTTACATGCAAAGTTGTTGGAATCATTAATCTACACGCAAAAACATGATTGAATCGCCCCTTTGTAACGTCAGTAGTTAGTAATGGCCGCTCAATTTTATATATACCGGGTGTTTCAATAAAACCGCCCCTCTCTTGCTAGTGAAATCCTGAAATTTAATTTTTATCAAAAGCTGTTTCTAAAAGCTCATACGAACGTTGAATCGAGACTCAAATGCTTGTTTGACGTTTCTGAAGATTTCTTAGATCAACAATCTTCTTCTTCTAGTGTCATGTCTAATTCGAACGTAGGCAACCTCTCGCATGCGTCTGTGTTTGCGATTCTTTCAGATTTTTCTACAGACGTACGGGACCTACAGTTTATCAGCGGTTCCTGACGGCTCTGTTTCAGAGGCTATACTAAGCAAATTTACTCAGGTTGGTTTGCCATTTCTTTGCAGAGGCAGCGGTCGTATTTTCAGTTGTCGTCGGTACCTGGTATTGAACACGGGACCTTCGGCATAGCAGGCGCGCGCGCTATTCACTACACCACAACCGCGTTCAAATATAATACTTTAACGTAATCATTCCATGTAAGCTGGTTGCGTTTCAAAAAACTTTTAACTGGGGGTATACGATCTGAAGACTCAGTTCAATCCATTGTCTCTGTGTGTCTGGCATACCGAGGTCAATCTGAGGTTTTCCTCATTGAAAAAAGGATTTCCCATACGACCTCGTAATACCCCCTTCTGGTCTCTGAGTATATACGTTCGGCATCATTTGTCCGCATGTCAGCATTTATGCCGATTAATATGGTCATTTAACAAAAATGTAGACTCTTCTGAGTTGCAAGTATTTAATACAAGCTTCCAGTAAATTTTGAAACGATGAAACTGATGTTGGTGGAGAATCCTGAAGACTGACGCTGACTCCAGAAATTGGCGATATCTTTCGATATTTGCATAACTTCTAATCAGACATAAATGTCATCCCTACAATATTAGAAGTTCTCCACGAATTAAATTGCTAATCGTTTGAGCAATGACCGAGGGTAACTTTTTGTTTCTTTAATAAAAGTGCGTTTATATTTGAACGGTGAAGGGCAAGGCATAACTATCATTATTAAAGAGATATCAGCCCACATCATGTTCATTAAAATCACTACCTAACCAATTCTCGAAAATTGAACGTATGGGCAACTTCGTTGAAAGTAATTTGCCTGGTAATACATATTTTCAGTTGTTAGATAACATTATTGACCCCTTAGTTATCATCCAAAAACTGGAAGAACTAATACATTTCCGAGAAGTAATCTTTTTGTTTTGTTGCTGCATTAAACTAAACATCTGCCAGGTGTTGTACTACCATTAAGCTCAAGCAAATGTGCGGAAATATTCCTAACACTATTGTAATACGCTATATTAGTGTGACGTAGATGTCGGCCATTTTGCTGCGATACGTCAAGATGCCGGATCCAAACCAACCTACTTAGTTGTCATAATGTGCGTAATGGGAGTTCAGCGTTTGGTGTAATTTTTTAGTGTTAAAGAGTATTTTAAGTATTACTGTATATGTTTGAGTAGCTTACACTACTTCGCTTTACTTAGCAAGTATTACTAACCGAAATTACATTTAGATACAATGTATTGTTGAAAAGCTGAACATACACTAAGTACGTGTGTGGAGCATTACAATTTACAAGTTTTACCACAAAATGGTAATGGGTTGGGTCCTGGATGTTCCCGTTATACTGAGAGAGAAACACACTTTACAGCACTTTTTTAGATTGTTTTTAAACAATAGATTGCAACTAAATGTAATTTTGGTTTGTAATACTAAATTATACAAAGGAACGTAAACCACTAAAAATACACAGTAACACTCAATGTTCAGAGCAAAATTATAGTATAATACAATATTTTGAAGTGTTACTGTGTATGTTTGAGTAGTTTACATAACTTTGTATTATTCATTAAGTATTACAAACCGAAATTACATTAAGTTGCAATCTATTGTTGAAAGACAATCTACAATAAGTGCTTAAACTTTATACGTTTCTCTCTCATTATAACAAGAACATCCAGGGACCTAGCACGTTACCATCTTCTGGTACAACATGTAAATTGTAATGCTCTACACACGCACTTATTGTAGGTTAAGCTTTTCAGTAATACCTACATTGTAACTAAATGTAATTTACGTTTGTAATACTTGCTAAGTAAAGCGAATGAGTGTCAGCTGCTCAAACATACACAGTAACACTTTAAAATATTCTTTTAACACAAAAAAATTGCACCAAACACTGAACTCCCTCATGTACGTTATGACAATTTGGTTTATTTTGATCCAGGATCTAAACTAAATATAATTTCGGTTTGTAATACTTGTGCAGCAAAACGAAAGGAGTGTAAGCTACTCAAATAAGCACAGCAACACTTCTAAATATTCTTTTAAAGTCACAAAATTACACCTAACACTAAGGTCCGTTACGCACGTTATGACAACTCGGTTTGTTAGGATCCAGGACTTTGAGACTAGCTTTACATATTCAAAGAAAGAAACTTCGCTGGAGTAAAGGAGAATGTAATGAAATGTATATACATCGCATTATTAAGAAACGCATGGGTACCTTTATAAAATTTTCATTATTTCATTCTTAAATAAATAACAATAGAAAAAGTGCTAATTTACACTAAGGAAACAATTTATATTATGTTCAAGTTCCAAAAGAAGAAAAAACTCGCGAACAGTGGTTAAAAGCGCTTTGTGGTGCATATCCTAACCTGGTATTATTATTATTTGGCGAAACTATTCGTGAGAAATATTTCAGTAAAAAGAATCAGATATTGTTGCGTTTCCTAATATAAAACACTTCACTGGCAAAATTATTCAAAGAGTACCTATGTTTTGATTTTTCTGGCTAGTCAATATAATTGTGTAGTAACCTTGACTGGATTAAGATTTTTATATCAAAAAAGCCAGCGATTTATTAATAGCCAACATTTGGATCAATATGTGGTCTTCTTTAGGGCACTGAAAGACGGTTATCATGACAAGTAACAAAATATTGTTATTTTTTTATCTGAAATATGTTGTTACTGTCACTATTATATTCCTTCAGTGCCCTGAAGGAGATCACATATTGATCGAAACGTCGGCTGTTAATAAATAATTTAAACACCGCTGGCGTTTTTGATATAGAAATCCAAATCCAGTCAAGGTTACTGCAAAATTATAATAATTTTTTTAATTAAAAAAAGAAAAATGTTATATTTTTTTTCTGCAATGCATTTAATGTGCCAGTTTTACGATTACGGGTGTATCGAAGATGCAGCACAGCCACAAATTCGTATCTAGTAAAACAAAATAAAACACACTTGGTACACTAGGGACTCTTTATTTCTCACATAAAAATTGCCGCGGAAGTACTTTATCGTCAGAATGATCAGTTTACATTTTATATCTAGAGTTCATACCTTCGTGCATTAAAAAAAAGAAAACGGTAGTACTTATCAAAGAGTAATTAAGTGTGTACTTGACCATCTTGAAGATATATCAGTGTAATCTGTAGTAATCACATGTACTATTTCACTGTTTGTATGTTAAGATAATCCTGATTATGGTCTTATCTTTGTTTCGCAAAATGAATTAGTATACAGTTGTTTAAAGTAAGCGTAACGTCTCGCAATGTCTCTATCAGTGTGAATTTGTTGCTTGCCGTTAACAACATACGTCGAAATGAGGAAGCCTGAACATAAAGCAAACAAGAAGAAGCCGGCGCCTCTGGTTATAGGTAATTTTAAGTGTAGTGTGTCAGCATTGTCGTATATATTGTACGAGATCGTATTGATCGATTTTGCAACGGGAAAGATCGTAAAGTAAAAATAGCACGTTTAGTGTTCTAACCATTTCTCATTTATGGCCCATAAGAGAAGTAGAAGATTGATCAATGTTTGTTCTAGATATATTAAATCCCAGAGGGCTGTTATCTGATATACAAGGTATAAATTGCTTATATATTGTACATCTTCTAATTACACTTAAGGGTATATAAAGATTTTGATTGGTTTTTAAAATAAACTGATCTTCATGATATTGTTGTACATTTGAGGCGTTCGGTTTTCTTTGTAGCTAAACTTATTCAGATAAATTCGTATAGTTGTCACTTTTTGGAGTTTTTTATTACGCATGCATCATAATCAACAATTATCGCACGCTGCAGCGTGTGTAAAATGATGATTATGATGCGCCTACTTTTTTATTACCTAGATATTTACCTGCCGTTTAAATTACTAGGTATACCTTTTGTACCCATATCAAAATGAACGAACACTTTTAAAAACAACATTTCTTTATTCTAAGTAACTATAATACTCTTATTTTAAGTAAACATTGATTGTACAATTTGTATTTTTAGATATTTCAATTCCCGCATTTTTAAGTGCATTATTTTCTGAGAGAATCCGGAAATTATTACCTATTCCATTAGCAGGTAATGTAGACGCACAAGGTAGCATCTCAGGTTCTGATCCGTTGACTAATGTGGCAATTTTTCTGGAAACTTCGACTTTGTTGTTGGTAGTAGAGTCCTCGATGTATGAGGCAGCAACCGCTGATGATTTCCACCCTACTTGTCGCTTCATCTCATCAATTGTCATCCCACTGTTCGCCATTATTGTGGCCGAAGTCCTTCTAAATGAATGCCCAGTATATTTGGCAGCGTTTGCCAATTTTAAATAATGTGTCACTTGGTAAGGGCATTTACCAAAGGTATTGATACCGACAACTTGGCGAAAACATCTACCATTAGAGTACTTTAAAAACACTCTGTCTGTTTCTAAATTTCCTGGACGTAAAGACAGGTATTTGTTAAATAGCTGCACATATGGAATATTCGAATCGATTACAGCAAATTTGCGTCCTTTGTCAGTCTTACATGGACGTATGGTAACCAACAACGCAGCGCCTTCTTGTTTAATGTCAGACATGCGTAAGTTGCACATTTCAACTCTTCTGCACGAACCAAATACGCCACAAATAGTAACAACCTACGAAACGTAACGAATTACTATACTTCTAAAATTCTAAACTAGCGCAAAACATTACCTTTAAGAACAAGAAATTGTCGTCAGAAGCTTCAGTGAAGAACTTTTGGATCTCTTTCTCAGTAAAAACGTACGACTTTCTTGGTTCAACTCCTTTGTTTAGCCCTTTCATAAAAGCATGCAGTTTATGATAGGATGCCAAGTCAATTCCGTGTTTAATCCTTAGCATTGTTTGTAACTTCGAATGTATACACCACATGGAGGAGGATTTATAAACACCATACTGAAACAAAGCGTAAAATGAGCATAGTGTATTTTGTTTTGCGTTACAATAAAATTCAGGTTTATCCCACCTAACACTAGCAAATTTTGAATAATGTCATTGTCATTTTCATTTCTTGCCAAATATCCAAACAATTTTATGTTTATTCCTTTTTTTTCTCATTGAAAAACTTTTAATACTATAATATAGGTAAAGGTATATTGCTTACCATTTCCATCATGTACTCCAGCATCACTGTTTCATCGATATTATTACATTTTTTTCCGCTTCATCCAAGCAAGTAACTGATCATATTGTTTATAATATAAATTTCTTGATTTTTCTGGAACCAATCTTAACTCTGCTTTTTCTGCAGCTCACCAATTGACACTAAATCTTCCTCTGATTCCTTCTGGGTCATTTTTTTACTCCACATTCGCGAGAACGACGATAAATAAATTGATTTGACTAAAAACACGCAAATCATTTATAGCAACGTTAACAAATCAACAAATCCCTATAACAACCAAGTTTTATGATTTAAGCCTACTAAAAATAATTACAAAATTGTAAAAGAGAATGTTTAATAACATTTTTGAGCTTATGATGCATTCGTAATAAAAAATAGCGTATGATACGCGTGTATAAATAAGAGGCCTTTAAAGCCCTTGCGACTTACAAAACACTCCGCTGCGCGTCGCGTTTTGAAATATGTCGCGCGTGCTTTAAAGGCCCTCTTATACACTTGTATCATAATATACTATTATACAAACGTCCTGGAGGTAATGTGCTCTCTGCATTTGATGAATTAGACAAGTTTTTGCCGAAGATGATTATACATTTTCAAAACATTTTCATTGTGGAAGATTGAATGTGAAAACCAGTTAGACACTTAGGGTATGTCGGATCATTGTTTTTCATTGTCTTTTATTTGTTCAAATAGACTATAATATTATTACCTACTTATAAACATTCGCTGTGCCTTCTCTTGTTTGACAAACATATAATGCCACTCCACCACTGAAGGAAGGCTTTATCGGGGCAATAAGGCGTGAGAGGATCTTCACCAATCAGGGGGGGAGCTTCGGGCTTAGTGAGAGAAAGCAAAAATCTACTAAGAATATACGCATTAGTATGATATCACAAAATTTATATTAGTTACTACTTTATCCTGGAGGAAATAAATGCTTTGGGTAACGTTTTCTTTCACTTTATTGAAATCACCAAAGAACTAAATATTTTTAAAGTGAACCAAGAATTCCTATTAAGTGAATGTGCAGCAAAATTGCCCTCTGCGCGATCTAAGCGGGCTCTCGGCTGAAGAGTCGAAAGAAGGACGAAACTCACGATTCGTAGTATCCGAATGGCGTGACTATAGCAGAATAGCAGATGGTATTTAACTATTAATTATTCATAATGTATAATAAACAATTTATTAATGGACGTTGAGAGTATATTCAACTAATTAGTATTTTTAAAACGCTGCAGAGATAAGAAGGTTGTACATTAAAACACATAAACACGCACAATTCAAACAAAATTATCTTTCAAACTAAATTTGCTGTATTAGGAAACTCATACACGACACACGTAGACAACTTAGTTTCTTGGACGAACACATAGACACAACACTGAAAATTCTGTCCTATAACCTTTTTTTTATCAAAATTTTGAAGACATAATACAGTTTACACAAAAGTATACAAACGGAACAAAAAAGCATTTAAATTTGAGAAATTCAAGACCATTGAACACAATAAGCTTAAATCACACAACATAGTTAAAACCAACATCAACAATACTATGATAAACCTGTCAAAAAAATAGTGTCTCAGGTGTTGCTGTAAATATTTTAGCAAAGGGTATGAACTTTGCTGTAACGCCATGAACAATTCCAAAAGTGGGGATAATGTCACCTGTGGAATCTTGTAAAAAATAGACTGCTTCCGAAACATCAAGCGGATAAGATTAGGATGGACGTATGCCACTCCATTAGAAATGCACGTACACCCAAACTAAGTATTTGAATACAGATAAGTCCTTATAGTTACTAGAGCAGATAAATGTTCAGTCACAGTAATTTTAGATAGAAGAAATTATGAGACTAAAGTTAGATAATTATTAGATGAGAAAACGTATCAAACATAATATCGAGATCCTACCTCAAAAATTTCCAAAATTAATAATGATCTTATCAAAACTTCAAATCTTTCGAATGGGGAGAAATCTTTTTAACTGTTTCCAATTGCAAGGTACCTAAATTGTTTGGTTTTCCCAAAATCAATAAAACTAATGTCTCGTTAAGAACTATAGTCAATACGATTAGCAGTTGTTGTTACAGATTAACAAAATTTTGTGCTAACTATTTAATACCTTATGCAGGAAAACTCAGCAGTTTCATCAAGAATTCTTCAGACTTTATTTACGTTATAAAAGGTTTAAGTATTTCAGAACATGACATTTTAGTTAGTTTTGACGTGATTTCTTTATTTTAGAAAAATTTATCTATCTGTTGCAGCCTAGTAGCACGTATGTATTCTTTCAAAAGCGTACCATTTTTCTTTTAGATTGACCTACGTAACACCTGCCGCAAGAACTAGAAATTTTGTAAACACCTTCGCTCTCTAAATGTTCTTTATCGTTAGTAGAACTTAAAATTTTATCTAAATTATTATATGTACTATCAACAAGTAAAATATCGTGTTTTCTAAGCATCCTCTTTAATTTTTCCGAAAGGCCTTGTACATAAGGCAAACTCAACTTCAATTTGCTTTGTCGTGGCTGAGAATTTACTTGATTTGGATGAGCACTTTTATTAAAAACTGACAGCGATCTTTCAGAGAAAATATTATATTATGGACGCTGAAAGTATTCACATATAGTTAGGTTTACAGAAAACCAACATAAGCAGACAGATATTTACATGCCACATCTCACCACCTTCCTATTCTTATAAGGACGATACTTGTTGAAGTACAAAGAATCTCAGACGAAAGTTCCTTACAAAAAGAAAATATATCATCTTAAATGAGCGCTAGTGAGAAATGTTTATAACAATTAGAATATTTGGTCAATTTTTAATAAAAGTGGTCGTCCAAACCAAGTAAATTCTCAGCCAGGACAAAGTAAATTTAAGTTGAGTTTGCCTTATAATACAAAGGCCTTTTGGAAAAAACTTAAGAGGATACTTAGAAAACATGATGTTTTAGTTGTTGACAGGTACCTATAGTATCCGTGCTACTAGGTTTGTCAAGCAGCATAGATAAATCTTCCTGTAGCTGAGCAACCTCATATTGACTAAACAGCGATGATATGGGAGGCTTTGATAAAACAGTGATTTTAGATCGAGAAAGATATTATGACAGACGTCTAATAAAAAGAAGCTATTATACATTTCCTAGAATACTAATTAAATTTTTAAATCGAGATTCTGGAAATTTGAGTTGGGTGGCATTTGAAAGGCTATTTTGTAGTTATCTTTTATCAAGTAGTTCGTGTATACAGGGTCCGCCACTTAAAACTCCCCAGGCTCGTATTTTTGCTATTTTTTTTAATACAACCTTAAGTTATATATGAAATTATAGGTCTTTTTGAACTCTTTAAAAATAGAATATTGGGTGTCCAAAAATTTTTTTGTTAATTATCATATTTTGCAAATAAAGTTAATTTTTGTAAATATTTTTAACCTTACCCCGTATAATAAATATTGCTTCACAGTTGGATGCCGATTTTTGTCTTCTTCAATTTGTGTCATTACCATGTATGCGTAATTTTTACTCCTTCTTAGTGAAAAACAAGAGAAATTAGTCGCCGCCATGTTCTGTTATAGGACCGTTCACAATTTTTTCAAGTGTTAGTTTAGTATTTTTGGACACCCAATATTCTATTTTTAAAGAGTTCAAAAAGACCTACAATTTCATATA
>QCXZ01000053.1:7375593-7416951 GCA_025024175.1 Rhyzopertha dominica | reverse complement strand
AGTTACAAGCACACAGGTAATGTACATAATTCATTTGCAATACTTATTAACTTGTTTTCCAACTTTTACTGTTTCTTTCTTATTCAGAAACGTGTGTCGCAAAAGACCCTTAAATGAACGAGCAAAGGGTGTTGGAGTCAACAGTAGAAGCGATGATACCCCAACCCCTTGATGAATCCATGGCGATGGTTATCGGTACTGATACTGATCAACCCGCAAGTGAAATTGACGTGCAGAGTGTGCATACGAACAGCGGAGGTTTGTAAACAATAGCATCATAGTTGACATAATGTTATGCCGCCTAAAACTACTCAGGCTCAAGTTTCTTATCTTTTTAGGTACAACCTTAAGTGATACTTTTGACACATAAGGTGAATTATTGTAAATAATTTTTTATTTTCTATGGATTTCAAATATTCAAAATTTTCTTTAATTATTAATTAAGTACACAAAAATTTGTTATGATTATTCGTTTATATCATTGTTTTACTTTTCTTAGTTTAATTAACTATTAGTAAGTTAATAAATTTTAAAATTATAAAGTAGTCAACAAGTCGATGGGTTTGTCTTGTTTTTCGCTAAGAATACCTGGTAATGATACAAATTCAAGGCAAAAGTCGGCATCTAACTATGCAGCAACATTTATTATATGGGGTAAAGTAAAAGAATTTTTACAACAATTCACTTTATTTGCCAAATATCATCTGCAAATATTTTTTGGACAACCACTATGCCATTTTTAGAGTTAAAAAAAGGACCTTTATTTAGATATATCACTTAGGTCGTACCTAAAAAAATAAATAATATACGAGCTTGGGATTTTTATGTGGCAGATCCGGTATAGAATGTTGTTTTACATTTATTTGAGACAAACTCCTGTGTATCATTTCAATACATTCCATTATTATGATCCACTACATAATGTACATACGACTATTTCTCTTGAACAAAGTAGTACTCTTATTCAAAATAAAATAAGAATACAAATTGCATTTCTATTATGAAATATGTTCAAACTTTTACATAATTTAAATGCTTCCCGAATTTATCTGTTTATTAAATTTTTGTTTCACTTGAATAAATGTGATTCTCTAATATTTCATCTCATAAAATACGTTGTATGAATTTACTAATTTCCCAATTTTAACGTTGCCTGAATTTATCTTACACTTGAAATATGAAAACAGTTTTAATATACTCTATGCTTCTATTCAAATGTGAAAAACGCTGCAGAGACAATTTTCATTATCAGAAATTGCTCATTGTAGAACTAGCAATTTCTCGTAATGGGAATTCTTTTTCTCTTTCTGAATGTGATGATTCCCTATATAGAAAGAGAGAGAATTAAAATTATTTACATATATTTGAACTGTCGGATAAATTCATATAACGCTAAAATTGGGAAACAAATAAATTCATGCACATATTTTAAGAGGCGAAATATTAGGGAATCGTTTTTATTCAAGTGATACAAAAATCCAACAAACAAATTCGAGAATCATTTAAATAATAATTTCCATTATGAGGAATGTATTTTTCTTGAGAGAACAGTGAAATAAAAAATCTCATAATTAAAATAAAAATTTTTGATCATTCAAATAAATTCTTCCTCCTAAGATATGTATAGTGAGTTAGGCATATATTTCATAGGAGAAATAAGTCTTATTTACATTATACATAAAAAAAACATAAAAATAAAATGTATTTAAATGATACACAAGACTTTATGTTGAATAAAAAGTAAAACAGCGTTTCAGACTTACAAGGTTTTTGTTACAGACCAACATTAGTGTATCAAGTATTTAATAATTATAAAATCGGCATCAATTTTACACTCTCTATATTTTTTTAATTGGTTTATGAACTTACGTTGAAATTTCATGAACTCTTTTTAAATTTTGCCATGGGATACATTAAAGTACTTAAAGTTTATTAAAAGATTGAACGTAAAAATTCTGTACACCATAAAAATCAGGTAACAATTATTTGTTTATTTTTCCATCGTCTAAACGATCCTTTTTAAAGTTTCATGTTATTTTTGGAAAAGAGGTAATTTTTTTGCACTGGTTTAATGGTTTTGTCAACTTCTGACAATTAGCCAGCTCATTAGGTTTGTATTCTTTTTTTTTTAAATGTATATACAATACATATATAAATACTGCGCTTAGCCACGCTGCCCACTCAACCACCGAGGCTCGCTAAAAAGAGGTTAGGGCGCTTTCTCTTCTCTATTTTAAGCTAAAATCAACTCCATTTTTTTAAATCTGAACCAATCACATACCCCAATTTAAGGTGTTGTCATAGTTACTGGGTTGATTTTAGCTGACATCATCTTTAACGAAGAGAATAGGAACCGACCCTTTATCCATTGTGAAGTGTCAAGGCATCAAATAACAGTAACTAAAGAGTCAAACTTTTCAAAACTAACCGAACAACTGACAAACCTGTCAAAGTTATATAATCCTTAATCAATCTCTACACTCTACACTTTACAGCTATAGCTTTAATGGCAGATTAAATGGCTGATTGCATGGTTAACCAGACCTGGTTAATCCAGGTTAACAAGCTGGTTGTCACGGAAACATTTCTTTAAAGTGTTCTTCCCTGGATGTCATTCATATAATGCCACTTCTTAACCATATTTTACTAAAATATTAAAATATTTTATTTAAACATTATCTATTGATAAAAAATTTAGACTGATTAAGAACTTCAATATTTTTAGTGGTCAGACATGGTTCGAGTTATTGAAATTTGACAGTTTTGTTATCGTTACAAGTACCATTTGACTTACGAGAACTTGCTCCTGAGGTTGACGTGCCTATGGTTGCGCACTGGACACAATATAGTAGCACTCGGGAGCTTCAGCTTCAGGCTGGGATTTGGGTTCAGTTGCATACTGACCCAAATCCCAGCCTCAAATTGTTGTCAGTCGAGCTTTAGTAAGTTCTATTTATTTAAACATTATTTGTTTTAGTGCTGGGTAGAAATGGAGGTTAATAAAGATGGAACCTTGTCAGAGGCGAATACTGATGATATATTGCCTATCGAAGTAGATGTTTCAGTTGAGTCGTCACCAAGGCCAACATCATCACGGAGAAATAATTCATTGAGAAATTTCATGGATCACTTAACAAAACATGAAGAAACCTTATTGAATGAATCATTAGGGGAATTTATATTTGGGTGTAATGTTCCTTTCGTTGTGACCGAATCGGTGTATTTCAAGAATTTTATCAAGACTTTGAGGCCAGCATATGCTGAGCGACTACCTAGTAGGAAAACATTAGCAACCACCATTTTAGATGCAACATATACCAACTGCGTTAAAAAATGCAGCACAGCCCTGAACTCTGAATCAGTGCTTTTAATTGATGGGTGGAAAAATACTTCTTCAAACTCCAAAACTGTTGTGACGATCCTACACTGCTCAGACGGTAAACAGGCATTTGTGGATGCATGGGGTTTATCAGGTTCCACAGAGGATTCTGATAAACTTGCAGAAATTGTGATAGAGTCTTCAAAGATAGCTTTAAATACTTACAACAGCAAGGTTTATGCAGTTGTATCTGACAATGCTAGTGTCATGGTCAAAATGTGGAAATTAGTTAATCACTGCGTATGGCATACTACTTGTAACAGCCATTCAGCTAATTTATTAGCAAAAACTTTTGTTAATACCGACTTTAACAATAAAGTTTGTGCCCTATTAAAGGAATTTAAGCATGTTGATCTTGAAAAAGTTCTTACAACATTGGGAGGCACTAAAATAAAACTTCCTTGTGAAACAAGGTGCTGCTCTTATCGCGATTCTTACATTTGTTTGATAAAAAACTTAGAACACATGAGACTTATTGCTGCCGGCAAACAGTACAAGAAAGTTAAGCAGGATGTTGTAAAACTGTTATTTGACGATGATTTTATCACTGAAATAAATGATTATATTAATCTTTTTCATCCAGTTTGTGAGCTGATAAATAAGTGTCAGAGTAAAAATTGTTCGTTAGCTGATGCCGTTGACCTGTGGCTCAGTTTGAAGTTGCCAGAAAAATTTGCGAGGAAGTTTCAAATCCCATTGGAAGAAAGGAAGGAAAAGGTGCTTACTGTGTATGCGCTTTCGGCATTCTACTTACATCCCAAATATGATAAAGACAAAATAAATAAAAATCAAAAGAAAGAAGTATATCAATTTCTTTTCAAACATTTGGATGCTGAAGGAATTGGCGATTTGGACAATTTTAATTGCTAAACAGGAATTTTTGGACTGCTACGGCAGAAAAAGGTTATTAATCCTTTAACTTTTTGGAGGATGGCAGAAGTAGAACACCCAAAGCTTTCTAATTTGGCAGTTAAACTTTTACAAATGTTAAAAAAAGTGTTTTCACAGTGGGCACTCATTCATACACCAATTAGAAACCCCTTAACCTTCGAACGATCGAAAAAGCTCATGTATGTCTATTATTCATTACAAATACGGGATACTCTGCCCATAATTGAGGAGGAAGAAGAAGCAGATTGCTAAATAATTAAAGGGGCAAGTGGAAGAAGGGGTTAAGTGAAAAGTACAATTTTACCTTGAATGAAAGAGTTGTGTACACTCGCAACTTACCCCATCAGGTGCTAGCTTTATTTGTAAAATTTTAACCTTAGATTTTACAAATGAAGTTAGCACCTGATGGGCTAAGTCTCGTGTGCACGTAACTCATTCATTCAAGGCAAAATTGAACATTGTTGGAAAATGTCACTTAACACACCTTCCACATGGCTTTTTAATTTTTACAATGAGCCTACAGCGTACAAGGATTCTATTTTTTTTGTAGAGTGTAAAAACTTTTGTGTTAAATAAATGTAGATGTTATAGGTATTATTTTGCATTTGAAAACCATTGTTTAAACAAACAATTATTTATTTATTTTTAAGAGAACTCTCTTTTGTAAATTTTTTAATAAGAGTATGAATATTTATTTTAGAAAATAAGAAAGCTTTATTTTGTATTTATAATAATCATATTTTTGTATTCAAAAAAAAACTTATGCATAATAAAGGAAAAAATGATTTCTATGTAGATAACTTTATTTTATTTAAAAACTCATATCCTAAATTAATACCTCTTCTAGTGCTAGTCATCTATGCAACAAATTATTAAGCTGAAAAAATAAATTGCATAATCTTTTTTTAGTCAAATTCTATCCAAAACTGATAAAACTTGCGGACAGTAACTTTAAATTATATGTGAGGGTGAATGCTTTCAGCATCCATAATGTAAGATAATATGTTTTCTGAAAGATCGCTGTTGCTTTAAAACACTGACAAAAAGTTATTAGTCTGATGTTTCGATTACACCTGTAATCTTCATCAACGGCAATAACCTCAAAATTTGTAATCAAAACGTCTGGCTAATAACTTTTTGTTAGTGTTTTAAAGTGACATCGACATTATCTTAAATTATATGGTTAATTTAGAAAAAAGATGAAATCATATTTATAATTTTAATTAAGGCAGTATCAAATTTCTAATACAAATAATAATTTACATTTTTGAATTGCCACAAGCAAATTCAAAGATATTATTTCCAGTTGCCTTGCAAATGTAGTAGAGAAGTGCAAACAGTTAATGTACTGCCAAAAGCATTACCTTGCAGTAACAATTTTAAGGTTAAAAATTAAAGAAACACATGTTAAGAAGGCAAACCTGCAGTGGCATTGCAGCATGCCAGTAATATCCTACAAAAGGCATTTCTGGTTCAGTTCTTATTCTATAATGTTGCTATTACAATATTATAAATTATGGCTGTTTTTGTAATCATTATTATGAACAAGATGTAAAACTAGAAACTAGACTAAAACCTTTCTTACTAGCGAAATGCAGAGAAAACACAGTTTCAATATTTTCAAGCTCATCAAAGAAATAATTTTTGCTACATCTTAAAGGCTGCATTAGACACGATGTCTCTTAGGAATTATTTTGTATTTTACAGTAACTATATTGATTCTCAAGTAATTGGTGTTGGTAATCAGATCATGCAATTATTAAATATGAGTGAAGCAGCAATAAGTAGAACTTCATAATGGTTATTAGTTTTACAAGCGTTGATAAGCGTTTTTTTTTCATGCAACGGTTTAAATGATGCACGAGGCCGAGCGTGTAATAAACACGAGCAATGAAGAGAACTTTCATATGAGTGAAATACATTATTTTTTCTATGACCCCTCTTGTGAAACATAGAAATAAAAAATAACAGGTACCTATAAAGCCTGCATTAAAAATTACATTTGTGAATAAGATTTTTTCATCTAGGGCTTCTTGCAAGAATTGGTGAATTTCTTCAGGATTCAATGTTATGGACTTTTTTCTATTCACTTCCAGGACATAAATTTGTGAGACGCATCTTCGTAACTTTTTTTTTGAAGTTGTGGGCAGCAGATCAACTGCCCATTCTGCTTGCTGTTTTATTTCTGCTGGAGTACTAGAAAATTGTTCTTCACTCATTACCTATTAAACACAGATTAATTTTTCTAAAGGAAATAAACAATTATCACAAGCCCCAAGGGAACAAACGTAGATAACCAGTAATACTTATAGGTCCACTACCAATCATTAAATCAAATTTTGCCGTCTACCTACTTTTAGTTGCTGTTATTATCGCAGCTAATTTGTAATTTTTTTGTAGATTGTACCAAAATTTAATTATGCAATTAAGGCCGGTTGCACAAATGTGGATCAAAGTTAATCCGAGTTTAATCCCCCGTCGTTGCTTAGCAGCGTCCTGAATCTGGTGTTGCTATAGCAATGACCGGGAATTAAACTCGGATCAAATTTGATCCATGTTTGTGCAACCGGGCCTTAATGTTTCTTTTCACACAGATATGTCACTTTTCACACAGAAACATCACTTTTCATTCGAATTTCGAGGTATGCATGAAAACACCAAGTCTCCATAATAACATTGTTGCATGAAAAACCTGCTTTTAATAGTAGTCGTAAAAAATAATTATTTATTATAAAATAAAAATAAATTACAATATCAGATCAATACATAATACAAATAAAACAGTAATATAGTAGAAAGTAGATAGAGTAATTTGATTAGTTTTCAACTCCATAGAATAAGCCTCTTCAAACATTCGCGGGAAAAATTCTTCTGTGGATAACCTAAAAGGTAAACGAAGTTAATTGCAATTTGTGGTCATTACCACAATACCATTATATTATGTAAAAATTAAAAGTGTTTAATGAAATAATGGGTGTTAAAAGTTATCAAGTCTATTGTGACTGACATTTTACCATATCACTTCACAAAAATAATAGTACATGCAAGCTTCCGCAAGAAATATTTATTTTTTTGAAAACACTTATGGTTGTAACTGGTTGTTGAAAGAACTTACCGACTGACGAATCTTTGATAAATTACATGAACAAATATGTTAGTAAGCAATAAATCACATTCCTTTTTCACCTCGTCTGTGCCCATTAACAAATCATAAGTGACTGTTTAATTGAACACCTGTTATAATTTGGTTATATCCAATTGATGAAATCTCTAAATGTAAAAATTAAAAGTTATTCTTATTGGTGTTGTAAAAAAACAGCTGCCTATTTAACATTATGCTTAAATGGTGTTAAGTTAATCCCAGTTTCTGTGAACAGCCCTTAATTTAACACATTTTACCTGACTGGTGCAGTATCATGTTTACATAATGCTTGTAAGGTGTACTCTTCATATTTTTTGTGGGCCCTTTCCAACAGCTTTTCTTTTCTTGTAGCTAGGTACCTGCAAAAAATTTCAGTTGAGCTGCTTGTTTGGTATATTTTAAGCCAACAAAGTTACAACTCATAAATAACATTGTCATAGGCTAAAGTAATATTCAATATACAAAAGAAATTAAACATTCTGATCAATGTTTATTTCACAACATTACACTGTTCATTAAAATGTATTAATAAATGTTGTACTTACCTGAAAAATTAGTCCGCGTCTGCTGTTGTAGCGACGACCGACATAAAAGAAAACTGTCTTCTCGGTTGTGCTGCAGTACCGCCCAATCGCCATCTCCTGGCCACCGGTTGAAGCGCGATAACACTACCAAATTTATGAATAGGGTTGTGATCAAAACAAAATGGTATCACTTTTTGAGAATTACGAGCAGCAATATTCAGTATTAACTGCCGACATCACAGCGCAAATAGGGCTTTTGACAACTTCTGGCTCAAGTAAGAGAAGTAAAACTCGTTTGCATGCGAGAACACCTGACTGTGTATTAACTGGCTCTCATTTGTTTTAAGAGGATCGCCGCCAGCTCATTTCCGATATCGAAAAGCATGTTGAAGAAGCACAGGAATTGGTGAGCCTGACGTGCGTGTTAATTTGATGGCATGGGCTTTAATTTTGTTAATTTTTAAGTTGGAACAAATGGATTTGGAGGTTAGYGAAGTGGAATCTGTCAAGAGGCAGAGGTGCAGAACCAAGCTAGATMGTTACCGTGCTGAACTCAAACGGTTGACTTTGGAATACATCAAGGCACGGTCGGTAAAACAGAGCGCTTTGGGTTATGATTCGGCGGAAGATATAAACGATGTTCGAATATCGTCGGATCAAAAGCAAAGACTGCTGGACAATTCAGAAAGGATTGAAAGAAGCGGACGCAGGTTAGAAGAAGGATATAGAGTTGTTGTAGAAACGCAGGAAATTGGAAATCATGTACTTCAAAATTTAAACGAACAGAGAGAAACGATTCAGAGGGCCAGAGGAAGGGTATGTGTAAACAGACGATTATATTTTCTCCATTAACATATAAAACGATTTCAGCTTAGAGAAACAAATGAACAGTTGAGTCTGTCATCGAGAATAATGAATTCAATGATAATGCGATCCATCCAACAAAAAATTGTTCTCTTTACTGTAGGTGCCTGTTTTATAATAGCCATAATTATAGCGTTATATTTGAGTTTCAGAAAACAGTGATTATTGTTATTATTCTTTTGTTTTATCCAATAAGTCTGATTTAGTGAAAACTTCTTATAGGAGGCTAGAGTCACAATAATTGTTCGTTAAGCCTGATGGTAATGGATACTTAAGTCCACGTTTTTAAATTAAATATTTAACTTTTCTTGTTTGACAGTATACAAATTTATTTTGAGTACCATCACATCTATATTGTGCCTTGAACTCCAGTGCTGATTTTGAAATTTTAATTACACAGATTGATGAACGTTTATTGTGACGATGTACCAGTAACAATAATTGAAGTAATAGTGTATTTTTATTAGTGCCATTAAACACTATAGAAGGCTAATGGGTTGCTGAAGCTGTTAGGTAGAAAAGAATCMGGATCAAAATGTGGTCTATCAAAATAGTATTAAAATCAGACGTTTCTTTTATCTCAAAAAAAGAAGGGATAAAAGTATTTTTACAACTACTAATGGGATTAATTAAGCAATGTAAACATAGTGAGCCAGGCACAACCATCATGTTAAAAAATATATTTTTGGAATGGGATGTCCCAGTTCTATCTTTTTTTCAGAAGGGCTTGACATAATTTCATAATGGTGTTTTTATAAAAAGAGATTGCTATTTTTTTTGTGGAAAAACTTTTACAAATTTTAATATCTCCTTTTATTAGACACCATTTTGTGGCTCTTATTTTACGAACGAAATTTCTTTGAAAATAGAAGGGTAAGGTGGGGTAAAAATGAAACCGTTTTCAAATCCTTTCATTTTTTGCCACCTTAAATAATAAAATCAAAGACAAAAAATATCTGTGACTGTCGGTGTCTTCCTCAGAAGTAGCTCAGAGCCACTTCTGAAGAAGACACGACATGAGTGTCGAAACGTTAAGGTCATCGACAACAAGCATGGAAGCCTTCAAACACAAAAAAAATCTATTATATATAGATTTTATTGGTTAGTAACACATTTTTGTGGAAAAAAAAATAGTAAGACAACTATGAACAATAATGAGAATAGTGGAGATAAAAATTCACGGCTTACTAGATATTTTGGATAAAGGACAAATTTTGGTGATATCTTTTTTCCTTCTATTTATAAGCTTCACTCTCTGACTTGAAATTGTTTAATGCTTGTATTGATAATAATGGTTTTCTTTTTGAAAATTATTATATGCCTTGTTTTAGCTTTTAAACGTGTTTAAATACTCAGCAGTACTTCGTTATAGAATGAAATTCAGTCCATTTATCAAAAGTTTTTGATTTTTAATATTTAAAACCATAATATTGTATTTTTCCATAAACTCTTAAATTTTTAATAATTATATTAACACCTTTGAGAAGCTTATAGCTGAATTTTTAGTCACAGCCAACTATGGTCTTTATTTAAAAAACGGTAACCCTATGTTTATGTCATCTCGAAAATGAGAACTTGCTTGCAAAATTGAATGACATTATTATGATGAAATGATGTCCCCACATTTTCTACAATTTCTGCATTTATGCCTTTTGCGTTGAATTAAAAATACCTTCATTAGAGCATTAAAAAGGTATTAGCAAAATTTGTTTTTTTTCAAAATATCTAGTAAGCCATAACATAATTTTACTAAAACCCATTATAAATAGGCAACAAATATACACTGTGATGTATAGGATCTCCCACCTAAAACTCCCCAGGCTCATATTTTCTTTATTTTTTTTAGGTACAACCTTAAGTGTTACATAAAATTGTAGGTCTTTTTAAATTCTTTAAAAGTGGTGTAGTCGGTGTCCAAAAAGAAGTTTTTGCAGATTATGATTATAAATAAGGTTAATTTTTATAAATATTTTTTTACCTTCCCCCATATAATAAATATTGCTTCATAGTTGGATGCGGACTTTTGTCTTCTTCAATTTGTGTCATTACCATGTTTGCGTAATTTTTACTCCTTCTTAATGAAAAACAAAAACTTCTCGCCGCCATATTCTGTTAATAGGGCTATTCAGAATTTTGCCTACCCACCCATCGCTGCATACAAAACCCCAAAATTTTTAGTAACTTTCAAATAAATCAAGTACAAAGTTTGTTCTAAAGAAAGAGGCTAGAAAATGATACCCTGCGTTGAGTCTAGCGCTTGATGTAGAAAACCAAAGTGGTATAGGTATAAAACTTGCAAGTTTTAACGAAATCGGACGAAATTGATCTTTGTTGTTCCATTTAATAAGCTGGGAAGCACTGTTGCATGTATTAATATCTTATAAATAAATAATTTTATGTTTCTAGCACAGATTACTTATGATTTCATAGGATGTCCAAGTAATCCATGCTAGAAACGTAAAATTAATTATTTATAAGACATTAAAACATGCAACACTTGCTTCCCAGCTTATTAAATGGAATGACAAGGGTCAAATCTATCGGAATATCAAAATTCTTAAACTATTAGTTTTATGGTTGGTATTAAATTTCTTTAAGTCAGTAGCAAACGTGACCTGTTGGGTGAATCCCATAGTGCAGATCATTTCATCACGACATATTCTTGTTCTTATTGTTGTACTTTTTAGGCATATTTGAGGCAATATGTACTTATTGCCATTACAGAGCAAATAGCGCACAGTCTTCTGTATCAATTGAAGTGCATGTATAATAAGAAACCCCATATAGTGCAATACCTCTTCATTATAAGCTTAAATCTACTGTCCTAATGTAAAGTCCTTCTTATACACTTGTCTTTTATTCGAAATTGTTTTTACAGTAAATTTAAAACCTTTAATGTTTAAGAAAGGTATACATAATAATGTTCCTATATTTTTAACTAAGTGAAATTAGATAAACTAGGACATCCTATATTTGTATTATATTTTTTACTTAAACTTGTGGAGTACCTTTTTTTAAACCTCATTGAAGCATTTATGAAATCATTTTGAAATTCTTTTTCACATGAATATGGTAATAATTTTTCATAGTGACTTTAAAAATTCTTCCTAATTTGTTACATTCCAGCCTTCTATGCAACCCTTATTATGCCATACAGTACTTAAAACATTTTGAAGTATTCTCTAATAAGCATTGGTGGATCTAGTGTTTTGTTGAGGAAGGTGCATAAGAGTAGTAGGCTAAAGAAAAAACAACAACATTTTGCAGTTTTGTAATTAGTTCAAATAGTTTAAAAGTGTAAAATTATTATAAAAAGTATTTGAAAATTGAAAAACAAAATTTCTTGTTACCTTCCGGTATTTTGGTATAAATTTTAAAAATTTCAAGTCAGAAGAAATGAACATAAAAACACATGTAGATTCACCACTGCATATAAGTATACACAATTGTTATTGTACATTCCTTGTTGTCTATTTTTATTTTATGTTTATTTTAATTATAGCTCAGATTTTATTTATTATCAACCAATAAACACCTGTGACGATCATCTGATTCTTTTATTGCACATACACGTAAAATATCACTAGTTTTTGTATGGTGCATTTCTCAATTCATTCTTGGATCTGAACAGTTGCAGCTGATGGATCTGGAGGGGGTGGAGGAGGAGGAGACGTATTGGAACCTCTCGGTGCAGTCTGTGAACCTGTCTCTTCAGGTACAACTTCTGGTGTTTCAGGAACTTCAGGGGTTACTTTACTATTACTGGGTTTTCCTGTCGAAATCAGTCGATTAAATTACACTGGTTTGTAAAAAGTATTCCATACAATTCCATGAAATTTATGAATCTTGTTTTTAAATTTTCCAAGGGGTCACAATGGAAAATTCAGTTTTGGAACCAACAAAAGTCTTAATACTGTGTAAAAGGTCGATTACTTTATATTTAATAGACTCTCTTTGTCATTTCATTTTTTTAACTTGACTGAATGTAGGTAATGACTGATTCCGCTGAAAAATTAAGTTTTTTTTTGCACAAAGCATTTTGAATATTAAAAAATTGATAGTTTTTGTTTATTTAACATTCTCCTATTCTTGTTTAATATTTTGAAGCTCATTTTTTATGTTCTCAGACGCAGAGTGAATAACACAATTTTGGACTGTTTGTCTGTTATTTTAAGAAATAAAAACTTACATCAGGAACAGAAACACACCGTTAATTACAGTGATGTTAAAATTACTTCGCAATGTGTAATTAATTACAATTATTTTGCGTAAATTCTAATTAATTACAGTTGAAATTACAAAATATGTTAATGTAATTAATTACAATTACATGCTTCGATGTAATTTCAAATTATCAATTATGTATACTCTTTGGATAGGATCAGGTAGAAATTTGGAATAAGTTTTAAAACAATAAGTTACATGCATTTTAATGTATATCACAAAAATAGAGGAAGCAGGCAGAAAATTATTTTGTTACAAAGGGCCAAAATTACTTTCATTTTATCATCACCGTCATTATTAGAGTTCATCTTCATCATAATCAGACTCAAGTACCAATTAATTTTGCTTTAATCGCTACGAAAACTGAATTTTCCAAGATTTTTTAAATAATTTTCCAATCTTCCATGGAATTTCCGATTACTGAAATTCCATAGAATTTGGAACTATAATAAAGACAGAAGACACATGTTCCAGTTTCACTTACTTTTTTCTATGGATTGTTTTCTATCTGCGCTGGCTTTTCTTGCAGTGGTTTTATCTATGCTCTGCTTTCTGGCTTCACCCTGTAAGACAAAGGGCAACTTTTAAAAAAGAAGAACCCTACTTTTGGAAGTGGATAGATTTCATCAAACTAATGGCTGCTTGCTGTATAAAATTTTTGTCCAAAATTGTATTAATTTTGAGGTATTTTGAATATTTTGAAGTTTAACACTTCTGCTGTCTGCTATGAATAGAGCGACAAACAGAAGCTAATGTTTTTTTTTAACCAGAATTGTTTTCATGCAATTTTGAGGCTCTCGGGAATTATTTTTGGGGAATATTCAATATTCCCAGCGGATTATAATAAGAACTATACAAGGGCGTTCTAAAATTCGTTGTCATACATTTTAGTGCTTGTGGGAAATTATGACAAGAATTTATACAAACTTATGTCTGGAAATGCCTGTTTTTACATACAGTTTGTTTGTTTGATGTAAAAAATAGTTTTGATTATTTCCTTCATCCTTCAAATTTAAATTTTGGCAAATCAGATTCATAGTTGTAATTGAAAATAACCAATCAGATGCTGATATCAGCGATTATTACAAATCGAACACTATTATGTCAAATAAATAAAAACATCAGACACAAAAAGATCTCTGACGAAAAGATGGACAATCTATTCTAAAACTATTTACATTGTCTCAATTTTTCTTGAGTGGAATGCTCCAAAATTGAACTCGATCAAACTGGCATTAATAATTTTAGGCAAAACACTTTTGACACTTTTCAAATTATTGTCAGTTTGGTCTCATCAAATTGACAGTCATGCACTCTCGAAAAATTGATGACAATGTAAATTGTCGACTATTTATCAAGATCTTGTGGTATTATCGTTGAAAAAAATTGTTATTCAAACTAAGCAATTTTTGGAAGGCTATTATAATAGACGATAGCTAACATAATGACAAGGAGTAGTGCTTCCTATTGTAGAAAAAAAATGTGTGTGAAATCAAATTCAGTAATTCACTATTTTTAGAAGCAGCGATAAAAGGTAAACTTATTGCAAGTTACTAGCATGAATTGGAGAAATTGTGTTTCCAAACATGTCGTAGCAAACAGCAGAAAATGTTTTCCTACATAAAAACTGAACTTTTTTAATTGTAAATTTTTTTGGAATTACATTGTAGATCACCACAGATTATCATAATATTTGCTCCTACATTTACAACAGTGACAGTGTTGCGAATGGGTTTTGTATAAATTTAAAAAAAAATATGTTAATTTCCTTTTTTTAAATGTTGTGGTAGGTATTTGAAAAGACCTATATGTAATATTAAAAAATACTGCATTTGTGCTTAATTCTGTTCTGAACTGCATTACAATATAAAATCTAAAAGACTTTTGTACTTTAATTAATAACAGAAAAATTACTTATCTTATGGCTTTAATTCATCATAATCTACTAGAATGTAATTCAAAAAAATCTTAAAATTAAAAAGGTAATTTGTATTAAACAGGAAACCACTATTTTTCTGCTCCGTTTACTTTCACATATTTCAAAACACAGTTTGTCGATTTTTTCTGAAATCCTTCGTCTTAGTGACTTGCAATAAGAGTACTTCTTTTGTCCACCTTTTACTGTTTTTTCTAAAAAGAATTATGTTTTTGAAATTTCACAACACATAAAAAAAGAGACAAAATACTCCCTTATCTCTTACCTCTGCTCCTGTACTCCTTGTAGAATGCTGCCTTTCTGTCACGACTGCACTGTGAACCAACATAGAAGGCCTTGATATACCAGCTTCAGTCTGGCTGTCACCAATCTGGCTCAGGTCTTTACTGACATCGTAGTCTCTGGACTTGTACATCTTAAGAAACAAATATAATTAATCTAGCAAATTAAGATTTTAAGGCATCCCAATATCTTTAAAAATTAACACAATAGAAATGATTAAACAGCAGACGATTATGGTGTGGGGGTAAATAAAAACTTTTGATCAAAGTATTATACCCCCTGGGTATGCAAAATGCAAAATCTCAAGATTTAGTAGTTTAAGTCGTGGTTAAGCGAACAAGAGGCTCCTCAACTATCAAGAAATCTTTGGATTATTAAGTTTTTGAACAATATATGTCTGTAAGGTTTTATTGCATGTTCTTTTTTTTTATTTGGCTAATATTTTTATTGAACTATTGTTACAAGAGCTTTAGTATGTTAATTATTATCAGTTATTCTTCCGAATTAATAGTATGTCACGTATTTCATCCTTGTTTTCAAGGAGTAAGTAAGTAAAACCTCTTGTCAAGGGTAGGTATTTTTTTAACTGTGTTTTCTGAGCGACCACTTTCTTTTGCCCCCCCATTTACATCGACAATTCTTACAGATAAGCTTGATTTATTAAAAAAAGATTAAATACAGTTTTCCATTTTTGAGTTTAAACCCTCCAACGTTAATAACCCCATAAATAATTAAGGTAAGTTAGTAAGTATTTGTTAAACCACAGTAGTTAAACTGTCAGTAAAGTCAATTTACTGACTTAATTTATGTTTTTCCCTTTATTTGTCTGTTTTTTTTGTCATTACTGCTTCTTTTGGCTATGTTTAACTTATGAATTACACATTTTCAGAATTATGCACATGCATCTCATATTGGGTAAAGCTAATATGAATTGTTGGACTGCAGAGTGACTAAGCATTAAACAGTATCCATGATACAACATTTGGCACTTTGAGGAAGATTTGTGGTAATGCTGGACATCTTCGGCAGTTACTTCCTGGTATTGAAGAAAAAACCTTGAATACTGTTGAAAACACTACTGAAAGAAGTTAAAGTAAAAGAACAGTTGCTAAGTTTGTTTCATCTGTTGCTGGTGCAAGATATTCAAGGTCATCAACAAGATGATGCAATTCAGTGGTTGCTGAATGGCTCGGAGGAGATATTTTTCGACAGAAGAAGCATGCTAAACTTTTACACCTAAAGTGTCTGTACTGATTAAAATCCAAAAGCTATATGCCCCTCTTCTTTTCAGAGGTAATTTAAATTATCGTAATAGGCCTAGTGTTTAATTAAATGGAGGTTCTATAAAGAGCAGATCTGTTTAGATATAACTAATATGCATGACTGAGGTCATGCTACCAGTAAGGAAAAATATTAATGAAATCTACTCTGGATTGTACCCATATATGGCCCATCTATATCTCCTGATCTCACACCATTACTTTTTATTATAGGGCAGTTTATCCTTACAAACTCATAAGTAATTGCAGCTGCTGACGACAAATGCTAAATTCCTAATGCTTTTAGAAATGTCAGGAGTTCACTCCTACTTCAAGTACATGCTTGTACCAGGCAAAATGGTGATCATTAAATATGTATTTTAACTATTTTGTTTTCATCTCGATTTTTGTTAATGATATTTAATTTATGTTGCAATAAGGTATTCTTCTTCAATGGAAGACCATTATTACCAGGACTCTTCCTCAAGGTGCCATTTTAGATACTTAAAGTTGCTTTTCAATGAAGTAACATAAGTTATAAAAAATTAATATCCATAAAAGTTCTGGTTATTGCACCTAAAAGCTAAAAAAAATTTCCGGTTCGCAGAGTTTATATTTTTTCACACACAATGTATCTAAACGAATTAGAATCGACTGCAAAGTTTTTTGTATATAGCTTAAATATTTATGGAGTTATTAACAAAAAACTAATAAAAAAATGCATGTCTATGCTATGCTGTCTATACCGCAACCAACTACAGACAGATCTGTTCGGCAGCATAACATAGTTTTTAACAAACTTTTTCTCAATAAATCATGCTTATTTCTTCCTCCGAATCTACAGTTAAGCGTTATAGGTGTAACTACAGCACACCCTGTATATCCTCTACTTTGACTACCATTAAACTGACACTTCATTTCTTACAAATGAATGTTATTTTAATTCAACACAAAACAGTGTAATTTTCAGAACTTTAACGATGTAACGAAGTGAGTACTTTAAAGACATTTCCACATCATACTTCTTACCTGTCCATCAGTGCCACGAATCTGCCCCTCTTGAACGGGTTCAGAATCCTGTCCCCATTGATTGAGGAAGTGTCCGAGTCTAGTCACCCTTTGCTGTGGTGTTGTCGTTGTGTGACTTCCACCGCAGTATCGGTTACAGACGTGGTCCTCACTGTGACAGAAATACAATGTAATTTCACATTAGAAATGCTCAGAAGATTGCTTACTCTCTCGGTGACTTAGAAGATCCCATCACTGCATTCTCGAAGTGGTTAAGGTTGCGACTCCCAGGTAAACTAAAATTGAGATTGTTTTACGACTTATGTTACCGCGAAATATTTGTAACTAACCATTTCTGTTGTTTTCTGAGTGCGTCCAACTCGTATGCCAGATATGGTCCCATGCTCCTGGCTGGCGGTAGTGCGACAGGTTTCGGTAACAGAGACGGATCCACCTGAGTTCTCATCACCACGTCTTTGTCACATGAAATGCAGTTCACATTTCTGAAATAATGACAAGTTACTGCAGGGCTCATAACTACTTTTCATGGTATCATTTCAATAGGGGTTGAACCTTGAGGGTAGAATTTAAAAAAATCGCTGGAACACATGTTTATTTGTTTCTAATTAAAAGCATGCTTTTAGTTTCAAAAATGATGAACTTCCGTACTGGGTGTTTACATTATGAAAAGACTTTGCTGGCCAAATTTCATGTCTCTAGCTTCATTATCAAAATGCTTGGCGATGATGGATCAGTCAGTCTGGGCATGTTAAATGTGTGCTAAGAAGGGATTTTTAAAAATTCATCCTATTTTTGGCATTAGCAGTGCAAAAATTGATATATGAAGACTTGGTAAGAGAAAAAGTTTACTAATACTTTTTTATGAAAATTCATTCTTTATCAGGGTAAAATAAGAGATAAAAGTTGTATGAAACTTCTTTAATCCTACACGGTTAGAAATAAAAGTATACTGTATCACTTTTTTTGAACTTCAAAACTGATCAAGTTTCATACAAACTTTCAACCATCGTTTTAACCCCTTAGGGGATGAATTTCCAAAAAATGTCTTCTTAGTGCACACTTACGTCATTTAAGAAGCAATCAGTCAGCCATTCAGTTTCTTACTTTATATGTACAGGGTGATTCAATTTCGGTTTTCCACATGGGGATCTCATAAATGGTAAGAAATAGAATAAAGATTAAATGGGGGCAAAATTGCTCATTTTTAAACCCTTTCAGAATTCAAAAGAAATCTGATCTACCTGCTGCACTTTTTGAGATATTTCAAAAAAACTGAAATTTTTGATTTTCATTTTTTGCTCAACTTTTTAAGTAATTTAATTTTTATTAATTCATTCAACAGTAACTTAGTACGATGTTTCGTCTGCCCGCAATTATTATCAACTTTTTTTGCTGTGCTGTTGAATAAACTTTTTCGAATTTATCTTTGCCAAAATGTGTCCAAACATGATGAAATTTTGGAGTTAGTTAAGAATATGGATTACACCACTAAGGATAACAATTTTTGCCATCTTAGATGCTATAAAAGTGATTCTGTGTAGATAGAAGTTCAAAACTGACTGGTAGGTGGCGGCAGCTGATAGGTGTATGGTTTTTACATTTGGGAAAGTTAGCTTAAAAAATTCATTGTTTTTTATTTAAAGTGTTGGTTGCTTATGTGACAATAAACTGGCCCAACAAGTAGTTTGTGTATGACAAATCACGGTAGGTGAATATATATTCTCTTTAACTGAAGTTTCAGAGGTATTTTTAAATATGACAAGAACGATAGATATAACAATTCTCAAACTTATGTAAAATTGTTAAATTTAGTTGCCTCTGAAGAAGACATGGATATTGATGAAATAAAACTATATTTTACAGAGTATTTTAGTGGGAATACTTGCTAGATTTGAATACTTTGATCAGTGTAGAGTCAGTAGATAATGATTTAAAAAAGTAACTGTTCTATTTTTGTCACTCTGTGAATGTTGACTTAATGGGTACATACCGTAGCAATTTAGCCTTGGTTCCTGCTGCCTCTTGATCTTTCTTTATTGCTGCAAGAGCCTTCAGTTTCTCCTGGAGCATCTTGAGTTTCTTGTTGACAAAGTCGCGCAGTGGTGCCAATTCCATCTTGTCCAGTTTAGTTCCAATCTCCCTCTGTATGTCATCCAATGCTTGTTGCCACAAGGTTTCCTGAAATTATTAAATGTATCATCTGGGAAAGTTTATTTATTTCAATACCCATCAAACATTGTTTTTAATTTGTCTATTTAAAAACATTTTTTTAATGTTTAACTTACTTGTTGGGTGAGTTTAGCCAACGCATCTTCGATACCTCTAGACAGGTCGTCACAGGCAGCATCGAAGCGTTCATGGGAGACTTTACGGTTGACTGCACAGGCGTCTGCCTTATCGGCCAATGCATCTTCGAGATCTTCCTTATCTGCCTTGACTGTCTTAAGGACCTCGATTTGCTCCAGCATTGACTAAAAGTTCATATTAAAAGACAGAAGGAAGCATGATTATTCAAATCATTACATCCATGAACTTCTGCCGTTCGTCCTTATCATCGAGCAGTTTATTGGCTGTATCGGCCATGTTCTCCATTTCTGCCTGAAGCGACATGATCTTGGTGTACAGTTCACCCACGCTCTGGTCTGCTATACCACTGGCATCACCAGCTGGTAATCTAGGGTTTTATTAATCATGTTTATATATACAGGGTGATTCTTTGAAAACTTCACACCTTAAATAACTTTAAATAGAGGAAAAATTTAAAATTTTGCAAAAACAGGTAAACTTTTGTTTGCAGGGGGACAACTTTTGAGATAAGTTTTTAATGGATAGCGCTTACCCTCTTAGCGGGGTAGATACCCCTTCAAAAATTTTAAATGAAACTACCCATCTTACGATACATCATTTAAAAGCTTATTACACAAGGAGTCTTGCCATGTAATTAGTTTTACTATTTTTTACCCATTGACGGGGTAGTGGGTCAAAAAGTGCATTGTAGCAAGTGGCTTATAAAATGGAATATTTTGGACTTTCTTTAACAAAATTTATTGTCTTGCAGTTACAATAAAAATTGTCCTTACTTAAGCCTAAAAAAACTTGTTAAAAAATAATTGTTACACCTAAGCAAAATGCCAAAAATACTTAAAATTTTCTTTCGACATTACTTGATATTGCAAATCGACAGTTTATACTGAATTGGCTAAATAATTATGTACTTTGTGTTTCCAATTTTTTGTTTCAACTTTTTGGCTACTTCTTTGGCACGACCATCTTTTTGTTCACATTCCTTTTTATACATCGCGTGAAATTTTAAAGTGAGAGTCCAAGTGATAATGGTTTATTCAACTGCCGAAGGGGTAGAAATAATTTTTATTTACGGTGCTGAGCATAGCTGTGCTCGTGCGTCAGCAAGGGTGTTTAACGAACGGCACCCCGATAAAAATGTTGACGCTAGGTACATTCTCGATCTCGTGCAGAAATTTCAAGACACTGGATCTGTAGTAAACAAAAAAAGGGCAGGGAATAGAGTCGTTGATGAAATGGCCCAACTTGAAGTACTTGGTCATTTTGCAATGGATCCAACTAGCTCTTTGCGTAACATTTCTACAGCCACTGGACTTTTTTATTCATCTGTAAGGAAAGTTACAAAACTGCACAAATTCCATCCCTATAAGATGAAAACTCTCCAGGAACTCGGCGAAGATGACTTCGATAGAAGACTGCAATTTTGCGAAATTATGACAGAAAAGATTAGAGTAAATCCAAATCTAATAAAAAATATCTGCTTCAGTGATGAATGCACATTTTTTTTGAACGGCTCTGTAAATAAACATAACGTCAGGTACTGGAGTGACGAAGATCCTTATATTTTTCGAGAAGGTCATACWCAAGTTCCTCAGAAGCTGAACGTATGGGCTGGAATACTTGGCAACGCAATTGTAGGTCCAATTTTCATTGATGGGACGCTAAATGGGGGAATGTATTTAGAATTACTTGATAACGTTATTGATCCTTTAATCACAGAGCAATTAGAAAACCAACGTGACCCTGAAGGAAATCCAATGTTGGATTAATACGAATTGTTTTACCAACATGATGGAGCCCCACCGCATTACGCCATTAATGTGCGAAATTGGTTAAATCATAGATTTCCTCTTCACTGGATTGGTAGGCGTGGAACAATTGAATGGCCGCCACGATCACCCGATTTGACTGCTTTAGATTTCTTTCTATGGGGTCATTTAAAATCTGTGGTTTACAAAACACAACCTACTAGCCTGGATGATCTGCGAGAAAGAATTATTAACGAGTGCAGGAGGATTCCACCTGAAACTTTGCGAAAAGTGCAGCAGGAGTTCGAGAACCGTCTGTATTATTGTATGGAAAGAGGTGGTGCACATTTTGAGAATCTATTGTAAGGTTTGAATTTCTATGGTTTTGTTCACACTGTGTTTGGAGTTACAAATAAATAATTTTTCTTTTTCGTGGACATGGACTTTCTAAAAAATTACATGATAA
Source organism: Rhyzopertha dominica (assembly GCA_025024175.1). Taxonomy (NCBI): domain Eukaryota; kingdom Metazoa; phylum Arthropoda; class Insecta; order Coleoptera; family Bostrichidae; genus Rhyzopertha; species Rhyzopertha dominica. Next base: position 7,394,903 of record QCXZ01000053.1, on the reverse strand, counting down.
ATACTTTAATGTTAATAATAATGTTAAAAGAAAATTTTCAGTATTCTGGGAGTTTTTTTTAAGTGTCATATTTTTTACAAGTTGTTTGTTTAAATTTTGGGTTCTCATAAGGACAAATTTTATTTCCGCTCTAAAATAAAATACATTTTGTTGAAAAGAGTCCAAAATATTCAATTTAATAAGCAACCTGTTTCGTAGGCACTATTAATCTATTACCCCGTCAATAAGTTAAACGTGGTAAAACTAATTACATGGCCAGACTCTTTGTGAAATAAGCTTTCAAATGATGTATCACAAGATGGATAGTTCCATTTAAAATTTTTAAAGGGGTGTCTACCCTGCTCAGAGAGTAAGCGCTATCCATTAAAAACTTATCTCAAAAGTTGTCCCCCTGCAAACAAAAGTTTACCTGTGTTTGCAAATTTTTAAATTTTTGCTATATTTAAAGTTATTTAAGGTGTGAAGTTTTCAAAAAATCACCCTGTATATATGAATGGAAGGTGTGAGGTATCTTAACGTGGAAAAAAGTGATGATGGGAAGTCTAATTAAATAATGAATTATGTTGGTAAAAACAACAAAAAAGAGAACACAAGTTTCAATTTGCAATCTCTTATTCTGTTGTAATTTTATAAGAAACAAATTAACGAACAATTAAAGAAATAGGCCAAACCAGTTCTGTGCCATGCTGTCTGCACTAGACCTAAACTGCATTTAGTTGCAGTACAGACAGCATAGCATAGATATGCATTTTAGTTAAAGAAATCTTCAAGTTGGCAGATTAGGCTAAGGTATGATAAAAGAATATGTAAATGAAAAACTTTTCAAGTCCGCTCACGTCATTTTAAATTTAGAACATGTTTACTGTCTCTGAAAAATTGTAATCTTTATGCAGTTCATAAATGTATAAAACAATACCAGATTATGTTTTCAGTATTTTCTAATAACTTTTGTAAAATAAGAAAATATTTGAACAAAATTTGGTATTCAAGCATATATGGGGCAAGGKATAAAKTATTTTGATAGATTGACTGGTATATGCATGTAGCATCATTTGCAATATGATACTTCACACAGCTTTCGAATATCATTAATTTTTTAGTGCCCTTCTGTAACCGTTTCTTCTACATTTTCCATTTTTTTAACAAAAAATGTATACCTTGTAAAAATCCCTACTCACCCCCTGTCGACATATTTCAATTTGAGTAATATAATAAAAAAAAACGCTGCAAATTGGATCAATACTTCCACATCAAATTGTCAAAATGACATTTACGCTTTTAATAATGAGGTTTTGAGCATTTTCTCTCTACATATTTTTTTCTATGATAAACAATTCCCGTGATATTAGCAAATATTGATAAATTTTTAAAATCGTTTTTTTTCTAAATAACTACAAATTTATAAACCTAACAAAAAAATTGTAAAAGTGTTTTTCGATCAGAAATTTGATTTTCTATAATATAATAGCTGCCAATATTTTAGCTGTAAACTGAAGATGTTAGAAGCTTAATAGAAAGAAGGTAACCACATAAAACTTTTTTTTTAAATTACGTGGAATTTTTCAAGAAAAGAGTAGTGCAGTAAAACTCAGTACAGCAAATTTGATATTGAACTATAACAATCTGCACCAATGTATTTTGCAACATGTAAGTATTCTGTAATTTAATTTAATTTCAAGTCCACAGCACTAAATCAACAATAAACATAAAACCATTTGTTAAACCAACTGTGGCAATGTCAACTGTTCAAAATCAACTAGTGTCAATAACAAACTTTTTAAATGTAATCCCTTAGTAAAATACTAATAAATGTATATTAAAGGTAATACATGTTTTAAGTAGAGGACTCACTTTTTTGCCGAGCCTAATAATTCAGAATTTTTATTGTTTGGTACAGTGAATGAATCAGTTTGTGTGTACTGTATTCATTCATGACCAGAATTAAGATTTATTAAAAGACAGCTTTTTAAAAACAAAACTGCAACCTTAAAGAACTTACCCTGTATTGATTCGTTCCACAAGTGAACCAATTTCCTTTTCCAGGTCACCAAGTTGTGACTGGATGGTATTTATTTGATTATTGAACAATGCATCCAAACTGTTGAACTGTTCAATGTACTCGTTGAAACGATTCTCGAGCTCGTTCAATCTAATATCGGCCGGAAGTTCCATATTGTGATCACTATCACCTATGATTTACATTATTTTAAACATGAAGACCAAGTTAGTGTTAAAACACTAACAAAAGAATATTGATCTGACCTTTGATTACACATGTAATCTATGTCAAAAAAAGTAACCTCCAAAAAATATCTTACTCAAGTTCAAAAGTAAATGACCACCAATCAACGAGATGTCATAAAAACAACTGCCTACCCGATAAAATCTAAACGGATTAGGAAGAAAGGAACTACTTATATATAGACATAAAAGGTGGCTTAAGGTATGGAATAATGTTAACACCCTGTATAAAAATGTTGTAGACACAGAGTGGATAATTTTCATTATTTGGTTATAAGTACTTCTATATATTTCTATAGCCTTTTTTTAATAGACGTTTGAAATATTTTTTCTCTGTATCTTATCAAGTTATGGAAGATTTATGTATTTGTTATAGCCTAGTACTATGTAAGTGTTCTTTCAAACACGTACCTATTTTACATCTATTCTGACCTATATAAGTAATTTTGTAAACACCTTCACTTTATAAATGTACTTTTTCTTTAGTAGAACACAAAATTCTATCTAAATAAATTATAGGTTCTATCAATTTTAATTTTACAAAACGCCTTATACATAAGGCAAACTCAATTTTAATTTACTTTATGTTGATTGAGAATTTGTGGCATAAAATTACTGTAACACACGCTAACGACAGCCTTTTCGTTGGTACAGCGGGATCCGTGGGTCCAAAATTTCTATGGATCAAGTAAGGGCACCACCAATTTTTTACGATACTTAAAATTGGAAATCCAGATCGTGGACTATATAAATAAATAAAGCAATCGGTCTTTTTATCTCCGGTCGGCATATATTGAAGTGAACCGGGTATAACATTCAGATAGATATTGCAATTACGTATTAATAAAAATAAATGTGGAAACAACCATGAATCGCCCAAGCAAAGGTTTGCGTGAGTTTACAGTATACTCACAAAATAAATGGTTAGTATAAGAAATATTAAATGGTAAGTATGAACCGCTCCGTGCCACGATTTATAACTTATCTGATTTCCGTAGATTTACGCTATGATGGAATGGCCGCGCTCTACAGAAATCTGGTGGATTGCTCTTCCGGAATGATTAGATGTGATACCTTCGTGTTCCCCTCGATTGCAATGTAAGTGATCAGATCATGAGATGGATGGGCTCTACAGGGGCCTGGTGAATTAGATGGCCCAGATTCGTTTTATGGATTGCAATTGAATGTGAACAGAGCTCCAACGATATGGCCCATACGTAGGACCCTATTTAATTTGTTAAGTAAGTATAATATTCAAACACTGACAAAATAATTATCTCGACTGTCGAAGGTTACCCTCAGATAAATGGATGGTTCAAATCTTATATATAAGTACTGAAGAATGATGCAACTTTCTAGTTGTAGTAGCAGGTAAGAAATTATTATTGTCTAGCAGAATGTTAACGATTTTTAAAGGCTAACAGTCCCCGTGCTCTCCTTTCTGATGCCAGCCACAGAATGAATGTTTTTTACGAAGGACCGGAGACCATGAAGATATTGTTCTGGCAATATGATAAGATGGAGGGCCTTTTTAAAAGTGTATATATAGGCAACTTAAGTTGCATAGCAAGGTAAGTTTACTAATTTAGTTATGATTTATTATTATGTATTATACTTTCAGCGATCTTATGGGCGCAATAAGGTAGATGTATTATTTGTATGTATGCGATGAACCTGCTATGAATATACCATATACTACCTTTTTAAGGATGTTTCTATAGCATATGATATGATATGATAATAGAAATAAGAAATTAGCTGATATTTTATAGTTCTCTTTTATCAAGTTCATGTACATCAAATAGGTACTTCCTTTCTACTTAATCATTTTAAACTTTACCCCATTGGCACATAGTTCTCTTCTTTTACAAAGGTCAATCATTTTAAATCAGTGCTTCATAACAGCTTTTTTTAAAAACATAATAATCTTTACAATGAACGCTAAAAGCATTCATCATCGCATATGAAAACCAACAATAAATACCTGGCTTGGCCAAAAGTTTCTCCCTCAATTCATCCAAGTCTTTAAGCGCTTCAATTATGTGATCGGCACTGAACTGCTCCGTGATGGACTCAAATCCTTTTATCTTCTCTTTTATGGAATTTAACTCATTCTGCATTTCAGCAACATCAGCCCCTCCGAAGCCACCTGCTCCGCCCTCTCCACCTAAGGCTCCTTCTAGGGCTTGGACTCTGCCCTCTAGAGCAGTCAGTCTCTCACCACTCGCACCACCTGATTCAGCTGCCGCACCCCCAACATCAGGTTGCGCAGCTGAAGCCAAAAGAAATGTCTCAGTGAATTTGTTCGTTCAAAAACGGCATGATGGGAGAAAACCTAATCTAACCAACTCATCTAAACAAAGTCTGTTATGGTATTAAAAAATATTTCGTTTCAAACTGCGAAACTATGACCTAAAAAATACTTACCTGGTATTAACAACAATGGAAATTTCAGTTTGTTCAAAAATGTTCAAATCTTCAACCACAAACATGTATCAATAAAAATATAATTTCGATAAGCATTTAATGACACTCAAATAAATATACCATTACATGAAACATAATTAAGTTTTCCATGATCAAAAACTGTAATATCAGTTAATTTAAAATGTAAAAACAAATTTAACTAAAATTAAATTGCTTACTTGATATGCTTCCAAAAAATTTTATGCGACTTGTTATTAGCAGGTGACTTTAGAAGAATTAGATAAAGCAGATCATGTTCACGCACTTTGGGTGCTGTGCTATATCAGCTTTTTTATTAGCAGTGTAGCACCTCCCTATTTATATCTTACTTAAACAGTGTAAATACCATAACATCAATAACAGCGGTCAACACAAAATTTGACCTTGATGTGAAAGTATAAAATTTTGATAGATTAGATTATAGTTGAACGATAAAAATTATATGGCATGAAAAAGTTTGCTTTTGTGTCCAGGAGTATGTTTAAACAATATTTTTAAAAATCGGTAACTTTAAATTTTTGATGATAAAACAATACAAATATATTTCTCTATTATTTTATTAATTTTTACTGTCAAAGTAGCTTACAAAATAGTGAATAATAATTTAAAAGTGTACAGCTTTACTTTTTCTTTTATGTTCGTAAGTACTTTCTCTCAATAAAGCCAAAATATATTCTCCTATCCTATTTTCATCATATTAGCCTTGATAACGTTCGAAGTTCAAAATATCTTGATGGAAACCTTCTTCTTGCTCTTCTGAATACGCCCTTAAGTTATTTTTGAATTTATCTAAATGAGCATGCAGCATATGCACCTTTAAAGACCTCCTACGCCCCATGGACTTCCGAACGGGAAAGTTAAAACATGCTTCGTAGGCTTTACAGAAAATATTACATGTCTTTAATTCAAATTTCACATCGCCCACTTTTATAAATTGACCACATATATAGCAGAATTCATCAGCATCATATTTACACTTTCGCGATGACACTTTAACTTTTTCTAGACTTGTACAAGGCTTCTATAAATTATTCACGCAATGAAGGCGCTGTTGATTTCTGAATTCTTTGTGCCGTCTTTTTGTAACCGCTGCCAAGCTACAATATGCACGACGATAGTTCTGAAGGTTCCAGATCAATGTCACCCCACAGCTCCGAAGTGTGAGCATTCTGCGACCTTAAAGTTAATCATACCACATAACATTACAGAATATGTTGAAAATACACACTCCCAAGCATTTTCTCGTATTAAAATATATCAAATAATTTAAAAATCGACAGATGACAAGTATATGTCACTTTCCTGAGGCGGCAAATTGATTTAATCGATAATTTCTATTAGCGCCCTGGATGCATTAATCATTTCTAGAAACTCTGTACAAAACACCAGACTGTTGTTTATTACTCGAGGTGCCATCTGCAGGCACTGTGTGAATGTAAAAACCTCACCTTTATCTCGCAGGATTTTTGAAAATGTAATAAAATTTATTAAAAGTCTTATAAAAACTTGAAAATGAGTATTATTATTATAACTATCACAAAAGCAAACCTTATTTGAGAAAACGGTATTTTTTCTTCATTTTTGCATATAACAAACAAGAAAGTCATAAAATAAACTTTAGGACAAAAAACGAAAATTTTTTTCTAGACTTGTAACAAAACATCTAACTTATCACTCGAGTGCCATCTGGAGGTACTGTGTGAATGTAAAAAACCCACTTTTATCTCGCGGGATTTATGAATGTAAGAAATTTAATTAAAATTCTTATAAAAACTTGAAAATGAGTATTATTTTTATAACTATCACAAAAGCAAACTTTATTCGAAAAAAAGGTATTTTTTCTTCATTTTTGCACATAACAAATAGGAAAATCATAAAATAAACTTTAGGACAAAGAACAAAAATTTTTTGTTGAGTAGTGTAAAAATCTTCTTTAAAAATTAACTTCAAGTTATATCGTCTCTATTCACTAAAAGGTAAAGCACTTTCAACTAATACATAGTCATCATCAGTACACAGACAAATAAGAAAAAAGGAAGGTAACTTTTACATTATTTTGACAATGTCAAAAATATAGAGACAAGAAAGCTTGATTGCAAACCAAAAAGCAACCTACATGCCAGCAACAACGTAATATTAATTCAGATCAAATGAATAATTTAGAACTGGAAAATCAAAATTACAAAAATCATCTAAAATAGTCACATTTTTTTCACTAATGATTTCCCGATGACTTTCTATATTTGTAAAATTTCCAAATAATTTAATTTTGATGACTTGTTGCATAAATGTAACGAATTTAAATTGTCCAGTGAGGCAGTGTGTTTGATAATAAATAGTTAGTTAACAAAGAATTTGTTGTTTCAATACCTGTATTTTTATACTTTTCAAATTGTTTTAAGTATTCTTACCCCTAATTAAAAAAGATCAATTTGAAAAGTATAAAATTACAGATATTGTAACAACAATTTTTTTGTTAACTAACTATTAAATAACCACACTGCCTATTTGGAAACTTTAGGAATATAATAAAATTATTAGTGAACAAAAAATTCTACTATTCTAAATGATTGTCCAGTTCAAGTTTGCTTGTCTCTATATTTTTGACATTATGTTAAATAACATAAAAGTTGAAAGCACTTTGCCTTGAAATAAATAATAAAGAGGATTTAACTTAATAACTTAAAAACCTCTTAGAGTAATGGATCAGTTTTCAATTCTTACCATCACATCATGTCATTCGTTCATGGAATCAAAGTTTTGCCATAATAAATTTGTGCAAATAATGTAAAAATAGCAACACATGCATGTCCAAGTGTGGTTGGTCTGTTCATAACAAATCAACTTAGAAATTAAATTTTCTTATCTAATGGTTCAAAAATTTGAAAAGAAGAAGATGGTATGATAATAGTCTTTTATAATCGTAAATAATTAAAAAAGGTAAGTGAGCTAAATCAACACAACTTTTATTTGGAATGTGTATTTGTGAAAGAATCCCTGTTTTGAAATATTACATAAAAAAATTAAAAACTATAATAAGAAACTTACCTGGACGCTCTTTAGCTAAATCTTCTATCATGCTTGCCAACTTGTTAATACCCATCTCAGTACCATCAACCCGTTTTGTTAAGTTTAAGATTTGGAACATGTCCAATACTGGGCTTGTCTTATCTATTCCAGAATCTCTGTATAATAATTTGATCAAGGCTATGTAATTTTAATAAAACTGGTTTACCTCATTGCTTCTAACAGGCCCATATTCCCAGGCAAATCGATCAGTTCCTGTACCTGATCTTTCAAGTTCTTTATGTCCTCTTGTACACCATCAAATAAGCTTTTTGGTACAGCTACAGATATGTGAGGTGTTGAAACTCCTTCTTCTGCAGGTTCTATAACTACTATTGTATCGAAAGAAGAAATGCTGTCCTTATTAGCTGCAATAAAATTAGGTCTTAGTCGCGGGGCGAAATACATGGGATTTATGGTTTACACTCAGAAGGAATTACCCGGATTTCTTATGAGCGTTTGCGGATATATTGGGAATTATTTTGAATTATTAGGATGTACGGGGATTTTCATAGGATGTACAAGATTTACTGAGGATTTCCCCTAAACAAGGAAGAATTTAGTTGTTTCAGTAATGTTTATTGTTTATTAAGTGGTGTAAATGAGTGAAGTACTCCCTACAAGGTAATAGCTTTTATGCTATTCGGTATTTTCATAAACAACCACTTTTAATCGTTTATTTTCTTAACGTCTTAAAGTTGTGCAGTTATTATGAAACTTAAAAATTTCGCTTACTTCAGTAGTAATTTCATTCAGAAAAAAATTAAAATTTTGCCGTTTTGATTTAATTAATTTTTTTTCTGAAGTTATTTAAGGAGGTATAGAAAAACCAAAGGCACATTCTCACTGTTATTTTTTTGCCTCGGCAGTTATAAGTTATTCTTAACATAATCATCTTGACCCCTTAACTGCGCAACTTTTCTGTTATTTAACCGTCTTTGTAATCTTTAGATTGGGGACACTCTATATAAATTACTGGTTTTCGTAGCAAAACATAATCACATTTATATTTTTACAGATGTCTGATCTTGGTGTCAAAGAGATGGATTGTATTGTTGAGGCCGAGTACCCTTTAGGGATATCCCTGCATATTGCATTGAAAAATGTTTTAAAAATCAACAGATTTACAAACTCAAAAGTATTAGAAAATGTATCTGATGAAGATTTTCAAGAGATATTTCTGACCGAAACTGCACCAGATGTTGAAAAAGATTACATTTTTGACTTTGATTTGTGTCTTCATTCACATTWGTCTGATCCAGAGGAACTTGAATTAACACAGCATGAGTTTGAAGTTATCTCTGTGGCTCATAGTAACAAAAAAGTTAGAATTGGGCTAAACAGGCTTATCAGCTCAATGTGCAATTTGAAATTTATATTTCATTAAGAATAAAATTTTTAGTATTTTTTTCTCTTTTCTGCATATTTTATAGTTTCTCTACTGTTCCCTTTTATATATATTTTTTGTAATAAATTTAATAAACGTTAAAAACTTATAAAATATTTTATTTAATACAATTTAAACTACTATATATAGGGGATTTATGAGGAATTACGTGGCTATTGGAGGATTTCCTACGATGTAGGAGGATTTATTTTGAAATAATAGGATGTAGTTGGATTTACAAATGATTTCTAATAGTTTGAAGAGGATTTCTGGGATTTATTACAAAAAAGTGTCGACACTCACTTCATTTTGAGTTGCACGCTAAGTGCCAGGTACTTGAATCTTGCAATTTAGATTTTGAAATACCCTGGTTTTGAGTAGAAGCAAATTAAAGTCTATTTTCTTAGTGACTGACTTTTTTTAACTCTATTTTTTACACAATTTTTACATCATCACATTTTTTACATCAATCTTACAAACACAACATCAAGTGCGCTGTAAGAAACAACATCAACCGTGTGCACGAACTCCTGTCATCTTGTATTTTTGTTAGTATTAACTTTTAGACACAGATAAGTTTAGTTAAATAGAAATATTTTGACCTTAAGAATATACAGTTGCATTTGTATTAGTAGTAGTAGATAAATAGTTCTTATGGAATTTGGAAATAGCTTTTCAAGGTCAATATCTTATCTATTTTGTACAACTTCTGAAAGTAATTAAAATAATTTAACTTTATGGATCTTTATACATACTTTAAAAAAATAAAATGTATAGAACAGTCGGGGAAGGTATTAATACACAGGCAGGCCACAAATATGGAATAAATGCAATAAAGTGAAGGAGGATTTCTAGGTTACATTAAGAAAAATGAAATATGGGAATTAGTAAAAACGTTGAAAAATGCCAAAAACATTGGACAAAAGCATATTAAAAGGACTCCATCGACAAGAATGAAAATAAAGTGCTACTGGAAAAAAAGATATAGAAGGGCAATTCAAATCAAAGGACTAATAAAATTCTAATAAAAAATTTTAAGTACCGACGTCAGGATGTAATTCCATAGGAGGCGGGTTGGGTGTAGGATCTTCTTTTGAATCTTTCCTCCTCTCAATCAGCCGTATTTCTTTCTCTTTAAGTACCTCCTCTTTGCTTCTTGCCTTCTTTTCTAAAACATATTCATAGTTTACATAGCTACATATTTTGATTATCTTCAACAAACCTGAAGCTGTGCTAGCTCGTTTCTCTTTTGCTTTGTACTTGTGTCTCCTTTGCACTACTTTACCAACATCTTTCCCCGGTGTTACCACATACTCAGTTAAAGTGATTGAAGCACCTGGTTTAGTGTTTGCCACTAGGCTCTGCAACTTCTCGCCCGTCTCACCCCTAAATTCCACTTTGCAGTCGGTTAATTCTATTTGTTGGACGAGTACGTGAAGAAGGGCATGAAGGACACGAAAATTTACACTCCCGACCTGCATATTCATCAATTATGAATTATGTTGAGCATCTTGGAAGCTTACCTCAGGTGTGTTGAGGGCTACATCGATAATCTGAGGTACAGACAAAACACAGCTTGCCTCTGCCGTCATTGTACTACTTAATTTCGCTTAGCCACTTTAATTACGTAATAAAAATAAGAACATACTCCCTTGGTTTGTGTAAAGGCAACAAAAATGTTCATATGTGTCAGAAATTCATGGAGTTCTGGATTTACTTTAAAGCGGTATTTTTTTTAAATGTACCTTATTTAAGTAACGTTTTCTTGCATAAACAACTAGTTAGCAGTGTACAGTTAAAATTGTTTTCTGGTCGGAAGGTACTATTCCTTGTAATGTAAAGAGATATACAGTAGGTTTGAAAATGAATGCATTGTCTGCATATAAACAACAAGCTAAATGGTACTTATCCACAAGATCATTACTGTATATTTTATTTCTCATAATATTAATAGTAATAATAATAGTTTTTTTCCCAAACAGGTGCACTAGATACCAGACAAAGCATGAAAATAACAATAAGACATCATACAATACACAAATTAATACCAATACTTCACGTTTTATTTAACTGAACACCAAACATACATTTTGGTTCCATACAAACCATCTTCAGTGGCGACAATGCTACAAACAGATATATGTTTTGATAAGTTTAAATGAACAAAAACCGAATATGAGTGCATTTCATATCAATAAACTTTCACGAACTCTACAATAAATCACAATGAAAAACATATTAAAACTTACTGATCATTATCAACAAATATCTTAAAATGCACAAAAAATAACACATTAAAACTAACAGGTCATGAAATTTCTCTAACTAGCTCAACTAATTTAAAATTACTTATTGGGGTGAGGTCGTTATTCAACAGCCTACTCCTGTGCTTCTTAATATAAATGGCTTCCAATATATGTATCTAGATTGTAGCTATCACTACTCTTTAAAAGGTTTATTTTGTTTGGCTAAAGCTGATTTTTCGGTCTAAATGTTTCTTGTGTGCAATTTATATTCATATAATCATTTATCCAGGCTCCTACTCTTTTGACCTACATATAACATCAGAAACCTCGCAACTTATTCTATAAATTCCAGATTTGGTTTTGTCATTTCTGGGTTTGCTTTGGTCGTTTAATTTATTTTTCATGGTGTGTTTGTTGGAAAAAAACAGGTTATATAATAATTTCTGAAACAAATTGGAGAGCCTGTATTCTCAAGCAGGATGATAAAGTTAGTTTTACATATTTCATGTTATTGGTGTTTTTATTGGTTTTACAACGTAAAGTGTTAAAGTGGATGTGTTTTATCTGAATATTTATTTTTAAGCCGATTATAAATCCTAATGACGAAATTTTTGCTGTAGCCATTCACCTGTCCAATTTTTTCGAATTCTTCGAAGTTCTTTTTCAAAATTTTCTTGAGGGAAAGGTACATTACAAAGCTTATGAAATAAGCTGTTAAACACCGCATCTTTATCACTGATCTCTAATTTAGAGATCAGTGATCTTTATATCTATAGCGTTGTCTCAATAATACAGACAACGTCTATAGTAACTATTTGATGTTTTATGGATAACATTATCTGTAGTATGTATGTAGTACTTTTACGATAAATATCGAAGATTAACTCATTAATTTTAAATCAAGGAACGGTATACTTTTTTTTCCAGTGTAAAGCTAATAGAGCACTGATCTCTAATTATTTAGAGATCAGTTTAATAGAGGGATACTGTTTATTTGAAACTTCGAAGAAGTTATCTAAATAAAAATCAGTACTAACTATCGCTAGCATATCGTCAATATACCGGTACCCTTAGACAAGCCGGTACCAAAGCTTCGGGAAAACCTGAATTTTTGACGCTATTTTCCAATCCATGTTCCAATCTATTTAGGTGACAATTAATTGATGACAGACATTCCCTGCATTAAATTTGCCATTCGCGCAGAAGCTCAGATCCATGAGCGTTTTCCCACTCTATTTTTCTGATTGCAGATTTAGCAGGTTAGCATTTTTTAAATTAATTATTATACAAAATTACTACAGTATACTATAGTAAGTCATAAAAGGATGGCGATAGGCAGAGCAAACTAGTATTTAGGTATTTTGTATGTAACAACTTTTAATAGAAATGGAAATCTTATCGATTCAGTTATTACAATAGATCTAATCACCCCGTTTAGTTCTTATGCTCCGTAGTCCGTGCCGTATGACGTATGTTTGGAACCCGCAATCTCAATGCAATTATTTTATTATTTTAGCTAAATAATAACTAATAATGGTAGATCGCAAATCTGAAATTTGAATGGTCACCAACCAGCAGTCCCCACTAATCGTACATACCTGAAGCTGATCAGGTACAATTGACAATTCTGATCTTGGTTACCTGACCTGTGGCTTGTAGAGTAGTAGGATTTAAAGCTAGCAGGTATATATCTAAGTAGATGTAATTTTTTTTAGTGATTTGAATTTTCATTACCCCTAGTCAAAATAGCTTTTGGTTTGTAGTTTAACATCACCCTGTGAGGCTGTGACATAACCTACAGTTTGTCTAAGATTCATTTATCAAAAGTTATTATCTTTGAGTATGGAAGTCTGGCACACAGAGGAGGATTTTGAAAAAGACTGGTGGTCTTTAGCAGAAGATCCAGCCTTGTCAAGACCGTTGCCACCAGTCACTAACACATTGAAGGCGGCAAGATCCCAGAAGCCCAGTATATATGAAGCACATTTACAACCTGACGAAGAATGTGAAAATATTGAATATACGACTAACCCCTCTCGAGGACGCAGCTTTAGTAAACTAAAGCTTAAAAAGCCAGGACGTACGGAAGAAGTTATACATACGAAATTAAGAGAAGTATGTTGTTCATGATAAATGTTACAACAAACATCKTAATTTTTTTATCATGCACGTAGCATTTTCAAAACTTTATTTGTGATGCCAGCAMTAAAAATAAAGTTTATTTTACATTTCGTAAACACATTCACACTTTAAGCAGTAACATTTGTAGTCTGCTATTAAAGTTTTATAAGATTCGTGATCTGATTGTGAAACGGTATTTGATAACCACATAAAGCTTTGGTTGAATCTTTTATAATAATACATTTAAACAAAATTAATTATTATTTAGAATTACATTTCAAGGCAATCTTCATCAAAGGAAAGGGGGAACATACCAATAATTAAACAACATTTTAATGTTAGAGAGGTTTATGGCCTCTGTGTAAATAACGATTTTTTTATAAGAAGAAACATCTGTATATCGAACATGTTATCAACAACGACTGTGACTTCTGAAAAATATGTAATTTGCATAGTACCATAAGTTTGTAAGTAAATTCCCAGTTGAAGAAATGCCTACTTTGGCATAATATTATCTGGAATGTAGTATTTATTTAGTCGTCAATTGTTTTGTTCCACGGTCGTTATTTTGTTACATCTTGAAAAATTAGAATTTTCTTTAATACAGTGACACATGTTCAATTAGTTTTTGCTGTAACAGATGAAATGCTTGATTTTTTTTATCTTCTGATATATGCTATACACATACACTGTTTTTCATATTGTATTATTATGGACTCCATAAAAGTTGAGAAGCACAAATTACATCTGCCTGAATTTTGAGAGGATATCGCACAAAACATGCACTCTGTGGGGGCAGCAAAAATGCCTACTGCATGCCGGTCAAGTAATACAATCAACATCTTACAAATATTTAACGTTTTTCTGGTAAGGAAATAAATCTGCTAGAAATGAAAGAAACAGCTGAAATAAACACTGTCGACTCCCTAGTATATGGTAGTAGAATATTACAAAGTGAAGAGGTCCTCTGAAGAACATGTTAAAATAATAACAAATCAMGTGTTTGAACACTATTGCAACAACAGAATAGCACCACGTCATTGTAAATGGTGACTTCAATTGTCGATTTCATTAATATAAATGATAAATGTGCCCAAGATTAAACATGACTAAACTGTGTCAGTTATGGTATCAAGGTGTATGCACTTTTATCCAAAACCACAATAGTATAAGAATGTGCAGTCGATAACATTTTTACACAATTGCTTCAAAAAGGGGATTTACAGTTTCAGATCTTATAAGAGGGTTGTAGGAATTCCAATTACAATGTCTACCAAACATGAAAGAAAATGTGATTTGCTAAGTCTTAGTTGCCCTCAAAAATAGTACGGTGGAATTTAAAATATTGCATGCTTATTTAATTACAATTACTTTTTTCCAACTTCCGTTGAAATTGAAACAGTAACTAATTACTTGCTCTGCAATCAATCTGTGGAAAGTTTAAATCCGATTGTCAACCAGTAGGCAAGTAGATATTGAAAAAAGTTTCTACAAGCAAAACTATTTTACATAAAATTCATTACAGTGCTTTAGCAAAACTTTATTTATTTATATATAACTAAATTTGCATTTTTTAAATAGAACTACCTACTTTTTGCCAGATTCTGATTATACATCAAATTCTGAGCAAAAAATTATGAAGATACATGTTCCCTAAAATTACCGGTTTCAAAGATATGCATGGGTGGTCCACTTATCGTGCTCATCATTTTTGATATGTACAGTTCATGAAGTGGGATGGTTCCTATTTATTTTTGTTCTTTTTTGCAGGTCTGCGGCATTGGATATTCCAATGAAGTTATTGAGCAACTGTATGCTAACAGTGAAGATTGCTGTGACAGAAAAGCTAATAATGGCGGTAAAGATGACTTATATGATTTGAGCTCATCTGACAAGAGCTCTTCCTCAAAATCGTCCATATTAAGTGAGAAAAAAAATTGACCTAAAATGGAGTTGCCACCTGCATATTGAGTCATATACTACGACAGATATCCGTAATTGAATAAAAAAACGAACTATAAAATAAGCCTCAAGCCAAAGAGGATTGCCATTATAAGACTGATTTTATGTATTGTATTAATTATGTTTATCAATTTTATTTCAAAACAGGTAGAGCACTATTGGCTAAAAAACCACCATCAATATTTTTGCTTATTTAAATTTTACATGCAATTGAGTTATTACTAGTGTTATGATATACTTTAAATAATTTTTTGTACTTGTCATTTTTATTACTATTGAAATAAATGTTAATTATCTGTTTGCATTTAAATACTTGGTATACAGTGGTCGTGCTGGCAACTTAGCATTCAGGGGGCGTAAGCAGACGCTTTCTGAGTAGGAGAGCAAAGTAAGATATAAATAAAAAAATAATATGCCGACAGAAAACAAATTAATTCACAGTATTAAAATTAAACAATTATTTTCTGAGATTTAAGGAAATGGGAATACAAAGTAATAAAGGTACCTTAATTAAAAAATCAAAGCGATTTGTTGTTGATTTCGGTATCATTTTGACTCATTTTTGTACCATGTGAAAATAAATGTTAACGAAATCATTGGGTAAATTTATGATAATTACACAAGTATCGTATTTGAAAAAACACCTATTAGTCGTAAATATGCACATTTTGCACTAAATTCTGTAAAAAATTTAAATTTTGTGCAACGCCCTGCTGTATGTTGCTGTCGTTATAGGTGGCCTTTTCCTAGTACACCAAGAAAGAAAAATGCAGCCCAATTTGATTGCGTCGATTTCCATAGCTTGCTTTAATTTCTGACGGTGATGCCAAAACAACTGCGTTGTCTTTTAGAGCTTTGTAACTTTGGTGTGAAAAACAATAGACACTCGCTATAAAATCACGAGTGTTCAGAAAAGACGAGACTAGAAGCTCCCTTTTTTGTTAGTGCACCTCAAAAAAAGTTTAAAAGTGGTGGAAGAAGCTAAAGTTTGAGAGCACCAAAATATATCAAAACTACCACAATTGCCTAAAATGAATTTTAACACATACTTCTTTGCAACGTAAATAATAAGAAAATGTAAAATTTTATAAAATCTTCACAGATTCTCAACAACTTTTACTAAGCACATAAAAATATAACATAACGCTTAAGTATAAAACGCAAAGAAAGAGATTCTAAAAATGTCCTTATTTGTTAAATTATTTATGTTCATTTCAATTTATTGCCAAATAGACTTCTTTTTTTTCACTAACAATATGTTTCAATTGTGCGCAAGGAGCAAATAACAAGCACAAAACTAGTTTTCGCTAAACAGTCATACCAGATGCCACCCTCGATTAGCCAATCACTCACGATAACACCCTAAATCGCCCGAATTGATTCGATTGTATATTGTATTAGTAGCTATCCGGCAATCTGGCTAAGTAGCTCGTCAGATATCCGATATCCGCCAAACAACTATCCGTTTCATCTGTATTAGAAATGTTGCGAAAGGGTAACCTTTTGAATTGAAGTAGAGGTGGTAAGCAGATACTGGACCTGTTATATGGTAAGCAAGCAGTTCTAGGTAACAGGTATTAATTGTCTAAATATAGATTCGGCAGATACTTGTATTGCGCGTTGCTTGCCGGATATGATATCATTTATGTTACATTACCTATATACACGAAAGCAGCAGTCAGGATCTGTACTACCCGGCTTATTGTTGAGGTGGTGGGGATACCTATTATTTTATGTCGTCTATGTAAGAGTAGCGCTTGGCGTTCTGATATCTGATACCTGTCTGTGTTGGTACGTACCCTGTTAGCGTCGTTAGCAGATGATGCAGTTTCTGAACGTTCAGTATAGAACCACACACATTGAATATATAATTCGCTATTAACGAACAAAGTAATGTTTTTAGTATTAGCTTAGCTGTGAATTGTATAGTCTAATGTTAAATAATGTTGCATATACCAGAATAAACCTTGAAAAAATTTTCAAATTTCTTTCTTATGATATAATAAACAGTAACTAGGTACATATTGTGTTAAGCAAGTAAAAAACTAAAATTAAAAACTTTCGGGATGGTGTTTTATTTATTTTGAAGAGCGAAAAAACTTGCTCTTGTCAGAACATCAGAGTCATAACGATACCTAATAAAACAACCTAATTTAAAAATACCAATGCCAGCTACCAAACAAAACCGTTTGCATTTTTGCAGGTGATTGATATTACATCTAATATTTGKKATTTATAATTTATTGTAAAAGTTGCAGAGMGATTTTGATAGTATACTACGATTTGGCAAATCACCACCTTAAGTCAGCATACTGCAMGTATGTCCCAGCCTCAGTGTCAATCAATCAATCAAAGTACAATGTACTTAAATCGCTTTTCTGTAGTTCAACATTTGTCGGTTATTCTTATTCCTTAGCAGATACGGTTATTTGGTTATTAAAGGAGAATCAGATCGAAGACTATACCTATTATTTTATAATAGGTATTAAGTTCTAACAGTTCCGAAACTACCTGTTATCGAAAAATACATGCATGTCTATAGATCTATTTCGCTGTCATTACAGCTCATCAGCGCAGTTTAGGTCTAGTGCAGACAGCACGGCATAGAACTGGTTTTGCCTGCATACCAAAGCAATGGTATGATGTCAGTAAGAATTTAGATGGCAATGCCATCTGTCAGCATTACACTGACATGATGACAAAAGCCACCTAGCTGCCTTAACGGGTACTACTTCCTAAATAAAGCGGGCAAGAACCGACATACATTAAAATGCATGTCTACGCTGTGCTGTCTGCAAAAAGTGCCGTGGGGGCCTGCTGTCAAATTGAAGTATGCAGTTCCTTTAGAAAGTAGTACCCGTTAAGGCAGCTAGGTGCTTTGTCATCATGTCAGTGTAATGCTGACAGATGGCATTGCCATCTAAATTCTTACTTACATCATTTCAGGTGATGCGTTTTTTATGCTGGTCAGTGTAGTTTGGAATACGTAAAACTTTAAGCTTAAGAATTCATACATATTTATTGATCTTATACATTGAAGTTGTTATATGTACAGTTTATGAAACTTACACAAACACAAAATTCCTTTCTTTTAACCCCGGTTGTAGAACATAAGGAACTAAAAACAGTGCGTTAAATATAAAAACCTACAATAATAAGTAAATTCTTCAAAACATTATGATTCACTGCGTTTCCATCTGTTCAATAACCGCCCCGTCGAGAATTAACATGGCCTGCCCCTCTTCGACTTCTGGAATGATACAATTTGCGCTCTCCTCGCTCGCATTCGGATGCTGCTCCTTGATGTGGTCTCTGAGGGCAAAAGCCCTCGCATACGAAGCTCCGCACAGCCAGCATACGTACTTCAAGTTGTTTTCTCGCTTGTGCGTCTCCATGTGCGCCCTGACGGCGTACAAAGAGGCAAACGGCCGGTTGCACTGGTTGCAGGTGAACGGCTTGATGTGGCTGTTCTTGTGTCCGGCCAGCTGGACCCCGGTCTTGAAGGCCTTCGGGCAGTACGGACATTTGTAGGCTCGAACGTCCGAATGCGTCAGCAAATGGTGATTGTATACGCTGTGCGCCTTAAATCGCTTGTTGCAGTGCGGGCATTGGTAAGGACGTGTGCCAGAATGCGTGCGCATGTGGAGGGTGAGGCAATAACTGACGCGGAACGCCTTCCCGCAGATTTGGCACACGTGGGGTTTCTCCCCAGTGTGGATGCGTTCGTGTTTCACTTTTTCGTGAGGTCTGGCGAAGCGTCTGCCGCAGTACTGGCATTCGTAGCGCCGCTTCTGACACTGGTTCAGTATGTGTTCCTGCAT
>QCXZ01000053.1:7283547-7375493 GCA_025024175.1 Rhyzopertha dominica | reverse complement strand
ACATAAGAACAACAAACAGTAAACAAAAGAAAACAAACATAACACATGAAATACACGGTTTACACATGATTCAGCTCAGCTGTCACTGTACTGTCAGTGATCAGCTGTATGTGATGTTGCTACTACTACTCCGATTATTGTTTATCCCTCTTTTTAACACGGTATAATCAGATTGTTCACTTATGATATCATAACTGAATTCTTTAAATTTTGTTAATTAATATGTCAAGTTATAAGCAATATTGAGAGAAATAATAAAACATGTCAATCTTATTTCAATTAGATAGCTCGGAATGTATAATAAAAAAAACTGCTGAAATACCCTATTTCCATAAAAATTTGTAGTGAAAATAAATTTAAAAATGGTTCCAAAAAATTTCTGACTATGCTTGTGTTTTATTCAAAACAGAATATTTTAATATGGTAATCTCCACTACAAATTTTTTCGCTTAAATATTTTATGCATTATACCATAATTGTATGTTGTACTTCTGATTTACATGTTGTTTGTTACTCTTTTTTGTGACTTGCTACAATTGTATTTTTTGTACAAATCTATTGAGATAACAGGCCAATATGAATCTTCGACCAGGAATCAACCCAGGACCTGATGCTAGTCAAATGTGATGCCACTACATCACCAATTTAAATTCGAGGTCAACAGGACAAGCGATTCAGGTGCAGATGTGCCATGTTCAACAAACCTACCATGTACCTTAACTTTGACATATACAGGGTCCGCTACCTAAACTCCCCAGGCTCGTATTTTCTTGTTTTTTTTTAGGTACAACCTTAAGTTATACTGTCAAATTGTAGGTCTTTTGAACTCTTTAAAAATAGCATAGTGACTTGTCCAAAAAGTGCACGATGTAGAAAACCAAACTAGCCTCATCACAGGGTTTCGTTTTCTAGCCCTCTCTCTCTTTAGAACGAACTTGTACTTGATTTATTTAAAAGTTACTCAAAATTTTGGGGTTTTGTGTGCAGGCGATGGGTATGTAGGCAAAATTTGTACCATAATAAGCTACTAACTAACACTTAAAAAATTGTGAACAGCCCTATAACAGAACATGGCGGTGACTAGTTTTCTTGTTTCCACTAAGAAGGAGTAAAAATTACGCATACATGGTAATGACACAAATTGAAAAAGACAAAAGTCGGCATCCAACTATGAAGCAATATTTATTATACGGGGTAAGGTTAAAAAATATTTACAAAAATTAACTTTATTTGTGAAATGTCACAATCTGCAAAAAAAATTTTGGATCCTCACTATGCTATTTTTAACGAGTTCAAAAAGACTTACAATTTGACATATAACTTAAGGTCGTACCTAAAAAAAAAAACAAAGAAAATACGAACCTGGGGAGGATATGCTGCTTTGATCCCGAATATGAATAGGGCCTTGGTGTTGTAGTGATATCAGATGTGGCTAGCAATCAAAAAGGCGGCAATTACTTTTTTATAACATGCTATCCCAATAACTATCTTTTATATCCATTACAAATTATTATCCAACTATGAATGTAAATTTCTTACCTGTTGCATACATTACAGTCGAAATTATTCCCATTCTCATGGAAATTCATGTGCGCCTCCTCATACTGTTTGTCGTACGCCTTGTTGCAAATCTGACACATGAAAACCTCCCGTTCTTCCTTACTCTCAGCGCCTCCGGTGATTCCGTAAGAAACGGGAGCCTCTATGGCCCTCGTCTTCACGGATCGTGCATTCGCTTGTGCAGACGCAGCGACTTGTAAAGACGGGAAGTCCGTGTTGCACGTTTCGCATACGAACGGGCTGCCGTGCTTAGCAAAGCCCTCCTCGGCCGATTCGTTCTTGTGCTTGCGCATGTGCAGGCACAGCATCCGCGCGGTGGCGAAAGTGATCTGACATTTCGAGCACTTGAACTCGAAATTCTTTCGTTTTGCTGCCGCACTTGTGCTTGTAGTACTGGTCCAGTTTGGTGAACTGCCTGTCGCACTGTTTGCACTTGTAAACCTCCAGCAGTCTTTCGCTGCCGGTCGGTTCGCTCTTTCGGATATCTTCTGTGCCTTGCCGTTGACGATTTCGTACCTTCCTTGATGGGCGGAGGTATGGGTTATCTCCTTCGTCGTCCCAGAATTTTTCGATTTCACTACTTTGCGAGTGTACAGACGTCCATCCTTATCGAAGATTTCTTGCTGCTGTACGGTATTTAGTATTTGGGGGAAATCTTTGATGACCACTCCTTCTTCATCGGCATCGTCCTCTTGTGAATCGCTGTCGATTTGGCTGGGTACTGAGTCTTCTTGCTCTGGATAAACAGTTACTGTGCCATCTTCTGTGACTTCTTCAGGTCGTGGCAAAAGCTCGCTTGAATTCTGTACATCTTCGGTATCCTACAATATTAATTTAAAAGTATCATACACATATAAGAATCACACATCAAAAACAATAGATTAACATCTAATACTAATACCAAAAAGATAACATTAATTTATACATAAATGGTGCTTGAAAATAACAAAAGAAGATTTATTACTCACAGCAGCATTATACAGGGTAAATTAGTAAAAATCAACTGTATACAATTTTGGTCTTGATTTCGTAGCTTACTCACATTCTTATGTTAACATTTTTCCAAGGTAAACTAATTTTTATAATTAATCTAAGAAAAAAACTTTTTCAAATAGTCTGACAAAGTTAAAAATATAGAAACAAGCAAACTTGACCACAAATCAAAAAGCAACCTACATGGTAGCTACACAAACGTAATATTAATTTACATCAAATAAATAGTTTTGAACAGGACAATTGAAATTACCAACAATAATTGTTTAGAATAGTAAAATTTTGTTCATTAATAATTTAATAAATTTTGAAAATTTCAAAATAATTTAATTTTAATTATTTAATGCACAAATGTAACAAATCTAAATTGTCTGGTGTGGCATGTGTTTATTTTTAACAATAAATCGTTATCTAATGAAGAATTTGTAGTTACAATATCTGTATCCTTCCGTTTGTCCAACATAAAATGAATTGCAGTCACTGCTTGAAAAACTATAAACCCCTGAATTATTTGAAACTGAAATTTATTACGGACAAAACAGGAAAACACGCAGCCTACGGTGTAGAAAAAGCAATATTTTTCAATAAGAAGAAAATAATTTAAATACACTTACTGAGACTTGACCACCAAACTTAAGAGGAAACTAAACCTTAACTTTTTCATCAAAATAACTGGTACAGAACAAAAATTAAACAATTCGGAAAATTGTTATTTTAAAAAAGTCGGTTAAACTGAATAAAAAAGGGCCATTTTGTGTGAATAAGGGTGTAAAAAAAATACCAAATAACATTGTCTGTGCAAGTGGATTTTCTAAAAAAGTTCGAAAGAAAGGAAAGACGAAGATTGTTATGTAAAATTATTAAATCTAACAAGGAAATCTGATTATTAATCTGTTTCATCACTGTAATTTTATAGAAGCATGTAATGGATTTATAAAAGTAAGAAAATTATTTAGATCAGTCAAATCATTTGAAATACAGGTATATAAATTGAAATTTTGTAACCTTTTAACATGTAAACTGGATGTTTTGTAGTTGCCCAGAAGATGACATTAAAGTGTAGAAAGCTTGGCCATTAAAAAAATATCGCTATCTGTACTATGTGTGTAGTGCAGCTACTCCTTTTCAGGAAAAAGGGTATAATTTAATAGACAAGAATATCGCGGGTTATCCCCTAGCCTTAAAGATCTCTGGTAATATCCTTAAAGAGATAATATTCACAATAATTTGCATTTGTTATTATTTTTTCATACTTTACTACAGTGATGTGGTAATACAAAGTGCTTAACATCAAAATTTATTTTTATAATGCAGATTAATTAAATTTTTTTTGCAATAGTTAGATCAGTTAATTCTACTAGATACTGACACAACAATACAAAGATTTTTACTATTAAAAGTGATATCCCAATTTACATTACAGTGCAATTTTCACAATATAAATTAATTGATAGAAACTTTTTTGATGTAATGTTCATATAGTAAATCTATTATTACGATAGACGATGGCAAATTATCATTAAATGAGATTGAAAAACTTTTAAATCGCAAATAACTATTACCTATTTTGTGTTGAAATACAACACACACACACACACACAAAACATTATTAAACTGTTTTTGTTAACTACATCTTTATTCTGTTGGACCATCATCACATAATGACTATGCCAAATGTACAGATAACTACACTAAGGATACCGAACAATCAATGCGGTAGCTTTTATTTATTGCCGATAGGTGGCGTCCCAAATTAAGTGTATATAAAGCCACTATATCTTACAAAATACCTCAATTGGCAGCCATTTTGTTTCTAACTAGAGGTGAGAATGAATAGTGGGAAGTAAGCAAACGAACGAACAAAGTGTACTGCACCTATCATTCTATACTATTATAGTTCGCTAGCGGTTGTTCGGTTCAATTGCGGCCTGTGTTTTAGTCAATATCATACAAGTCCCTTGCACAGCTTAAAATGAACTAATTAATTTTATTCTGAAGAACTAGATAGACAGCAAAATAGACAAAATAGTACTGGCATTTCACATTTAATAAATAATATTGTAACATTTTGTGTCTTTAGAACACTGCTCATTATGTTTGTGTTCTAAACTACTTAAGTGACAACACATAACTAAGTAATATTATGCTATAAAAGCTAATCAGCCTTTAGTTGTTCTGCATGACTTGTTGCTGCTGCTTACTGATTTAGGTACTATTTGACCGAAGACCAAATGTTGGTTAGAAGTAGCCAAAAAGAACAATGTGCCAAACCAGTAGCCAAAGGCTAAGGTAGCATATCTGACCAAGATTACTCTATTTTACTTTCACCTACCTCTATAAAAACCTCATCGCCTTGATGAAATTTCTCTAAATGCTTCTCTATCGAAGTAAAATTAATGGTACAGGTGGAGCAATAGTATACATCTTCCTCGCCACTCTTTTGTTGTGGAGGATCAGTTATTTGCAACTGTAGTTGTGCAGCACCCGATTCCACCACCGTTTCCACAACTTTCATCGAACCTTCCGTTCGTCCAGATTTATTTTTTAAAAGAAGTGCTTTCGCCAATATGCTTTTATTTAGTAAATTCTCAATATCTACTTCTTCTTCCTTAACAACAGTTACATCTGTACTAGCTGGAAAACTTGCTTGTTCACTACTGCTTGATGCAGTATCTTGGCACTCTTGATCCAAGTGCTCAATCAGATCCTGGATATCATTGAACTGCTCATTACACGTCGGGCAAGCTAATTTTTCAACCATTTCGAGCAAGTGCGATTTTAAACCATGACGAGAAGTGAATTTCTCGTTACAACAAAGGGGACACTCCATTAATAACGACCCCATGTTCACAGGCACACTGATTAAGGTCAAAGCTGACTTTCAAATTTGCATTCTCAACTTAAGCCGCCTTTAGTTAACTAGTAACAAACACTTTTTTGTTTACAACTAACCGTTCCTAATATCTTTAGACACTAAGCCGATTCAATACTTAAATAACTTCATACCAAACATTAAATCTCACACGAGAAGTTCGGTCGAAATGGCGACGCGTACAGCTGCAACGTCAACATGGTGCAGTTGCGCTTATTGGCCACAACCAGAGAGAACACTAATACATAGCATAATCTGACACAATTTCCTTTTTACTGGTTAAACGTTAGGTTTTATTTTCATTTCAAGTTACAAAATTACAAATACCACCATTCAGTTTATCGCCATAAGTATAAAATTACCACATTTATTTGTGTGTCTGCAATATATAAACCTACTCCAGCAGTCTACTTCTAAACACAGAGGGGGCAATTTCGAATTATTGCATATATTGACTAAGCAATAAAGAATAAGAATAATGTGCAGCTTCTTTTTTAATTGAAATTACCGCTGTGGAAAAAATTGTAGCGGAATTAAAAATTCATCTGGAATAAGCACGTGAAATCCGTTCAGCATTGTAGTAGGTATGGGAAACAGTGCCAACATTAGTCAGTTTTAATATATAAACTATCGTCTTTGCAGATATTTGAAACAAGGACATTAAGATGTTTTATTGGGGTGTGATATTGTAAGATGGAAACAAGATTACTTAAAAAAAAAGTTTAGACGTGGAACTTCACCTATTTATTATTTAGATGAATCTAGTTAATGAAATCTAGGTACACCCACAAAGAAAAGAGTACTGAAACTGGTCTTGGGATTACCTCAATATTATTGCGAAATTAACCTCATCAAATTGATGTGGGCGTAAGAGAATGTGTAAAGAAATAGAAAAAACTTAAGAATAGCATTGTTTTGTTAGTCTGATTAATATTAAAATTTCCCGACATAATTATCTGGTGTAATGTTATGGTAACTTTAGGAGTGTAAACATGTCTTTCCCATTCCTTCCTTCTAGTTCGAAAATAGGGCATATCGTAATTTTCTAATCACAAATCCTAAAATAAATAATAATATACAGTTTCAGTGTTCTGGCTCAATTATTATCAAGAATAACTGGCAACTGGCATGCTTGCATGTTTATACATCTATGAGTCCTTTATCTGTGGTTACAGCCTCACAGGTTATGTAACCTTGCACGTTGGCGCCATTTATTTAAGGCGGTTGCCGATTACGTTACTTGTTACCTTTTAGCTCCCAGCCCTTTAAATTGAGAAATTCAGGACTTTTGTAAATAATGGCGTTAGTTAGATAAAACGTGTTTAAGTATGTATGTACTCTAAAAGTAATTGTTTTCATGATAGGTACCTAGGTTGTTGTTTTTATTGCAACCACCAGTGCTTTCAACATTTTGGATTACCTAGTCCAGCACTCAAATAATAAAAGTCTGCATAATATAATAAGCAAATTAATTAGTTTCTTTATTACAGCAACTAATAGGTATGAGGAAAGTCAAAAGAATACAATAACCCAATATCAATACAAATTTATAAATGGCAGTCAACAGTCAAAATTTATATTTATCCTAAATTTTTATATTAAATTCTATTCAATTCAAATAACAATGTGATAATAATGATGTACCTACAATAGTTTATTCAACACCATGAAATAAATGCCCGCGCATTTCAAAGTTGGCTACACTGCTATGGTATCGTGTAAATCGGACTGACCGACACAGTGAAGCCTGCGGCGATTTGCAGCGTTTTTTTAAAAATGGCTGAACGTTAACCAGCGGAGCATGTGGTACAGTAACAACGTAAATTCAAGCATAATTCTGTAGTTTTAAGATTAACCCACCAAAGCAATATAGTATTTAACGCATCGTCGCTCGTTTAGAGACGATTTACACTGGTGTCAACTTTCGTCAGCGGCTAAATATCTGCTAGTAGGAAGATGGCACAGCCAGTGGAAAACCCCATTCCAGAAGCCAGCAACTGTGATTTAACCGAGGAAAAGCACGAAGCGCCGCTAGAAAACGTACTAGGTACTTACGAAAACTGCGATTCTGATAAATCAGCAGCTGTTTCGGATGGTCAGAGTCCAGACCCGAAGAAAGATAACATCACGACACCCTTACCTGCACAAAAGACACTTACTGATATTGAACGGGAAGAGTTACTCGAGAGACTTGGTAGAACAGTACGAGATTTGGAGAAGGACCTGCAGACGCTTACCGTAAAATCTAGCGATGTCGAGAACATGATCGAAAGGAACAACAGGACTGGGCAGGTCATAATTAAGAACAAATCGTCAGCCTCACTGTGTAACTTGCTCGTTTACAACACGGATAGTTCAACTGAAGAAGATGAGGAAGGTGATGATGACAAACTGAGCGCTCTTGATAACACAATTTATACAGTCGAAAGTGCCTCGTCTTCAGATTCTGAAAGCGAAACTGAGGAACTTTCTGCCATTGATTCTTCGTCTTCCGATGAAGAGCAAAGGTAAATATAAATGTATGATCGACGCTAACGTTCATTGTAAAAACATTTAGATAGATGTTGGTTGTAAGACGTAAAAGTCAGTATTCATGAGAGTGAAATGTGCTTTTAGCCATTGGCAAACAAAGTATTTCTTCAAGTGAATTACTGTCTTAATCACAAAAACAGTAGCTAATATGCTTTTTTCTACTCCTAAATTCATTTTCTACTTATTTTAGTATTCGCCATATACAGGGTGTCCTCGAAATACATCGGCAACGTCTGACAGGTGATAGAAAATGAGATTTTAAAAACCTTTTTTTAATAAAAAAATCTCCGAAAACGCTTTGTTTTTGATATACAGGGTGTTGAAATATCTCAATTGATGGGAATCATAACATCATAAGTTGCAATAAAAAAGAGTAATCAGCAGGTTTCTAAAGCACTAGTGCGCTGGGGTAATGTACACATCCCTTTTTAATAGAACTTTTAGGTCTATGGATTTTTAGACACAACTAATACAGTTTTGTAATATCTAATCAATTTTAAATAAAACATGTCTCTTTGAAGTTTTTCGTAAAACGACTCATTCGTCCCAAAGAATTGACTTTTTGATTGAAAAACAACACCGTCATTATTTTGTGAAATCCCTAAAATGTTATTGAAACTGACAACGCTTGAAAAGTGATAGAAAATGCAATTCTAAAGACATTTTTTATCAAAAAATGTTAGTAAACGACTCATTCGTCCCAAAGAATTGACTTTTTGATTGAAAAACAACACCGTTATTATTTTGTGAAATCCCTAAAATGTTATTGAAACTGACAACGCTTGAAAAGTGATAGAAAATGCAATTCTAAAGACATTTTTTATCAAAAAATGTTAGTAAACGCTTTGTTTTTGATATACCGGGTGTTGAAATTGAATTTAAAAATATGATTTTTAAACACCCTGTAAATCAAAAACAAAGCGTTTTCGGAAATTTTTTATTTGAAAAGTTTTAAAATTGCATTTTCTATCACTATCACACTATCACAAACATTGTCAGTTTCAATAACATTTTTGTGACTTCACAAAATAATGGCGGAGTAGTGTTTTTTACTCAAAAATCAATTTTTAGGGACGAATGAGTCGTTTAAGGCAAATTTCAAAGAGACATGTTTTATTTAGAATTTGTCTAAAGATCCACAGACCTAAAAGTTCTATTAAAAAAGGGGGCTGTCCATTACCCCAGCGCACGCCACTGGTGCTTTAGAAACCCCTAATTACTTTTTTTTTTATTTTAACTTATTCTGTTATGATTCCCACCAAATTTGAAATTGATATGTTTTATAGTTCAGGAATAGTCTTAAGATATCATTATTTAAAATTTAATTTCAACACACTGTATACCAAAATCCAAGCGTTTTTGTAAAAATTTTTATTCGAAAAAAGGTTTTAGATCAGACATTGACAGTGTATTTCGAGGACACCAGTTATACCAGTTATGGTAGAACAATTGATTAAAGCTGGATTTATAAATTTTTGGAAATAAGCCTTGCCAAGTTTAATCCACCATATTTTATTATTAGGTAAAACACGTTCTGCTAATAAGCCATCATCAATCTAAAAGTATGAAAACATTATTACATCAAATTAATAAAATGAATCTTAAAATCTAAATAAGCAATCTTGACAAAATGGGAAGGGATTTAATCGATAATTTCCATAAGCACCCTGGATGCATGAATTATTTATAGAAACCTTGTATATCTCTAAAATTTCTAAATAATTTGGTGACATTAACAAAATTTTTTTCTATTTCAGTAACAAATATTTTATACAAAAGTCAGGTTTAGCTATGGGTTCTTCCGTTAGTCCATTTTCAGCAGAACTTTCCTTGAATAATTTAGAAAAAAAAATATTCAAAAATAGTGTTTTCTTACCTAATGTTATTGTTTGGTACCATCATGTCGGTGTTTTGTGTCGGACGGAAAGTGTAAAAATACAGATACTGTAACAACAAATTTTTCATTAGCTAACCATTTCTCGTTAAATAAACACACTGCCACACTAGACAATTTAAATTTATTACATTTGTGCAGTAAATCATCAAAATTAAATTATTTGGAAACATTAGAAAGTTGTACAATTATTAGCGAACAKAATTACTATTCTAAACGATTTTTGTAATTTKAATTGTCCTTTTCTAAATTATTTATTTGATCTAAATTAATATTATGTTTGTGTTGCTGGCATGGGTTGCTATTTGGTTTGTGGTCGTTTGCTTTTTTCTATATTTTTGACTATGTCAAACTATCTGTAAAAGTTCCTACAATTAAAATAATAAAGTGGATTTTACTTTAACTAAATTTTTCTTAAAGTACAATTAAAAGAGTCCTTGATAAGTCTGGTATTAAAAAAGTAGGTAGGTATATTCAAATCTGTTCTCCGTCATTTGCAGAATTTTGGACCACCCCTCGTATATAATGGGCATTTCTTAATGGGAGTAGAAAGAAGTGTTTAATATATTGTGACCATTTTTTTCTAGGCATAGTGACTCGTGAATAGTAGAGACTGCATAAATCTGTATTCATAGTTCACTATCACTCTCTATCGTTTGTGTTTCCTTAACTTTGTAAATAATAATTATTGGTTTCGATCTGCTTTGTTACCTTATTCATTACCCTAATAGTTGATCTGTACATTTATTATAGAAAAGCGCATTTGAAGACCAGTGTTTTCACGCAACTTGGACACAGCAGAATTTTAGTCGCTGTCTCAGCATGGGTGATAATGTTTACGTTTGTTGTTATTGTCATTGAGATGCTGCTTTGATTAACTGCTTTGACAAATAAACCGTTTTCGTTTGTTTTCTTTGTGGTGGTTTTTAAAAAACCCTCATGAAATTCGTCCCTTGCTTATGGGTAATGACACAGTTGATTTTTGTTTCAGCGACGCTCCTCAACATTCCACCGGAGCTAAACAGAAGGAGGTGAAACAGTCCCCCCATCCTCTAGGTGATATTTCTATTGTGGAGCTGCCACCGGTTCCTGACTATTCCAATATGAAAATTGATGAAAAAGACTGTGTTTACATGGGCAACGTTGGTGATACGATAAACGAACTTGGTTGGTTCCTTTCAGACGAGGTTTGTTCGATCCAATAATGCTGATTCTTTGCAGTGTTAGTTAATTCCCTGCCCGGGATGCCAGCTTATGACATCGACACACTTTTGTTCTTGGACAGGGGCAAAAAGGCACTCGGACAAATCTTTGATGTGATAGGGCCTGTTGCATCGCCTTTGTACGTTGTTAGGTTCAATAATCCGGATATGATTCAGGCTAACAACATCCAGAAAGGAGCTCCTGTTTATTGTGCTCCAAATACCGAACACACCCAGTATGTCTTCGTGAAACAATTAATGGAGTAAGTATTTTTTTTTAAATTACAGCCAACTGTTGAATTTTATTTGAAAACATAACATATGTACGATTGCTTTTAAGAATTTTATAATAATTGTTTCTTGATGCAGCACGGAAAAAATATTCTAAATAACAAGATAATCACAAACTGTCGTAGCAAATCACTATCCAGAACATATAAGTATTGTCACATTCAGAAAGGTAAATATTGCAATTGCAGGCCAGTAGATTTAGACACAATTTAAGGATTTTTTTTTAACTTGAGTAAAAGTTATAGAACGTTTCAACAATACTTTGACTTTACAACCTGTTTTCTCAAAAGGAKCATTGTCAAAATTGTCTTATGAATATTTACAATATTCAAGCTAAAAGATTACAAATCTGTTCAAAGAATTAGAATTTTACACATTGGATTAAAATTGCAGTCATGTAATTGTAACAGATATGTTTATTTTACAGAAAAAAAGTAGGTTTTTTCCTAACTTTGCAATGAATATTCCAAATTTTTGCAAAATTGCAATTAATATACTGTTTTTCACAACTGCTTCATTTGCAACCTTTTTTCGTCAAATGGAAAATACAGCTTTTTAATAATTTTAATTTGTTTGAACATTCGTTTTGGAATAATTGCAAAAGTTTTTAAGTTGGTTGCAAATATGAAAATGCTATTACTAAAAACTTTATAATTAACTGTATTGTATTATGAAGAGAATGGATATATATCGTTTGCAAAAATATTGGACTCTGTTTAATAATGTTCATACAAAAACTTTTGATGATTTTCCATATTTTTACTCTACTAAAAATGGCAAAAGTTTTTGAGTTTTTTTTTGCTTCTTGCAGCATTCTGTTTTTGTGTTATCACTGATTTCTAATCTATTTCTCTCTGCACAACTTGTGTTATAAGCTTGATCACAATTTATACAAAAACCCCTGTATTTCTCTGTAGAGATCGACTGATACGGATTATTGGTATCGGCCATAGCGGCAAAATTTTCAAAATATCGGTCTTGGTTATACCAGTTTATCCTGTCGATATATCAATGAATAACATAAAAATTCAATATAAACTTAATTTTTCTATTTTTCGTTCTTAATGAAGCCATTTCGAAACGGAATTTTTTATTTTCTAGTGTTGGTATCATTAAAAAAGTCTGAGCGAACATTAAACAAACCCCAACTCGTAACCGTCGTAACTGTCATGGATCTTGTCAAAATTGACACTTAGCCAGCTTAAGCATGACAGCTTAAATTTCGCTAAATTTGTTATGTTTATTGAACTATCACATTTTCTTGTGTAGAAGATGAAATTACACAGAATAGAAAAAATGTATAAAAAAAAAATTTTCATAAAGCTCGTTTTGTTAACATCGAATTTGTGTGATAAAATGATATAGTGTGTGTTGACTGACAGTGAACTTCTTTGACATATTAAAAGTTTATTTATTTGTTGTGACACTTGTTCAATATCAGTTTTGTCATTCGTTGTTTGCTAAAATAATTTAGAATTTACTCGAAGGTGTTTGAATAATTTTCAGCAATGGAATAATCTGAGATACGTGCAGTTATCAAATATTTGCAAAAGAAAAGGTTGTCGCCAAAAGAAATTCATGAAGATATGGTGGGTGTATTAGGTGAGAGTGCTCCTTCTTACCGAGTGGTAAAAAATTTGTCTCAAGAATTTAAATTGGAAAGACAAACATGTAAACATGCAAAGGGTGCCGGATGACCAGTAACTGTCACTATTCAGGAAAATGTTTATCGTGTACATGACATAGTAATGGCAGATAGACGAATGACCATTCGTCAGATAGCTGAAATTACAGACTTTTCATATGGCACAATAGAAAAAATATTAACAGATATTTTAGGTCTTAAAAAGTTATCTGCATGCTGGGTCCCTAGAATGTTGACGCCTGATCAGTTACGTTTGGGAGTCCTGCATTCTGAAGCTAGTATGGCAGTTTTCAGCAGACCTGGATGAGTTTCTCTGTCGATTTGTAACTGTTGATGAAACATGGGTCCACCACATTGTGTATGAGTATGGAGTGGCATCACAAAGGTTCTCCTCCTCGAGTTGTGCCCTCTGCTGGTAAAATTATGGCCACTATTTTTTGGGATGCGGACAGAATTTTAATGGTTGATATTTTGGAACGTAGACACACAATAACAGGTTTTTACTACGCCAACTTAATTTCAAAATTGCACGAGTGCATCAAAGAAAAAAGACGGGAAAAATTGAGGAAAGGAATTTTGTTCCATCAGGACAACGCTCCTGTACACAAAAGCCATATTGCAATTAATGCTATGCACTACGCAGGATTCGAATTGCACGAATACTCTGCATATTCACCAGACCTAGCTCCCAGTGATTACTTCTTATTTATGAAATTGAAAGAATATTTTTATGGGACCAGATATGATGATGATTATCAAGTGATGACAGCAGTAAATGACTGGTTAGAGGACCAACCGCAAGAATTCTTTTCTTGAGGAGTCGTAGCTTTGGAACATTGTTGGACCAAATGCATCGAAGTTCTAGGAGACTGTGTCGAAAAATAAACATATAATTATTTTCATGTTTTGTGTCTTTCTGTGTCAGGGACCATAATTAATGATCTTCCCTTGTATATCTGCTGAAGGAATTGAATCTTCATCTTCATCAGGGTCAGATGTCTTCTGATTCACATAACTATCCCACCCGGAGCTCTCATCTACTTGTCTATCCCAGATCTGGGTTATCTGCCACCCACTCCAGAAGCTTAGCAGTCAAGCTCTATAATGCGTGCCCCTGCACATGGAAATTACTTCCTCTTCACTCTCTGAAGAAGAAACTTACGATGCACCTTAAGGAAAACCCAATCTACCATTATGAAGAGTTTTTTAATATAATGGTCCCCGAAACTTAAAAATGTTAAATTAGCGTATATATTGCTCCACTGTTTTTCAACTATGTATGAAACTGACATGTACATTAGGGTTGCCAACTTTGTTTTTATAAATTTTAGGGCAATGATGAGAAAAATGCAGGACAGGCATAAATAATTCAGGACACATATACTTCTCATTTTAATGCCAATTTGAAAAAACTTATCATATAAAGCTTTAAAGAAATAAGTAAATAATAGTAAAATTTATATGCACACATAAAATGTACATAAATATCACAAAAAAATAGTATTACAAAATAATAAGCTTCCTGCTTACTAGTATTAGGTACAATAATTTTAAAAATCTCAAAAATAAATAGCACAATGTATTTAATATTTAAAATGCATGTCTATGCTGTGCTGTCTACACCTCAACCAACTGCAGATAGATCTATTTCACTGTCATTAGTGTAGACAGCACGGCATAGAACTGGTCACTTCCTTTAGGAAGTAGTACCCGTTAAGGCATCTAGGTGGCTTTGTCATCATGTCAGTGTAATACTGACAGATGGCATTGCCATCCTAAATTCTTACTTATATTTAATATTTAATTACATTTGCATTTGAAATCATATTTGTTTGGGATTTCTCTGCTGTAAGTAGCTTTTTGTTATTCATTACTAATCTGCTTCAATAATAAATTGCTATTGCAATGTAAAAAGTTTTAAAAAGATAAGGATTGCTTGGATTGTATAAACACATAAGCTGTATGACAGTATGCCAAATATTAGTCAAAAGTAGATACATTGCTAGGTTCACGTTTGAGATGCGCAGTTGATACATTTACAAGCATTCTCTATGTAAAATGAAAAACTGCATTGCTGAAAAATTCAGGACATTTAGCATCCTGAAAGAGATCATAAAAGGACACAGGATAAGTGGGCTTGAATTCAGGACGGTTGGCTACCCTAATGTACATATCCAGAATAAATGAAACGACATGTTATTTTCATTTTCTTGTGATTTAAATCAACGGATTTATAAATCATATTACAAACTAAAAATGGTCATAATACTGCCATAGCAGATTTATTTTCATAAACACCCTTACTAAGATTGTTATATTTTTAGGTTACGTGGCAGCGATGCCTCCTGGGTTGGAGACGTGGAGGTTCCCGCCGAATTCCAGGATTATTCCGATGATGAGCAGGAGTCCCGGGGCAAGCTGGGTCTCAAGGGCGCCTCGCGCAAGCGCAACAGCCTAGAACGTCACAAGGTGTTCGAGCATGAAATGAACAAAAAGAACAACATGGAGTCGGCACGACTCAACGTCCCCGTTCCGAACAAAAGACCCATGGTGGATCTGGACCAGTTCGGGCTGCCGGAGATACCGGGGTTCAATCCGCGCATTCCGCCCCCGAACTTTGCTCCCGTGCACATCGAACCGCCGTCGTTGAACTTTCCCACCAACATGCCTTCGGATCAGCTGGTGGCGTACATGAGTCAGTTCCTGGGACACTTGCATCACTAAGGCGACATGCCGTTGTGGGATATTTTTTTTTCGTTTTGAGTMAGTGATTTTGTTTTGTGGGCATTTCGAGAACGTACATTTTTGAGTTTCGAGTTATAGTGCAATCCTGTGGTTTTGTTCCGAGGTCGTCGAGTTTTTATTTTCCACTAGTTCTAATGTTACCTGTTTGTTAAACTGTAGCTGATTGGCCTTATTAATAAAAGTTCTTTTCTGGCATTATTTTCATGTTGTTTTCTTTGTAGGTCTGTAGTTCAGTGAGTACTTCAACTGTTTGAGGTGAAAAATTCAAAATGTTTTAATGGGGTCGTCCCACAATTTGTTCTTATTTTACACTTAAAATTTACATAAAAATAGAAGCACAAAGACATTTTTTGCGATTTTTTCCGGTTCTTTGCCGAGAAAAAAATGTGAAAGTATGGATTTTTCAATATCCGTTTCAAATGCCTCGATATTCTGCCACGGAGAGGACGTAAAAGGTTCTCATGCTGACGAAGGCGGGAAACACCAATAATAGCCAGTGCTCTAGCGGTATTGCAAGTAATATTTGTTTACATTTTTTTGAGCTGCGTCGCGTTGCCAATGTGGCCAAATTTTCGCGAAACCGTGAGGAATGTACTGGTAAACTGGCATTGTGGCATTGATACCTAGGTCACCTTAAGGCATATTTGTGAAAATAACTTAAATCATCCTTCAGTCAGTTTATTCTATAATGAACAGTTGAATATAATAAGCGCATTCACTGGCCTTTTGCTGAAATACGAAATCAGTTTAACCATCGAAGCGCTTTTGAACGAATGTTTTTATTATGAGGAATTAAACGACGCTTGAAGCTTGATAATTTTTAGTTTGTATACTTTCGTATGACAACACTATGATAAATAAACTGTCAGGATGATCTCTGGTCGTCGTTAAGAAGAAAACGGTAAAGTACCGCTGACAACATCGCACGTGCTGCTTCTGTCACATGTGCAACGAATAAACGCTAACTCTAGCCATGTTTACATAGTTTGGTCAAACTTTCAAGTTTCGTATTTGTCAGATTAAGTGGTGGAACAAGATGTTGTCGAAGTATTTGGGTAATCTGTTGTTTTTTAAATGTAAGAATGGTTTACGTTAAGAAGTGTTTTGTTCCGTGTTGTAAGAATACTACTAGTGCTGATAAAGTTACAGGTTATTCCTATGTGTACATTATAATATTGACGTTGCGGTTATACCTTCGCCCCTCTCTCTCACTCCCATTGCATTATTTGTATTTCTCTGGCTATTTATAAAACTGACAACAGTGAGCACCTTGTTACCTAGGGAGCTGGAACAGTGAGCATGACGGAAATTTGGAACCTTTTGCGTAGTTGTTGGCGGATTTAAGAAAATGTTTGAAACATGGTAATTCTTCTAGAGCCCTTTCTTACGAGTTGAATTAATCTGAAAGCAAAATTGATGCGTGGCACTAGTACTAGTACTAGTGTTCTGGAAATATACAAATAAAATAACATATCCGAACCTAAAAATATTCCATTAGAAAATTAATTGGCAGCCCTAGCTGAGTATTTTAACTAATTAGGAAGCAATTTATGACGAAGTTATCGAATAGTTGCTTGGTTAACAACTTTAAGGCAGAAAATACCTTTACTAACACTACAGAAGTCCAACAAGTATGACTGTTATTCCCTTCATGTTAATAATAATAGCTACAGATGAGTTTTCTATCTGTTAAATTCATCAACACAAGGGTCTTGCTACAAAATGTAACGAACCCAGAGTTATAGCATACCATATATCCAAAAGTATCCTACAAGTACAATCGTTACCTCCCTTCATGTTAATTATTACATATGAGTTTCTATAAAAACATCAGATCCGGTTGCGAAGATAACATAGCAATTTCTTGAACGAGGAATAAACAACAAGGCATGCTAAATTCATCAACAAATTACAAATACGCAGCTTGCATGGACTGTTCGGAGACGGAAAGCAGAAATATCGAAAAGAAGGCATTGAAACAAGAGCACTCCTTGGGTTAACAACTCTAAGATCGAAAATATCCTTACTAACACTTCTGAACTTCACCAAGTACGACAGTTATTTCCTTCACGTTAATATTAGTAATTACAAATTAGTTTCTGTCTACTAAATTCAACAATAAAAAGGTCTTCCTACACAAATGTAAATGTAGAAACAAGAGTACTTCTTGGTTAATAACACTAAGAATTAAAATACCCCTACTGCTGCTTCTAAACTCCAACAAGTACGACTGTTATTCCCTTCTCGTTAATAATAATTACCGATGAGCTTTTATTTGCTAAACTCATCAACCGAAGGGACTCCCTACACAAATGTAAGGACTAAGGAATACATAGTTATATCAAACCATATATCCTTGCAAAAGCAGCTTGTATGGACTGTTCGGAGACCGAAAGCAAAATGATCGAAAAAATGGCATAGAAACAAGAGCACTCCTTGGTTAATAACTCCGAGATTGTAAATACCCTTACACCTTAGCACTTCTGAACTCCAACAAGTACGACCGTTATTCCCTTCACGTTAATAATAGTAATTACAAATGACTTTCTATCTGCTAAATTCATCATCCGAGGGGATTTCTTAAATGAATATAAGGATTACGTAGGTAGGTATACTATACCATATGTATATTCAACAGCATATGCATATTGCATGGACCGTTCTGAGACGGAAAGCGGAAAGATCGAAAAGAAAAAACGGCTGAACTCCAACAAGCAGGACCGTCACTCCCTTCACGTTAATAATAGCAATTATAAATGAGTTTCAATGTGCTAAGTTCATCATCCGACGGGACTTCCTAAATGAATATAATGATTACCTAATTATACTATACCATGTACCTACCCAACAGCAGATGAAGATTGCATGGACCGTTCTGACCGTTCATTTAGGAAGTCCCCTCGGATGATGAATTTAGCAGATAGAAAACTCATTTGTAATTACTATTATTAACGTCAAGGGAATAACGGTCCTACTTGTTGGAGTTCAAAAGTGTTTAGTAAGAGAATTTCCAATCTTAGAGTTATTAAACGAGGAGTACTCTTGTTTCTACGCTTTCTTTTCGATCTTTCCGCTTCCCGTCTCAGAACGGACAATGCAATCTGCATATGCTGTTGGATATAKGGTATAGTATAACTACGTAATCCTTATATACATTTAGTAAGGCCCCTCGGATGATGAATTTAGCAGATAGAAACTCATTTGTAATTACTATTATTAACGTGAAGGGAATAACGGTCCTACTTGTTGGTGTTCAGAAGTGTTTAGTTAGAGAATTTTCAATCTTAGAGTTATTAAACGAGGAGTACTCTTGTTTGTACGCTTTCTTTTGGATCTTTCCGCTTTCCATCTCAGAACGGACAATACAATCTGCATATGTTGTTGGATATATGGTATAGTATAACTACGTAATCCTTATATACATTTAGGAAGTCCCCTCGGATGATGAATTTAGCAGATAGAAACTCATTTGTAATTACTATTATTAACGTGAAGGGAATAACGGTCCTACTTGTTGGTGTTCAGAAGTGTTTAGTTAGAGAATTTTCAATCTTAGAGTTATTAAACGAGGAGTACTCTTGTTTCTACGCTTTCTTTTGGATCTTTCCGCTTTCCATCTCAGAACGGGCAATGCAATCTGCATATGCTGTTGGATATATGGTATAGTATAACTACGTAATCCTTATATACATTTAGGAAGTCCCCTCGGATGATGAATTTAGCAGATAGA
The DNA here is from genome assembly GCA_025024175.1 of Rhyzopertha dominica. Taxonomy (NCBI): domain Eukaryota; kingdom Metazoa; phylum Arthropoda; class Insecta; order Coleoptera; family Bostrichidae; genus Rhyzopertha; species Rhyzopertha dominica. The sequence goes on along the minus strand of QCXZ01000053.1, from coordinate 7,356,029 downwards.
AACTCATTTGTAATTACTATCATTAACGTGAAGGGAATAACGGTCCTACTTGTTGCTGTTCAGAAGTGTTTGGTAAGAGTATTTCCAATCTTAGAGTTATTAAACAAGTAGTACTCTTGTTTCTACACTTTCTTTTCGATCTTTCCGCTTTCCGTCTCAGAATGGTCCATGCAATCTGCATATACTGTTGGATATATGGTATGGTATAACAACGTAATCCTTATATTCATTAAGGAAGTCCTCTCGGATTATGAATTTAGCAGATGGAAACTTATTTGTAAGTATTATTATTAACATAAAGGGAATAACGGTCGTACTTGTTGGAGTTCAGAAGTGTTTAGTAAGAGTATTTCCAATCTTAGAGTTATTAACCAAGAAGTACTCTTCTTTCTACGCTTTCCTTTCGATTATTCCGCTTTCCGTCTCAGAACGGTCCATAGATCTGCATATGCTGTTGGATATACGGTATAGCACAACTACGTAATTATTATATTTGTTTAGGAAGTCCTCTCGGACGACGCTTTCTTTTCGATTTTTCCGATTTCTGTTTCAGAACGGTCCTTGCAATCTGCGTATGCTGTTGGATATATGGTATAGTACAACAACGTAATCCTTATATTTGTTTAGGAAGTCCCCTCGGATGACGAATTTAGCAAATAGGAACTCATTTGTAATTGCCGTTATTGCCGGCGTAATCCCCTTAAACCCACTGCGCTTCCTTTGGAATAAAGTAATAAAAATTAACGTGCTTTTGCATTTGAGTTTAAGAATAATAGCTATAGACCAACAAAATGCATTATTGTCTTCTAGCATTCTTTTTATGTTTGCTTATTTTTATAATAAAACTCGGTTATCGCCTACTCATTTATCGCGATGCGTACACAAAAGCGAGAAGCGCCCAGCGATGGCTGTTTTTGAGTAGTTCACTATTCTGCCGCTAGATTGCGCATCGCTTAGCTTGAATCGCCAATATCTCACGTGATCAGTAATCTCCGATCATCCTGGTAATTGATATTAGATTATATAAACAATAGATGAGACTAAAAAAGTTTGTTTTTAGCATTTCACACAAAATGAAGTTCAAAAACGACCCCGCCCCGTAACCCGTTAACTTTCGCATGGGCAGTCGCTCGTTCGCSACCGCATGGCGCACGTCAACCGGGCAAGAATGTGGAAAATGATCCCGCGTCGCTTGTATCACCTTGGCGCTACGCACACGTCGTAGTACAACAGGCGATATCCACGATGCCTCGATCAACAAAATCCCAACGGCGGTCCGCTTGATCCGACGGATTTCGGCGCGTGTGTGCCTCGTATTAGAGATTTTCCCAGCCCAAAGTGCAACACGTGCACCGTGCGTGCGATTTTCACAGCAACCGGTGAGTTTTTGTTGTGCGTAGAAAAAATGTGGGGTGTGCTTGTCCGGCGGGGTCGCCGCAAGAAGCGCGGTCATGGGCGTAACTAGCGGGAAAATAGGGGTGCATTCAAAGCAACAGGTTGTTTTCGTATTGCGGATTTAAGAATTTGTCCTTTTGGTGCACGCCTCACGCGCTGACGTAGAGTATAGCCGTTTATCAAAGTTCAACGCGTGGAATTTAAGGAGTTCTTCAATTTCCTCACTTGGTTCTTCTTAATAATAACTATAAATAAGATTGTGGTGTTTGCTCCACTTTTCAAGGACATGCCAGCTTATTTACTATTTCGATTAATGTCATTATCAAGCGCCGCTGTTTGTTTTGCTTCATCTAGTATAAAAACATTTTGCATGAGTCCGCATTGCCAGTACATACACTGCAATATTTTATTGCGCCGTTCATTTATTAAGTAGGAATATTTGCGTCAGTCACTTTGACACATTTGCTATAACCTAGCGCAACAGGTTCCTGTTTAGGCTATTCATGTTGGTTGCCAAGGACCAGCAGGTCTTATTCATCAAATGATGAATAAAACAAATACCTGGTACAACAGCGCGAGATTTTTTTCTAATTTTGACGTGGTCACAAACCAGTCGCTCAGTAGGAATGACAATTAATACTCTCAACAGTCAACACAAGTCATTTGTTAGAGGTTTCATATTGGAGAAGTAAAACGATAACAGTTGAAAAAACAGGTAGGTAGAGTTGTATAGACAATATAATAAAATTAATGAACCATTTCATCATTAAAAAAATCTACTGATCCCTTCAAAATAATAACAATAAGTATCTAGAATTAGTTAGAGCAATTTTTTGGCCTCTGCTACAACATAAAAGTTGCTTGCAATAAATGCTAGATGGTTTAGAATTAGATCGTTTGATAAAATTATAAATAAAACATCTTTTATTGCGTTTCAATCGTCAACGTCTGATACAAACTTTTTATTACTTCATAATTTATTTAATAACATATGGTGACATTTAACCCAATCTACTAGCCCATCTACTAATTAAAGGCAGAGCTGGGTTCGGATACTGCTAAAATTTATCCGGATATCGGATACGGATACCGGCAATGGTGTCCGGATACCAGATACAGGATACGGATACATTTAGTTGCAAAATGTATTTTAAATACACGTATCCGAATACTTTTCCGGATAACGGATACGGATACTTTGTCAATTGACACCGCTAAGAAATTAAAATAAAAAGTGCAGATTTAGTGTGGTTCAAGAAAACTTTATTTTGTCAAATTATAACCGAACAATAGAATTTCATTTATTTTAATATTTATTTATTATTTTTCTTCTTTCAGAAAATTATTCTTTAATACAATTTATTGTTTTTGTTTAAATTTGTTTTTGCTGACACAGGAACTTCAAAATTGACATCTGATAAGGCGTTGTGCGCCCGCGCGAGTCTGTTATTGTGACAAACGAGAATAATCTTTCAACTGGTGCAGCTAAAGGCAGATATACTACCCCAAGGTTCTGTCCGAATTACCCAGTACAGCAAAGACTGCATTGTTACCAAACTCAAGTAATTTGGGACCCTTGGTCCGCATCTCCGTCTATCTTATATAAAATAGACGGAGAAAAACTACCTGCCTGCGGCGGATTTTTTCAAATGCGACCTAGGGTCTAAGGACCATAAATTATTTACGTTTGATAACAATGCAATCTTTATTGCACTGGTACTAAGAGCAGAACTAACTTTAAAACTAAGTACGCAAAAATTCGCTTGGGTAAGTATACGTGTTGTACTTCAAGCAGTTTCCTAAGTATCGGGTACTCATTCAACATTTGCATTTTGATGGTTTATGCTCAAGATATCTTAAGAATTTGAGCTATAGTGGCACAGTTTTGTTGCAGCAATAATAAATTGTATCACTTAGCGGATACGGATAACGGATACATTTCCACCAAAAGATTAGGATAAACAACAAGTATCCGGATACACTTTTTTAATAGTGCTGATCAATTCATTTATAACCGGAAACTGATTTCTTATTTCCCCAACAACTCTGTGCCAAAACGTTGTATGGATTAAACTAGGAAATAATATATATAAGAGGCTGCATCAGTCAACATTAAAATATATTTTTCGTGCGGTATTTGATTTGGGGAAAATGTTTCAATTCTAGTTATTGTATCTAACTGCTTTAACTTGTTAAATATGATTTGTTAGGTTTTTGTTTTTACTTTATTGTATTCGCCGAGGATGTTTCTGGCTTCTTGTTTCTTGTGTAATTCCTTATAAGCAAACTGGCAATATATTGACGACATACATCTGTTGGTTCATCTACTTGGAAATAAATTAATCGTTACTTATCAAATGACGTATGTCAGCACGAATTTGGTCAAATAATTAATTTCCTGTAAATTTTTCTAGAAAAGTTTTAATTTCATATATCCTAGTTTCGGTAATGCTACCTAACATGGAAGGTGCACCTCTATAATCCCTACCATTAGGTGAACCTTGTTGTGAGGATTGGGCCCATTTATGGTAATTGAAATAAACCGTATTCAGAAGAGTACTACCATAAACGGTCCCATCCCTCACAGCAAGGTGCCTTTGTAATAGTAATTTAACTTTTGAGGCGACTTCTCATTTTTAAGTTTAAGGACCGTACTTGTTTGCTTTCATTCCAGATAATCTCTGCTTTATCTTTCAGCTTCGCAGTTTTAGAGAGATATGCTCAAATGTGCTATGTTTGACAATATGTATATGCTCAAAGATGATGAAATATGCAAAATGTGAATTTTTAATTAGTTGGTTTTAATAAATACTCTGTACATAATGATAAAGAACTAAAATATACTTTAAACATCATAACAAAAATATATACATAAATAAATAAATTTCTCGCAATCCGGATATAGATGTTCCAATATAAGTATCTTTGAACTATCTAGATGTAGTTACAGATACACATGGAATTGATGTTTCTAGCTACAGATACAATTTTACGACAAAAATAATTTTTAACCTACATAAAAATCAATTAAACAATTTTACGGCAATTTAATTATTGACTTTTTATAACAAATTTTGCTGTACCGAGAGCAGTCAAATTGTCACAATGAATTATATTGTTAATTCAAGTAATTTCCGAGTAGGGTTGTTTTTGGATATATTTTTAACAGTAAAGCTCATACTCATACAATTGGGTATTATCACTTTTTTTGAAAATTACGTAAAATGAATCTGTTGTGAAGATCATCTTAATTCTTACGGTTTTAGTATTCTTTTTGGGGTTATAAGTGTTTAATAAAGAACGACGTTGTTCCCCATATATTCGACTGTTAGTCAGACCGGAAACTAGCCGCAAGAGAACCGAAAATAAATGGCAATTTATATTTATTCTGACCTCTAAAATAAATGTCAAGTTTAGGGTAAATTTTTGATTCCTACATTTTTATGTTTACAAATAGTATGTCTCCAACAAGCCACTGTGATCAAATTATCAATGCTACGTTAATTTGATAAAAAGTTCACTTATGCTGTTGCTTGTTGCTTTTATGTTTCTCATCTCCGCTGCGTTGAACCGCTCGTCGCTGTACACAAATTCCATAAAAATGAACATGCCTTCAGAAGTCATAACTCATAAGTATCTCACTTTTTTTGCAAACAACATACTGATAAATTGACGGGTGAGGCTGACGCGTGACGCGCTGACCTCAGATGTAAACAAGCGGCCATTTACAAGACACCTGACGTCACGGCCAATATGTTCGCGTTTTGGCGGACCCTTTAAATATTCACATATTTAATATTAAAAATACACCTTACGATCCATTTTTTCGAATTTATAAGCTGTCACAGCTGTTTTGTGGATTAGATGCTACCTATTAATATGCAATTGTATAAAATATAAATATATGGCAAATACCCAATTATTTTTACATATAGGATAAACGATATTGGTTTTAAAATCCCTACGCATTCTTCTGTGCTGCGTTCATATTATCAATTGTCTATATTCTAATAATTTTTTCTTCAATATTTTTTCATTCATGTCATTTTTAAAGCGTTGCCGTTGTCATTGTGTCTGTACCTACTGTGATTTAGATGATAAAATTAGATCACACCATGTTGTTAAATATTCAGAGGTATGTGGTTGACCTGAAGTATCAATGGTTTCATATACAGAGTGTACCGCTTTATGTGGGCAACCTCTCGGAACCTGAAAACTGATGTAAAAGTAACACTATTTCACAGTGTAACTGTTTTTGGAATAACTCCCGCCTATTGATATGTTCACTCTTAAACTTGGGGAAGGCAAAACGGGTTTTCAAAAATAACTCTTAGACCGGTTGATATAACTTCATCAAATTTTGGTTATTATTATTTAAAGTGGAAAATGTTTTGGGAGGGGGGAACCAACCCCCACATTTTAACGCTTAAAACGGGTAAACAGTTTTCTCAACAATATGTATTTTTAATCTTTGGACCTTGTGGATAAAAAAGCTACTCTTTCTTTGACCATTTCCGAGAAAATTACAGTTGAATGATTAGGTTCACATTTTCACTGTTTAACTAATATAATTTTATTTTTATCAAATCTGTTGTGATAAATAATAAAAATTGTGATTGATCACTTCCCATATCTGTAAAAAATTTAACATTTCAAAATAAAGTTCATAATTGTTATAATAGGCGATTTTCAAAATAATAAGTTTCAATGCATGTCAGCGTATTCATTTATATGATTATTTCCTTCCTATCAATTTTGACCTATCAGTTACAAGAATTCGTTGGTTATATTTAATTTTCAAGTGGGAAATTATTTTGGCATTAGCTGTCAGCAGTTATGCCGGAAAAGAAAGATCGGATAAATATTGTCCAGGTTTGACAAGTTTGACAAGGTTTGTTTGTTATATTTATCTAACTCAGGAAAAAATCTTACCAAATATCCCCCGTGCATCTATTTTTTTTCTATGGAAAAATTTCAAAAAACTCGTTTCTAAACTATTGTTTAACAACTCGTTTGTAACTCGTTTATCCGAATTTTTCGGAAAAAAAATTGATGAACTAGGGATACTACCTGCGAATATTCCCATTTTTATTATTATTTCAGAATTTTTGCAAAAAATCATGTAAGGTATTATCAAAATGTCAAAGTAACACAGTTTAATTATTTATCARTGCCAATTTGATAAAAACAAATGATTTAGTTAAGCACTGAAAATCTTTTGGAACAATCGATAAGTTGTAGTAATACCTGCTAGTGCTCACTAACCTTGTGGTATTTATTGTACCGAAATGTATGGCGTACTATAATGACCAGATACACATATTGAACTTACCAACTAATTAGTTTGATACTTGATTTTAAGCAACTAATTACTGAATCGACCTTGTTTATTTTACTATGCCGTTTGGTTTCATTGTAGTCGCTACACACACGTAGTACATTATTTCAAGTCTGGCTCGTTATGCGCGTTTGATACAAATTAAATAATTATCATAAGCCGACAAACTAAACAAGTTATCAACAACGATAACGCAAATTGCTGGTAGTGTTCAGCATGAAAATGAGGGTAATTGTCGATGACGTTATCCAGGACCGTATTAGGATAATACAATTGGCAAAGAGTGCGCAGTACACCATTATTGGTAAGTCTGGTGCGGGCGAAGTACGAAGGATAGACATGCTCGGTGGTTTAAGTATCGTCCTCCATGCGTGCGAGAATTTAACGCTTCTTTGAATTTAGATTAAGACGTCTAAAATGGTTTACAGAAACAAAACAAAACCAAGGCGACCCTCTAGCAATTTTCTGACAACAAAATTATTTATCCTTCTTCAAATCTTTCTTTACTAGATATACACGAAGTGCTTTATACAAGAAAATTAAAAAATTGCGCTCCAAATATTACCCGATGACATGTTGTTTTCCGGGCTGGTTCCTACGTTGCTTATTTGACCTTAACGTTTCGATACTCATACCAGTGTCTTCTTCAGAAGTAGCTCTGAAACTGAAGTGTCCTAGTCCGCTCCGGTATTTATACTCGTCCGGTTTCGGTTATAATTGTGCGGATTCTTCTGGATTTCGATCCTTGTACATTCTCGGCCAGAATCTCGCTTCTTTTGACAGCATTTCGAATTTGATGATGTGGCCAGTCTCCATTCAGTGTTCTGCTATAGCCGACCTGTCACATTGCTGATCTCTGGCATCCCTGATGTGCTCCTTGATTCTCTTGCTGATGTGCCTTCCGGTTTGGCCGATGTAAACCTTCCCACAGCTGCATGGGATGCTATACATACTTTGTGTTTGTAGCTCCTCAGTCGTCGAACGATATTTCGGAAAGGCGTTAGCTATCTTTCCCGGGACGGTAAAGATGGTGTTTATCTGATGTCTTCTCAGCAAACACCATCTTTCAGAGCTACTTCTGAGGAAGACACCGACATGAGTGTCGAAACGTCAAGGTCAAATAAGCAACGTGGGAACCAGCCCGGAAAACAACATGTCATCGACAACAACCACGGAAGCCTTCAAACCAAAATATTACCCGGTTCATAATTCCATTATGCCTGTTAAAGTTATTAGAATTTCAAAAGATTTCAATAAGTTCTTTTATTAAAGTCTGTAATAATATTTTTAGCTATGTGTAAAATCACGTGTTAAGATAGATATGAATTATCATACACTGAAGATTTATCTATTTTTGCAACCTAGTAAAACGTATACGTCTTTTCTGTTAGTCTGACCTTCACTACCTAAATATGCTTTAGTAAAACACAAAATCTACGATATAACCTACATTCCTAAGCACCCCTTTTAATTTTTTCGAAAAGCCTCGTACAAGGTTATTAATTAGATTTTGACCAACCTTTCTAATTTTTATTTTTAAAGATACACCACATTGTAGGATATGAAAGGTATTTTTATAAAAATCGCCAAGATATTTTTCAGGGTCTTCTAAAAATTACGACAAATCATTCTGACCAATTTTTATGCCTTATTGTTACAGTTAACGTTGCAAAAAATTTTAGGAAACGATAAACCTTTTTTGATTAACTAAATTCAATACAATAAAATTCGCAAAAAACCATTGTATTGATACAAAACTAAAAGAGAAAGTAATATATATTGTTAATTTTACATGCCCCCTATTCACTCCAATGCATTTTACGTAAATGTGGTTCCGATTTTCGATTGCTGCCAAAATATAACCCTTATTGCTTCTTTTATACAACTTCTAATGCCATCAGCTGTTAATTCATTAGAAGCTTTCTCGTCCAATTTGTCTTTGAGGTAGTCCTGCGAAAAGGTATTCATAATGATCAAATCTGGGCTGTTGGCTGGCCATCTGGTAGTATTTAAATATTCTAAACCTATCATTTAGAAAGCGAGTAACAAGACATAATATATGTTGAGGAGCACTGATTTGTTGCCACAAAACTTCATTTTTGTCTGGTAAATTTTGCACTATACCTTGGATTAAATCAAATTATCGGTTTTCATTAAAGATATGGGTCCTTTACCCTGTTGTTACAATTTCCACACCACACATTTCAGTTTTTGACTTGATGAATGACATGGGGGTTTTCTTGGGACCAAATATGAGTAGACTTTTGTCTTAGATGCATATAAGGATCTATCTCGTTCTAAAATGTTTTTTATACTCCAACCAAAATTTAATTGAATACAGTACACGTAAAATTTTGTGMGGGTGAAATTTATATTTGGGAGAAGTATTTTGAATCTAGTTTATTGTGTAAGCTCGAATTTTCTAAAAATCAGGAGACGCAATWTCCAGTTCGTRATCGTAGGAYTCTTCATCTTCAACAATTGTGTGCTGCTGTCTCTTATTAAAAAATAGTACTTCCTGTTTGTAAACAAACTGGGAACAATAATTCTGTCTTCTTTATATCGCGTAGTATATTACAATCTTGCTTAACGTTTACTGTGATTATTATGAATAAAAGCTTCATAAATATTGCGTTTTTCTTCTTTTGTCGAACACAGTTTGATAAGCTGTTACTAATCAAAATAAAATATTGTGGAGTTTGACGTTTTCTGACATGATATCATACAATATGGTGAATACATCAAAGACGTATCTTCAAAAATAAAAAAGTTAGGAGGTTCAAAATTGAATCAATAACTAATATTGATCGGTCGAAAACCATAGAAGATAAATACATAATATTATATATTTTTGAAATTATTTTTATGTATTTTTTTACTGCAATCATCTTTTGTCTGAAATACGTTGAGCTCTAACAAATAACGTCCTTATAAGACTACGTTTCATGTGGGAGGGTGGTGAGATGTGGTATGTAAATATCCTTCTGTCTCTTGATCTTCTGTTGACTTTATTTTAACTGACCATTGTACTCTTTGTAAATTTGGATATCTAAGAAAGGTAACCTACTTAATTCCATCGTAAATTTCAGGATTTTGACTATTCAAATACCATGGAACTAAATATCATTTATATATGTACCTACTTTACCTACAGACCTACACCAACATTTTGCTTTATACTGTTAATCAATACATCTTAAAAGTTTTCCATAATCAAATTGGCTACTATAGGACTTAAAGGTAAATCCACTGTGCAACCAGATACTTGTTCATAAAAATTACCGTTCCATAAGAAATAGTACCTTCGTAAAAAAAACCACGTCACAGCTAACTAGAACATTACTTTTCGAAATACGGAGTTCTTTACTAATATTAGCAAAATCTATGTAATATTTGATGCAATTATGCGTTTTTTCTCTCAAAGGTTTCAAATAATGATCTCAAAATTCTGCTAATTTGTAACAATGACTGTCAAGTCAGGGAGGTCTCAGGGAAGCATTAATTTAATGGGTTTTGGACACATCGTTCAACTTTGGTACTTCACAGTCAGAAATATAAAAAATGACTTCCCATTTGAATGATTTGAAGTTTTAATAACATGAGTGATTTTAGAAACTTTTGAAGTGTGATCTCGAATTAATTTAATTAATTATTATTCATAATTTACTTTTGCACGTTTTTTATCTAATAATTGACTAATTTGAGCCTCATAATCAGTTTTGTCTAGAATTAATGCTTAAGTGGCTTTATTTAAATGTCACTTTAGTAGTTTTAGGCGTGCGTGCGATTCTAATGCCATGACATATATCTAAGGTAGAGGTGGGCATTTCGATTCTTTTCAGTGAGTCAGGTCACTGCATCTGCTTCTTTGAACTGAGCTGACTCAGTGAGTCGGCTCAAAAGAGCTGCAAGATCCCTACGATTCGCGGTCATATGAATATAGTCACGGCTCTCTATCAGTGTATATTTGATCTAGATCTCTCGTATCCGAGACGTACTTAAAGTCTGGATTTACGTATTTTTTTTGTTGGACAAGCCAAATTATCAAATTTAAAATTAAAACCGAAGTAAACTTGATAACTCCATCGTCTGTCCAGCAAAAAAAGTTGAAGAAATAATATTTTTAATTGGATACACTTTTGTGAATTGTAGAGTTGTGTTTTTGTAGTTGTTTGCATAATGATGTTTTATTTTTTGTTACATACTACCTTTGTTGCAAACCGATATATTTACGTTCGTTAAAACGTCGACTTTCAATTATAAATTACCTGGCTCATGTCGTTTACATAGATTTTGTAACTATGTACCTGTGTACCTACTTAACATGTTGGGAGAAAGGACGGATAGAACACAGCTCGCCGGAGTCGTATCAATGAACGATAGCTGCGTTCAGTTGTCACGTTGTCAGCCAGCTCGGCAATTCAGTTCAGTTCGGCGCTGAGCCGGAGAGCTGCATCTACTGAAATAAGTGAGCTGCCTCAACAGCTCTTTTGAAAGAGTCGGCTCTTCGATGCAGCTCACTCCTGAGTTACACATCTCTAATCTAAGGTGACCAACTTTCCAAACCAGAAATTCCGGACGCCTCCATAGTGCTATTTGTAATATAGGATAAAGTAAAGGTTAAACAGGAACGGTCAGGTATTAGGTTATGCCGGCTACGCAATTGCGCGCAGACACCACACAACTAAATACCTAGAAGTTTAATGTAATACTAATAAGTTTTTGTGATAAATGATCCTCGTACAGACGTAAAGATTATAATACGAAAACGTCATGACAACGTCACAACAAACAACAGGACCTGTCGCACACCTCACCAATCGCCATTCACTTTGTCAAACCAGGGAGTTACGGCGCAGACTCGCTGCCCTACGAACGAGCAATATGGCGACTTACGGGTCGTCACAATATTTTCTCGCTCGTGCCCTAACAATTAGCCATCTACATAATAGATGAGATGTCCGTGGCTGACATTAATGTGACAGATGAAACTATGAAGTTAGCAACGCCTGACTGCATGAAGCTTGAGGCATGAGAAGACTGACAACAAAGAAAAAGTAAAATACCCTCAAAAAACCGGACAAATCCAAACAAGATTTTGAAAATCCGGATGCCATATTAAATACGGTCTCGTAAACAAAAATACAAACCTGTCCGGGCTAAATCCGGACGGTTGGTCACCTTACATATATCAATAGGATTGTTTCCGGTATAATCATGCTGATAAGATAGAATAGATTGACATTAACCCCATGAACCTTTAAATATCGGTATTTATCAAGCAGTACGTTAGGTTTTATATTTATATCCACTTCAAGTACGAATTAATAGGAATATAATACTCTACTCTGATTACAACAAACACGTGTGTAGACTCATGTATTAAAGAATACGACAAGCATTTGAACAAAACCTGCAAAATCCTCATAATTACAAAGATAAAAAACCACTCCTGTACAAGAGAGAACAATATGGGCGAATGTTCCTTCTGCCTTTACAGTGAAACTACAACCTTAAATATTATTATTTACTATGCGTTTTTGCGGTTTACACGTGTTTCTCTTGGGTATACTTATGTGCTAAACTTGCACAGCTTGCTACGTTAACTTTCCCGACATAGTTAAACTTGCATGTAGAAGCTCGTGTACTTCAACCCAAAAAGTTAACAAAGTTTCTTTCGCAACCGGATTTGCTTGAATGCTCAGAGCTACGGGTGGGATTAAAACGCAAGTACGAAGTGCTGCGAAAAAAGTGGAAGTTCTCGCAAAGAGAGAAGCCAGGCCGCTTCCTTTTGTTGTGCGCACAGGAACCGCTGTAGACTAATTACGTAATTATTACAACGACTTTCCGCGTACGAATTACCTTTCTCTAAAATTAACCGATCTGGAAAGTTTTTCAGGCGGAAAATAGCGGAGGGTGTTCTGCATAACAATGTGATTTATACATAAAATACGCTCTCATGAATTTACATTCCAAATGTGGGCCCTAAAATAAGATTTGACTTTTATTCAGTTTTAGAGTACTACACTACCTGGCTTCAAACTGTTACTGTTTTATTTCGTTTTTCTTTTTGGTTCAAATAAAAACATAAATAGGTATTGGTTTGTTTAATGTTTAAATCTTCACGAAGTCTATCAAATACACTATATTTAATAAATAGGCAAAGAGCTTTCAGCTATAATTAGGGATCATCAGCGCCTCATAATGTAAAAACAGGTATATTCTTAACCAGTACAGCTTGACTAGCTTCGTTAAACAATGTAAACTGTTTCATTTTTCTCTAAAAGAAAAATGGACCAGTTTACATTGTTTAGGTATCGGTTTGAATCCGGTTTTCGTTCCAACAATAATAACGGCTTTTTTGGGTTTTCGGTTCAGTTCCAAATGGCTAGTTTTAGAATTTTTAAAGTTCTATTATGTAGTATTTTTTATGTTCAATGTTCTTGTAATCATTAAGAAGTCACTAGCTATCAGCAACATATGCCATTATTACATTCCTTACATGACAAAACATCTCAAATACAGCAATACGGCGGCGATAGCCGTAAAACTTTGTGTCCATGCTCTTTAAGCCAAACTATCAATACGGAATGTTGTATCAAAACATTTAATCTTTAGAACCTCCAAAAGTTTTTTTTGTATAACTGTCCTCAAAATATGTCATGTTTTAAAAGAACGTAAAAACTTGGCGTTTATTAAATTTGTGATAATGAAAACCCATTTTTAAAAAAAAATTACGTAAACTGCCTTTACAGCAATAATTTTTATTTGCTCATTCGCTTTAAAATGACCGAAAACGCAAAAAAACAAAATTTGAGCAAAAAAATTTCTTGTCTGTGTGTCTGTGTCCGTGTGTCTGTAAGTCTGTCTGTCTGTGGTATTGTTCGTGGACACGATAACTTTCGAAATACTTAATATATGAACTTGAAATTTGGCAAACGTATAAATCTCAACTACCCAAACGTCTATAGATCCTCTTGAGCGAGGACTTTTGAGAACAAAACGACTAGTAACACGCAGTCTTTGTAAGTTAGCCATTTTTGCTAGTTCACTTCACAGCACTTGACAGTCCAAATCTTGCCAGTCACATCCTGAAACAAAGAGAGGGCAAATTAGTGTTTCGTTAAATAATAAACTTTACTACTTATCATCGAGATATTGGAAAAATATCGTCTTTTTCCTTAATATAAACCGGCCAATCTGTTTCTTTTTGTAAATATTAGCGCTTAATTACTTCCACATCGAACGGATGGAAAGTATTGTATCGCGAAAAAATTTTCAAAAATTTTTATTTGCTCATTCGCTTTAAAACGGTCGAAAACGCAAAAAAACATAATTTGAGCAAAAACAAATTTCTTGTCTGTGTGTCCGTGGTTTTGTTTGTGGCCACGATAACTTTTGAAAAACTTAATATATGAACTTGAAATTTGACAAACGTATAAATATCAACTACCCAAAGCGACCTATTGTTTGTGGGGTAAGTATTTTTGGTATTATATAGAAACTCAAATTTCTGATCAGAAAGCACTATTTTAATTTTTTGTTAAGTTAATAATTTTCGAGTTATTTGGAAAAAAAGATTTTAAAAATTTATATATTTTTTCACGAGGACTGTTTGTCTTAGAAAAAATGTGTAGAGAGAAAAATGCTCAAAATCTGATTACTAATCGTATAGTATAAAAAATAAAAACATAAATGTTATTTTGTTTTTTAACTCAGTTTAAATTTTCTTGTGTAATTCTTCAACGGTCAATAGAAAATTATTTTTGTATGGCTCATTAATCATACGTCGTATTGAATTTGTGCTATTTTGACTGTATCGATTATTAATAAAAAATTGTGCCTAGTGTAAACTCTTTTTCCAGCAAATAACCGAATAATTCTGTAATTTTTAAGCAATTCCGCAACGCGACTGCCAGTCTATATAGAGATACTGAAAATGTTTCAAGCAATTCATAAAGCAGTGGTCCATATTTTTAAAGCTGCAGTTCCCCATATTTTACTGTTAGTATTGTTTTTATGATGCTTGCATCAATGGGCTACTCGCATAATTTATTTTATTTGCGAACCGTAAACGTCGTGATTAAACAATAGGCTATGCAAATGGTTTGTTTTGTGATCATTAAGACACCGTTTTTGCATGTGTAGGAATCATTAATCCACACGCAAAAATATGATTGAATCGCCGCTTTGTAACGTCAGTAGTTAGTAATGGCCGCTCAACTTTATATATACGGGGTGTTACAATAAAACCGCCCCTCTCTTGCTAGTAAAATCCTGAAATTTCATTTTTTTATCAAAAGCTGTTTCTAAAAGTTCATACGAACGTTGAATCGAGACTCAAATGCTTGTTTGACGTTTCGGAAGATTTCTTAGGTCAACAATCTTCTTCTAGTGTCATGTCCGATTCGAACGTAGGCAACCTCTCGCATGCGTCTGTGTTTGCGATTCTTTCAGATTTTTCTACAGACGTACGGGACCTACAGTTTATCAGCGGTTCCTGACGGCTCTGTTTCAGAGGCTATACTAAGCAAATTTACTCAGGTTGGTTTGCCATTTCTTTGCAGAGGCAGCGGTCGTATTTTCAGTTGTCGTCGGTACCTGGTATTGAACACGGGACCTTCGGCATAGCAGGCGCGCGCGCTATTCACTACACCACAACCGCGTTCAAATATAATACTTTAACGTAATCATTCCATGTAAGCTGGTTGCGTTTCAAAAAACTTTTAACTGGGGGTATACGATCTGAAGACTCAGTTCAATCCATTGTCTCTGTGTGTCTGGCATACCGAGGTCAATCTGAGGTTTTCCTCATTGAAAAAAGGATTTCCCATACGACCTCGTAATACCCCCTTCTGGTCTCTGAGTATATACGTTCGGCATCATTTGTCCGCATTTCCACATTTATGCCGATTAATTTGGCCATTTAACAAAAATGTAGGCTCTTCTCAGTTGCAAGTATTATAAAGGGAAAGTGCATTATTGTTGACCTGTTCCATTAAGTTTTCACAGAATTCCAGTCGTCTGTCAAAATCGTCTTCATTTAATACAAGCTTCCAGTAAATTTTGAAACGATGAAACTGGTGTTGGTGGAGAATCCTGAAGACTCATGACACGATATCTTTCGATATTTGCTATTTGGATAACTTCTAATCAGACATAAATGTCATCCCTACAATATTAGAAGTTCTCCACGAATTAAATTGCTAAGCGTTTGAGTAATGACCGAGGGTAACTTTACTACATATGTTTCTTTAATAAAAGTGCGTTTATATTTGAATGGGGAAGTGCAAGGCATGACTGTCATTATTAAA
This sequence comes from Rhyzopertha dominica, assembly GCA_025024175.1. NCBI lineage: Eukaryota > Metazoa > Arthropoda > Insecta > Coleoptera > Bostrichidae > Rhyzopertha > Rhyzopertha dominica. The sequence continues at coordinate 7,339,982 of QCXZ01000053.1, read as the reverse complement.
GAGATACCAGCCCACATCATGCTCATTAAAATCACTACCTAACCAATTCTCGAAAATTGAACGTATGGGCAACTTCGTTGAAAGCAATTTGCCTGGTAATACATATTTTGAGTTGTTAGATAACATTATTGACCCATTAGTTATCATCCAAGCACTGGAAGAAGTAATACATTTCCGAGAAGTAATTTTTTTGTTTTGTTGCCGCATTAAACTAAACTAAACATCTGCCAGGTGTTGTACTACCATTAAGCTCAAGCAAATGTGCGGAAATATTCCTAACACTATTGTAATTTCATTTATTGCTGCGCATAAACTTTCTGCAAAAATTATATCTCAATTTGGATACAGTGTATTGTTTAGCTTAAAAATTTGGTTGAGTTCTTCTTTGATGCATCTTTTGTAATTTGCAAGACTCATTTCATTATTGCAGTCTCTTGTATTTCGGTATAATGAATCCTTTCGCTATAGGCCTGTCAAGACTTCTTGTCTACAGTAAGAGGTATGAATGTATGTTTAGTCCACACAAAACTGCGTTGATTTATTTGAGATAAAGCGTTCTCTAACACTTCAGTAGGGGCTTGCGATGATTTAGTGTCTCTTTTTTTAGCAAAATCACATCACGTGCTTCCTGTTCGTGAACCTTCATGCGATTCATAATCAAATAACGTGGACATGTTGGATCTTTCCTTTTGGCTTGGTTTCGTGAACTCCTGTTTACAGGTAATGCCATCTAGCGATGCCAATGGCAACACTATTTAGCTGTAGAAATAGAGCTCTATATACCTAAAGAGATAGTGTAGAAGTTTTTATTATTTACATTTACAGCTTTATATATTCAAAGATAGAAACTTCGCTATAGAGAAAGGGAGAATGTAATGAAATGTATATACATCACATAATTAAAACACGCATGGGTACCTTTATAAAATTTTCATTATATTTCAGTCTTAAATAAATAACAATACAAAAAAGTGCTAATTTGCACTAAGGAGACAATTTATATTATTTTGAAGTTCCAAAAGAAGAAAAAACTCGCGAACAGTGGATAAAAGCGCTTTGTGGTGCATATCCTAACCTGATATTATTATTTGGCGAAACTATTCGTGAGAAACATTTTAGTACAAAGAATCAGATTTTGTTGCGTTTCGTAGTATAAAGGACTTCACTGGCAAAATTATTCAAAGAATACCTATGTTTTGATTTTTCTGGCTAGTCAATATAATTGTGTAGTAACCTGGATTGAATACATACATTGGCTACAGTGGTATTTAAATTATTTGTTTTTCTTTTTTTAGTTTAAAAAAACGTATTATAATTGCGTAGTAACCTTGACTGGATTAAGATTTTTATATCAAAAACGCTAGCGATGTTTAAATTATTTATTAATAGCCAACGTTTCGATCAATATGTGGTCTTCTTCAGGGCACTGAAAGACGGTAATAATGACAAGTAACAAAACATTGTTATTTTTTTATCTAAAATATGTTGTTACTGTCACTATTATCTTCCTTCAGTGCCCTGAATAAAATCACATATTGATCGCAACGTCGGCTATTAATAAATAATTTAAACACCGCTGGCGTTTTTGATATAGAAATCCAAATCCAGTCAAGGTTACTGCACAATTATAATAATTTTTTTAAATTAAAAAAAGAAAAACGTCATATTTTTTTCTGCAATGCATTTAATGTGCCAGCTTTACGATTACGGGAGCACAGCCACAAATTCTTATCTAGTAAAACAAAATAAAACACACTTGGTATAGTAGGGACTCTTTATTTCTCACATAAAAATTGCCGCGGAAGTACTTTATCGTCAGAATGATCAGTTTACATTTTATATCTGGAGCTCAAAAGGGTCATACCTTCTTCTTGAAGATATATCAGGGTAATCTGTAGTAATCACATGTACTATTTCACTGTTTGTATGTTAAGATAATCCTGATTATGGTCTTATCTTTGTTTCACAAAATGAATTAGTATACAGTTGTTTGAAGTAAGCGTAACGTCTCGCAATGTCTCTATCGGTGTGAATTTGTTGCGTGCCGTTAACAGCATACGTCGAAATGAGGAAGCCCGAACATAAAGCAAACAAGAAGAAGCCGGCGCATCTGGTTATAGGTAATTTTAAGTGTAGTGTGTCAGCGTTGTCGTATATATTGTACGAGATAGTATTGATCGATTTTGCAACGGGAAAGATCGTAAAGTAAAAATAGCACGTTTAGTCTTGTAACCATTTCTCATTTATGGCCCATAAGAGGAGTAGAAGATTGATCAATGTTTGTTCTAGATGTATTAAATTCCAGAGGGCTGTTATCTGATATACAAGGTATAAATTGCTTACATATTGTACATCTTCTAATTACACTTAAGGGTATATAAAGATTTTGATTGATTTTTAAAATAAACTATGATCTTCATGATATTGTTGTACATTTGAGGCATTCGGTTTTCTTTGTAGCTAAACTTATTCAGATAAATTCGTATAGTTGTCACGTTTTGGAGTTTTTTATTACGCATGCATCATAATCAACAATTATCGCACGCTGCAGCGTGTGTAAAATGATGATTATGATGCGCCTACTTTTTTATTACCTAGATATTTACCTGCCGTTTAAATTACTAGGTATACCTTTTGTACCCATATCAAAATGAACGAACACTTTTAAAAACCACATTTCTTTATTCTAAGTAACTATAATACTCTTATTTTAAGTAAACATTAATTGTACAATTTGTATTTTTAGATATTTCAATTCCCGCATTTTTAAGTGCATTATTTTCTGAGAGAATCCGGAAATTATTACCTATTCCATTAGCAGGTAATGTAGACGCACAAGGTAGCATCTCAGGTTCTGATCCGTTGACTAATGTGGCAATTTTTCTGGAAACTTCGACTTTGTTGTTGGTAGTAGAGTCCTCGATGTATGAGGCAGCAACCGCTGATGATTTCCACCCTACTTGTCGCTTCATCTCATCAATTGTCATCCCACTGTTCGCCATTATTGTGGCCGAAGTCCTTCTAAATGAATGCCCAGTATATTTGGCAGCGTTTGCCAATTTTAAATAATGMGCCACTTGGTAAGGGCATTTACCAAAGGTATTGATACCGACAACTTGGCGAAAACATCTACCATTAGAGTACTTTAAAAACACTCTGTTTCTAAATTTCCTGGACGTAAAGACAGGTATTTGTTAAATAGCTGCACATATGGAATATTCGAATCGATTACAGCAAATTTGCGTCCTTTGTCAGTCTTACATGGACGTATGGTAATCAACAACGCAGGGCCTTCTTGTTTAATGTCAGACATGCGTAAGTTGCACATTTCAACTCTTCTGCACGAACCAAATACGCCACAAATAGTAACAACCTACGAAACGTAACGAATTACTAAACTTCTAAAATTCTAAACTAGCGCAAAACATTACCTTTAAGAACAAGAAATTGTCGTCAGAAGCTTCAGTGAAGAACTTTTGGATCTCTTTCTCAGTAAAAACATACGACTTTCTTGGTTCAACTCCTTTGTTTAGCCCTTTCATAAAAGCGTGCAGTTTATGATAGGATGCCAAGTCAATTCCGTGTTTAATCCTTAGCATTGTTTGTAACTTCGAATGTATACACCACATGGAGGAGGATTTATAAACACCAGACTGAAACAAAGCGTAAAATGAGCATAGTGTATTTTTTTTTGCGTTACAATAAAATTCAGGTATATCCCACCTAACACTAGCAAATTTTGAATAATGTCATTGCCATTTTCATTTATTGCCAAATATCCAAACAATTTTATGTTTATTCCTTTTTTTCTCATTGAAAAACTTTTAATACTATAATATAGGTAAAGGTATATTGCTTACCATTTCCATCATGTACGCCAGCATCACTGTTTCATCGATATTATTACATTTTTTCCGCTTCATCCAAGCAAGTAACTGATTATATTGTTTATAATATAAATTTCTTGATTTTTCTGGAACCAATCTTAACTCTGCTTTTTCTGCAAGCTCACCAATTGACACTAAATCTTCCTCTGATTCCTTCTGGGTCATTTTTTTACTCCACATTCGCGAGAACGACGATAAATAAATTGATTTGACTCAAAACACGCAAATTATTTATAGCAACGTTAACAAATCAACAAATCCCTATAACAACCAAGTTTTATGATTTAAGCCTACTAAAAATAATTACAAAATTGTAAAAGAGAATGTTTAATGTTTAAAACATTTTTGAGCTTATGATGCTTTCGTAATAAAAAATAGCGTATGATACGCGTCGCGTCGCGTTTTGAAATATGTCGCGCGTGCTTTAAAGGCCCTCTTATACACTTGTATCATAATATACTATTATACAAACGTCCTGGAGGTAATGTGCTCCCTGCATTTGATGAATTAGACAAGTTTTTGCCGAAGATGATTATACATTTTCAAAACATTTTCATTGTGGAAGATTGAATGTGAAAACCAGTTAGACTCCTAAGGTATGTCGGATCATTGTTTTTCATTGTCTTTTATTTGTTCAAATAGACTATAATATTATTACCTACTTATAAACATTCGCTGTGCCTTCTCTTGTTTGACAAACATATAATGCCACTCCACCACTGAAGGAAGGCTTTATCGGGGCAATAAGGCGTGAGAGGATCTCTACCAATCGGGGGGGGGGGGGGGGTTCGGACTTAGTGAGAGGAAGCAAAAACCTACTAAGAATATACGCATTAGTATGACATCACAAAATTTATATTAGTTACTACTTTATCCCGGAGGAAATAAATGCTTTGGGTAACGTTTTCTTTCACTTTATTGAAATCACCAAAGAACTAAATATTTTTAAAGTGAACCAAGAATTCCTCTTAAGTGAATGTGACAGCAAAATTGCCCTCTGCGCGATCTAAGCGGGCTCTCGGCTGAAGAGTCGAAAGAAGGACGAAACTCACGATTCGTAGTACCTGATTGGAGTGACTATAGCAGAATAGCAGATGATATTTAACTATTAATTATTCATAATGTATAATAAACAACTTGTACATTAAAACACATAAACACGCACAATTCAAACAAAATTATGTTTCAAACTAAATTTGCTGTATTAGGAAACTCATACACGACACACGTAGACAACTTAGTTTCTTGGACGAACACATAGACACAACACTGAAAATTCTGTCCTATAACCTTTTTTTATCAAAATTTTGAAGACATAATACAGTTTACACAAAAGTATACAAACGGAACAAAAAAGCATTTAAATTTGAGAAATTCAAGACCATTGAACACAATAAGCTTAAATCACACAACATAGTTAAAACCAACATCAACAACACTATGATAAACCTGTCTCAGTGTCTCAGATGTTGCTGTAAATATTTTAGCAAACGGGATGAATTTTGCTGTAACGCCACGAACAATTCCAAAAGTGGGGATAATGTCACCTGTGGAATCTTGTAAAAAATAGACTACTTCCGAAAGGTCAAGCGGATAAGATTAGGATGGACGTAAGCCACTCCATTAGAAATGCACGTACACCCAAACTAAGTATTTGAATACAGATAAGTCCTTATAGTTACTAGAGCAGATAAAGGTTCAGTCACAGTAATTTTAGATAGAAGAAATTATGAGACTAAAGTTAGATAATTATTAGATGAGAAAACGTATCAAACATTATCTCGAGATCCTACCTCAAAAATTTCCAAAATTAATAATGATCTTATCAAAACATCAAATCTTTCGAATGGGGAGAAATCTTTTTTAACTGTTTGCAATTGCAAGGTACCTAAATTGTTTGGTTTTCCCAAAATCAATAAAACTAATGTCTCGTTAAGAAGTATAGTCAATACGATTAGCAGTCGTTGTTACAGACTGACAAAATTTTGTGCTAACTATTTAATACCTTATGCAGGAAAACTCAGCAGTTTCATCAAGAATTCTTCAGACTTTATTTACGTTATAAAAGGTTTAAGTATTTCAGAACATGACATTTTAGTTAGTTTTGACGTGATTTCTTTATTTTAGAAAAATTTATCTATCTGTTGCAGCCTAGTAGCACGTATGTATTCTTTCAAAAGCGTACCATTTTTCTTTTAGTTTGACCTACGTAACACCTGCCGCAAGAACTAGAAATTTTGTAAACACCTTCGCTCTCAAAATGTTCTTTATCGTTAGTAGAAATAAAAATTTTATCTAAATTATTATATGTACTATCAACAACTAAAATATCGTGTTTTCTAAGCATCCTCTTTAATTTTTCCGAAAGACCTTGTACATAAGGCAAACTCAACTTCAATTTACTTTGTCCTGGCTGAGAATTTACTTGGTTTGGATGAGCACTTTTATTAAAAACTGACAGCGATCTTTCAGAGAAAATATTATATTATGGACGCTGAAAGCATTCACCCTCATATAGTTAGGTTTACAGAAAACCAACATACGCAGACAGATATTTACATGCCACATCTCACCACCTTCCTACTCTTATAAGGACGATGCTTGTTGAAGCACAAAGAATCTCAGACGAAAGTTCCTTACAAAAAGAAATATATCATCTTAAATGAGCGCTAGTGAGAAATGGTTATAACAATTAGAATATTTGGTCATTTTTTAATAAAAGTGCTCGTCCAAACCAAGTAAATTCTCAGCGAGGACAAAGTAAATTTAAGTTGAGTTTGCCTTATATACAAGGCGTTTTGGAAAAACTTAAGAGGATACTTAGAAAACATGATATTTTAGTTGTTGACAGTACGTATAATAATTTAGATCAAACTTTTAGTTATACTAAAGATAAAGTACATTTAGAAAGTGAATGTGTTTACAAAAAAGAACACATCCGTGCTACTAGGTTTTGCAACAGATAGATAAATCTTCCGTAGCTGAGCACTCATATTTGACTAAACACATGATGGACTTTGATAAAACAAAGATTTTAGATCGAGAAAGATATTATGACAAACGTCTAATAAAAGAAGCTATATACATTTCTAGGAATACTAATAATTTTAATAGAGATTCTGGAAATTWTGAGTTGGGTGGCATTTGAAAGGCTATTTTGTAGTTATCTTTTATCAAGTAGTTCGTGTATACAGGGTCTGCCACTTAAAACTCCCCAGGCTCGTATTTTTGCTATTTTTTTTAGATACAACCTTAAGTTATATATGAAATTATAGGTCTTTTTGAACTCTTTAAAAATAGAATATTGGGTGTCCAAAAATTTTTTTGTTAATTATCATATTTTGCAAATAAAGTTAATTTTTGTAAATATGTTTTAACCTTACCCCGTATAATAAATATTGCTTCACAGTTGGATGCCGATTTTTGTCTTCTTCAATTTGTGTCATTACCATGTATGCGTAATTTTTACTCCTTCTTAGTGAAAAACAAGAGAAATTAGTCGCCGCCATGTTCTGTTATAGGACCGTTCACAATTTTTCAAGTGTTAGTTTAGTATTTTTGGACACCCAATATTCTATTTTTAAAAAGTTCAAAAAGACCTACAATTTCATATACAGGGTGTTTCCTAAGTAATCTAAAATATTATATGGGGCGCTTTGTCACTCAATTTTAAGACGAAAAGTTCATATAAACATGTATGATAAGTCTTGTCGTTAATGAGGTACAGGGTGTTGAATTGTTTGTAATAAATCAGGTCTGAGTGTATTTGAAAAAACATGTTTATTCTAAGTGGCCTTTGGAGTAATGTTGACAAATACTGTGTCAAACCTAAAAACCAACGCAAAAAACGAACAAGAAATTTTTATAAATTCTACCTTTTTGTGTTAAGTTAACAACGATGCCTGTGTTTACTAATGCTGAAATGGCTAATATGCACTTTTTGTATGGATTAGCGAATGGCAATGCCTTAGAGGCTAGACGTATGTATGCCCAGCGTTATCCAAATAATCGTTTACCATGTTCAGATACGTTTACTATGCTACATATTCGTTTACAAGAAACTGGAACTTTTGCCAAATCAAAGAATATTATTGGACGACCCAGAAGTGTGAGAACTCCACAATTGGAAAACCAGATTCTTCAAGTGATTGATCAACATCCAGAAACGAYTACCAGAAAAATTYCTGATGAACTAAKTGTTGGTAACAGAACTGTTTGGAATATTTTAAAAGATAACTTATTGTATCCATATCACGTTCAACGTGTACAACATTTGCTACCTACTGACTATCCGCTTCGCATACAGTATTGCCAATGGATTTTAAATAAAATCGCAAACAATCCCAATTTTGCTGCTAATATTCTGTATACGGATGAAGCCAACTTTTCAAGACATGGCATTATGAATTTTCATAATAACCACATATGGGCAGATGTAAATCCACATGCCATAAGTGTAAAACGATTTCAACAAACATTTTCGGTCAATGTTTGGCTTGGCATCATCGATGATTATTTACTAGGACCATTTTTCCTTCCTGCACGGTTGACCGGTGAGACATACCTTAATTTTCTAGAAAATGAACTTCCAGTTCTTATGGAAGATGTACCTCTTATTATTAGAAGGCGCATGTGGTTCATGCATGACGGAGCTCCTCCACATTTTTCAGTGATTGTACGCGAGTTTTTAAATAACGTTTTTCCAGACCATTGGATCGGATGAGGATCTCCACACCCGTGGCCCCCTAGATCACCGGGACACAATCCTCTGGATTTTTGTGTGTGGGGATATTTGAAATCGCTCATTTATACAACCCCGATATTAAACGTACAAGATCTTCAAAATCGTATCATACAAGGCTGTAATGTTATTCGTAACAATCCTGGTATCTTCGAACGTATTCGGCAATCAATTAGACATCGAGCAGATGCTTGCATTTTAGCTGCAGGTGGACATTTTGAACATATGCTCTGAAATGTACTATTTTTTAAACACATGTTGTTGCTTCTAATAAAATAATAAAACACCCTGTATCTCATTAACGACAAGACTTACCACACATGTTTATATGAACTTTTCGTCTTAAAATTGGGTGACGAAGCGCCCCAAATAATATTTTAGATTACTTAGGAAACACCCTGTATAACTTAAAGTTGTACCTAAAAAAATAGCAAAAATACGAGCCTGGGGAGTTTTAAGTGGCGGACCCTGTATGTATTTAGTAGGTTGTTTCGTTGTTAGGTGTATATGTAAGGTTGGTAGGTTGTTTCTATGACGCCTCGCTTCCTTGGTGATTTGTTTATTTACTTTCCAAATTTTGTTTAAACTCGCGTGAGACGATATTTTGAGGTTCTCATCTTTGACAAAGATTACAGGCGTAATCGACACGTGAGATTAATAATTTTTTGTCAATGTTTTTTAGTGAGAGCGATCTTCCGAAAACATTATCTAATCTTATTAAGGACATCATTGAATTCATATCTACGACTTAGGCTTAAGGTATATTATGAGCATTTCCTGTTAAACAACAACAAGCCACAGTATCCATCTAAATTTTAGCAAAGCTCTCTGTTATTCCATTAAATCTGTCGCCGTACGACTGATACTTGTTGCAATACAACAGCCATCCAATCCCATTTGGCATCATTCCATCCCCGATGAACAATACGCAATCCGCCCCTCGGGAGCGGCAAATCCATGTCACCATTTACGTCATGTCTGCTCTACATACACATTCGCGTTACACATCGCTTTGAACACGTTATCTTCATACCAGAAATTTCCATTTCCGCACACAGGCCCTTTGTCGTAATCAAGTAAACACTGTGTACTTCCACGGGGGTGGCGTCAACCCTCGACCCCCAACCTCGCGGTTGCCATGGACGCCACGTCGTAATTTGCTGATATGCCCTGTCATTCATCAATTTTACGTTCCCTGTTGGCATTATTAGCGGTTTATTGGAGCGGCGCTGTTGATTGAGATGTCTTGAAGGGCCATTGTGAACATGGCGATATGCTTGACAGTTTTGATACTTAGTTTTAGGCTTTAATGGCATATATTAGTAAAAAGGTTTTTGAATCGAAACCACTCAAATCGCGAGCGAAAGGCAATATTTCCATACTTTTTCTATGTTGTAACTGCAAAACTTGACAGCTTAAAAATATTGAGTTAGCTATGATGATTGAAGCGTGGATTATTATTTATTTCTATACAGAAGCACAAACAGGATGAACCTAAAACAGTGCTTACATCTTATTCAACAATGAATTTAACATACGAGTAGTACAGAATAAACCACACCGCAAAACAGCAACTATTAAAATGTAAAATTAATACCTATATCTTATTCCAAATTAACACCTAATTTATGATTATAACATTATGTAAGAAGTAAGCTATCAAAATACGAAATAAAAAAGAAAGAATTTTTTGGTTAAGCACTTTAAAAAATTTTCCCCGAAATGAGTATACAGAATCAKTAAATATATCAACTTCAAGTGATGCATTAGTTAGGCTGCTTAATGAATTGTAGGACTTCATACTTTAAGAAGTGAGGAGTTTGCATATGCATTAGTGAAATGTACTGGTACATAAAATAAATTATGAGACCTAGTGTTATACACAGAAGGCACCGAAATATTCAGCATACTCAAAATAACCGTCGAGTCCACTGCACCATCACAAATGCTGTGCAGATAACGGAGATCTGCCAAATTTCGTCGCTGCAGCATGCGAAATTGTTCACGTATGAGATCAGTACTCTACAGATCCATACAAAGTTTATAAGCAACATATCTAAGGAATCTGTTCGAAATCCTTTTAAGGGTATTAATGTACAAAATATATTGGGGATTCCAAATAACCGAAGCATAGTTCAAAATACTATTGACGTAAGCTATGAACAAAGAATTAAAAGATTTCCATTTGCTAAATTCAGAACAAACCCTAAAAATAAAACCTACAGACTATTATTTGCCTTTCTTACAATATAGGAAATATGTTCACTAAATAGCATCTTTGAATCAAATACAACACCCAAGTCTCTAATTGAATTTACCTTATTCAACAAGCTACTGTTTATACTCTAATCAAATTTTATAATGCTCTTATTCCTGGTAAATGATATCATGTTAAAAAAAGGCTATTACTCTGGCAGTAGGATTGCAGCCTTTCAATATCCTCCTGGAGAAGTTTGCAGTTATCTACAGAAGAAAGACAACGATAGATTTTTAAAAATTATCGGCGTACATTAAAAAATTTGAATGTTTGAAACAATTGGAAATGTCATTTATAACTATTAAACAACAAAAGACCTAGATGTGATCCTTTTCAGGAACACTTGAAGTTATTTCTACTTGATCAGACTTAACCCTACCAATCTTCACAAACTGACTTCTATCAAACAAATACGATTCAAACCACGTAAGAAAAGAATCACACACACCAATGTCTTCCAATTTATTAAGCATTATAAAATGATCATTTTTATGAAACGCTTTGCTGAAATCAGTGTAAATGGTATCATGGCATGTAGTGTACTTTTCGGCTTGTTAATGAGATGACCCACGAATGCAGTTGATTTCTGAATTTTTTGTGCCGCCTTTTTGTTGCCAAGCTACAATATGCACGGCGATAGTAGTGAAGGTGGCAGATCAATGTCACACCATAGCTCCGAAATGTGAGGCTCCTGCAACCTTAAAGTAGATTATTTTACAAAACACTACAGAACATGTGGAATATACATACTCCCATGCGTTTTTCGTATTAAAATATATCAAATAATTCAAAAATCTACAGATGACAAGTATACGTCACTTTCCTGAGAGGCGGCAAATTGATTTAATCTATAATTTTCATAAGCGCCCTGGATGTATGACTCATTTATAGAAACCCTGCACTTCAAACATTAGTAGGCATCTTAAATTAAATCAAGCCATAAATACAAAACTTACTAGTAATCAGGATTAAAAAAAACTGTACTTACCTACGGGAGTTTCTACCGTTCACCTTTCTGTAACAACTTTATTAACACTTACACTTCTATATACTATAATACTTGCACTTCTTCGTCGAAGCAATCTCACGTTGTATTTATACAAAAAGTATTCGCAACCTTTTTAAACGTGTTGTGAGATGCTGCCACAAGATGTGTAACTTTAGTAGAAAAAAATGTACTTAGGCGTAAACAATAATAAGCACTAATCGCATTTACCACTATACAACTTTTCTGAAATTATTAAGGTGTCATTGCTGATTGCTAATATTTTATTATCCACCTATTATTGTAATTAATGTACGTAGTGCGGTTTTTTAGATGCCGCTTCAAAACGTGCCGTTTCTGTAGAGAAAAACGTAATCGATGTTCGATGCCATTTCATCTGCATTTAATTTAATACAATTTCCACTGTCGATTCATACATTTCTAATTGCAACCTTTGATTCCAGTAATTTATGATTATTAACTAACAGTTGCCATAAAAGATAAGAGCATTCGATCGCGACGCGTCCTATATTAGGTAGTTGTGCAAATCCGTAGCTCGCCTTAGCCCAGAAAGCTCATTTTAAATAGAAATATGGAAGCAAGAACAGTCTAATTGTGTAAGATTCATTTTAAACATCTTTTATCGATCATGCAATGCTATGGTACGGTTCCTGTTTGTCGTTGGTTCAAGACCGAGCTGGAAATTTATTATCGCAACTAACGCCCAGGAGATGGCTCTGTTAGTACCGAATTAGCCTTTCATCAAATTAATTGATGTGCTAAATCCTTGAACGCATAATTTGTCAATAATTCATTTTAATCGCACAAATTAAATTTGTAATGCGCTGTTTTATTACGACGTTTACGCAGCTATTTTAATTTAAAGTGTTGTTGTTTAATGCATAGGCACTCATCTTTTTTTTCCACGTTTAGCATATAACGATGTTTTTTTTGACTTTGTACCATAATGAAAATTCACATTTAACTTTTTGAACCGCGTGGAAATTGTATTTTTAGGCATAAACAGCAACGCATGCGCGGCAAGATGTCATAACCTTTACGTTGACACAAATCAAGATAGCCGCGTTTCTTTTGGTTTTTTTGTTAGTTTGCGACAGCCGAACATTGCCTTTTACGCGAGTGCCGCGAAATTTAACATAGCTGTGATAAATTTAGTCATTTCATGTGCGGAAACTGTAAACTGTGAGCTACGCAAGCTACCAGGCGCTAACTTTAGGTTAGGTCCGTTTGTTTTCCTGTTTATTTACCTACGTTTGTGACCTAGAGTGACATGCTGTTTAGTCTGGAACACATGAGAGAGGAGCAGTCTTTGCATAAGTACGTATAATGACAGCTTTTGTTTTATGCAACAGACGACTGTACTAAAAACTGAGTTCAAGCTTTTGTTTATATTTCAGCTGACACTATAACTAGCAGCGTAACCAGTTTTTCATAATATTCTTGTTAGAATCTTGAATAATTGGTTTATTCGTCGATCCCAAAACGTCAGGGTCATTGTCTTCGCGAAATTGTGGTTGTTTGTTTTTATTGTAGCGCAATTAATATTGTTGATTACGTTTTATCTGCGATGTTAGTACTAATGATTGCTGTTTTATCGCAGTTTCTATGTTGTGAATGAAGAGCACTATAAATATTTGAATGGTTCTCGATACGATGATGTGATATTTTTTTTTATTAAATTAACTAATTTAAGTGTTTTTATTAGACTGTAGTGCTCTTTTCAGTTTTTATAAAGTGTAATGAACTCAGAAGTCAATAAATAGCCAGATTTTCTATTTCTTTTTTTAAAAATATTGTTCTGTTTAGTTTCTCCCATTCTGCTGAAAAATTGTCTGTTCTGTCGTACGTATATATCCACTTTATAGTTCAAATAAATAATTCTTTCACAAAAGCACTTGTTCTTTCTTAGCTGTGGAAGAAGCAATAGGTTTGGAAAAGTGCAAATCCTGCAGTTTGGTGCTAAATACAGGAAACGACTATATACAGTGTGATAATATAGCAAAGTATACCATTCTGCAWAGAAATTCTCTCCATTGAGTTCCACGGAGATGAGAGCCTATGAAGCTGTATGATATTTTTCTGTGATTATTATCCACATTCTTTTAAACAAATGGCTCTTCTGTTACGTAAAGTAGCATAGTTAGAAGAGGAAGTAAAAGATTTAAAACAAGAAGTTAAGAGACTAAAATCAAGAACCGATAACCAGCATGAAGTGGAAATAAATGGAGGAGTGGATAGCTGGATGCTGGACGACAGCCATGAAGATATGCTAGAGGAGATTCGTGATAGAATATTAAGAATGAACAACTTTATGATATAGGTACAATGCAGCTGAGTTTCACTTTCATCAGATACCGCAAAGAATCTGTAATGATAATAAAGCGGTTCATTTTCTTCTTGAAAAGATGAACATAGAGGTAAACGATAATCTAGTGCTGAGAGTTATTAGAGTTGGAATAAAACGTAGGGATCTCTATAGGTGGTAGTAGCAGGCAAGATACAAAATTTTGGGTGCAAAACGAGGCTTGCAAAGGTCACTAATTAAGCTGGAACCTAATCATACAAAATTGCCGCAAAAACTACTCAAAGAAAGATTTGCAGCTGACAGACGAAGTAAAGAAGCAAACTAAATTGTAACCAAAATACACTATGTATCAATGTAAATAAATTAGCTACTAATAAATGTAATCATATAAAAAGTGAAATTCTTATACCTAAATAAACGTAGCATTCGGAATAGAATGAAATGACTTGGAACTAACCGTTGGTACAAACCAACCTGATATTCTGATATTGACTGAAACATGGCTGTATACAGAAGAAACCAAATACATTAATATAACTGGCTTTAGTGAAAGTTTTCAATGTCGTGACAGCATGGGAAGACGAGTTAAAAAACACAATAAATCACAAAATAAACGCAATAAGCTGTAGTGTGATGGAAGTTGAACTAAGCGAGTCCAACAGCAATATTAAGATCAGGGTACTATACAAACCACCCAATTGCACTTTATGGAGTATTATGACACGTGCCTACAAAGAGGAGGGAAAAGTATAATAGTGGGTGATATGAACATAAATTTGCTTGAATATAGTGCTGCATTGCAGATTTTGTACAATTTACAAAAGCTAATGCATATAAAATAATGAGTGCATTAGTGGAAACCAATACCACCAGAATTAGTAACAAATCCAGAACTACAATTAACCACGTCATTACAAATATAGCAAATTTATTTGAAAAACAAGTTACAGAGTTGAAACCCATGATACCTTTAATGAAAAAACTACGAACAGGTTTGCATGGAATTAAGAACTGCTTTTGAACAACACATTTCTGATAGTAATGACAACGTTAAGCTATTTGCAACAAATGACAATTAATTCATTGCAAAAGTGGAAAACTACTAGGAAGTCTCGATGGAAAAAAATAATTGACGAATTGCAGATCAGACGAACCAGAATTTCAAGGCACGATACGTTTTGAAAAAAAACCCAAGTAAAGATGTTGGTAAATGAAGCAGAGAAATCGTATGTTACAAATGGAAATGTAAGCAAAAATTGTACTGCTTTTAGACTACTGCATATTAATGGATCAGTATTTACTGAAAGCAAAGATATCGCAGATAAATTAAAAAAAAACAGGAGAATAATTATTGAAAGAATTAAGATCGTCTCACAGTGCACCCACAACACATAAAGAAGTTTAAGAAGTCGTTCAAGAATTGCGACAATCAGCTGCTGGAATGCACAAAATTTCAGATCAAGATACGAAACGTATAGCTCCAGGCATTGTTGAACCGTTTGCAACATCAATTAACAACTGTTTCAACAGCGGAATGTTCCCAGATCAAGAAAGGAGATCCAAGTAACCCATATAATTATCGACCTATAGCTTGGCTGTGTCTTTTCGAAGATACTAGAAGATTCTTGCTAGAAGCATCTATCGCTTTACTACCAGTACATTGGTTTCCAGAAAAATAGAAGGACATAATCTGACGTAATAAATGTGATTCAGTGCATCCTGAAGACACTATAGATGAAGGACTGTACGTGGTTGCATTTCATTGGATCTAAAAAAGGCGTTTGGGACAGTAGATCACGGCATACTAATCAGGAGTTTGGACTGCATGGATGTGAGAGAACATACTTTAACAAATATACCGTTTACGAACGTGTGCGCCTCCTTATGGTGCAGGAAATAAAAGATGATGAAACAGGACGCCATTTTGATCTCCAACAGCAGCCTGCTCACTATTGTTTTTGCGTTTTGACAGTGTACGTGGCGTGTTTATGTTTACTTCACAACAGTACATTCCTAACCTTACATAACGGTTCCAAAACGGCATTTTTGCCGTTTTTGTATAATTTAATTAAACTAGCAGAATATACCCTACATATATAATAATTATGTTGTAGGACAAAAAGTAGTAAGATTAAGGTTCTGTTGCCTGTTTATCTAGGATTTTCTCTGCTACTGTTATTATCATTATTATTATTATCATCATCATCAAGTTTGTTTACATCTCAGTGCTTCTTGAGATCAAAATGGCGGCGTTCTGTATTCCCCGTGTCGGACATCTCTCTTGCGCGATACAGTGATGTAAATATGTGGTCCCCATTGAACTGATTCTCTCCTAGTTTTTAGATAGACAGGCAGCAACAGTTGTTAATAATACATAAAGCAGCTTTCTGCTCTCTGGGAAGGGTGTCCCACAGGAATCTGTGTTAGATCCTGTCTTCTATCATCTGTTTGTACAGAATTTGAAAAGCGCTGGACTGAAAGCTCATTATATATATAATGCAGATGACACAGTATTGCTGTACTCGTGACATACATTACAGGTCATACAGGCATTAAAATTTTCGACAATTCGCTGCGATTTAAATTAACTTTGTCCGTTAGTGTAAAAATATTTCTGACTGAAAATAACACAGTATATCATCTGTAGAACAGTGGTGTAGTAAATGAACACTGTGCCCTTGTGTACACTCCACAATAGGCCCTCCTCATTATTTAATGAATAAAAATAGAGTGAAAATAATACTTCCAATATCATTTTAGCAAATAACATTTAAATACAAAAACAACAACGAACCCATCTCTAAATAAACGTATAGAACAGAAAATATAAATTGGTACTAACTATCTAAGTAGATATACGAGTAAAATAATAAAACTGTCGTTTGTGATTTCGCAAATACAGTTATCAATTTTTTTATGACAATGAATTGCCAAGGAAATGTTTGCCAAAAGCCGCCGAGAAAACCAATGTTAAAAATAGAAAACACGTCTCCTTAACATAATTTTCCTATTTTTGCATTAATTTTCATGTTTAGTTTACATCCAAAAGTTCGTTTTGACGCAGTATGCGAATGAAAATAAATTCAAAATTCTCTCTGCTTTTCATTAACTTCATTGCTTCATTTTTGCATCCCCTTTTCAACCTGTTAAACTACTTTTTAGTAATGGCTTCACAATATCTATATGGCGAAATTTAACAGCCGTAAGCGAAATATGTCTTTCTGCTCAACGAGCTGGGTATAGAGTTTTCAGAACTATTTCTGATTCCTCAGTAAAACTTGTAAGAATGTCATCCCTGTTAATACCCAAGCTAAAAAAACAGCTTTTATAGAATAGTGTTGTTTATAAAACTTGCTGCGCCACTGACCTTAACATTTATTTAATTCGACACTAAATTTGTCTAAATTTATTCTTATTTTAATGCAGGCGTCAGAAAAGGCTATAAAGGTTTCCTTTACGTCTGTCGGAAATCTGCTGCTGTTCATCTCTTTGAAGTTTAATACTGACTTGAGCTTCAGMTATATGCTGGATAGCGTCTAAGTAGCTGTACTACGGACAGAAAACTTATCACATATGAGTCATCATCAAGAATCGATTCTGTAAACTCTCTGAGCTTTCGAAAAGGCAACGAATTTTTGGCCAATATCAAGATAATTTTAAACAATATTCCCAGAACCATCCTCCAAAAGGAAGATTGTAATGAATTCTTTGTTCGATGCTTTCATCAGTGGTTTAACTTTTTACTACAGCTTTAATACCTTTCATGATATGCAATGTTGTTCTGTTCTATGAGTGGCGATTTTCCAGGATAATAATTGCCGCCATCAAGTACGCTCACCTTTGGTATTCCAGTAACTTTTTAAGAGAGAAAATAACAAGTAAGATTTGCAGTATATGGCGTCCAGAATGGGATAATAACTTCTCCAAGTACCAGAGATCTGTTCATATTTTGATTGGGGAAGTAATACGTTCCCGAAACGCCTTAAGATTTTTTATGAGAATCTTTGACTGTTGTGACAAGTTACACGTCTAATCTTAAACAAAACAAACAATTAATCTTCTGCATGTCCAAATGCTGTTGTTATAAAAAACAACTACTACTATTACAATTGCTTATAGGCGCGCTCTGGCATTTAGTTAGTGTTTTTTTCTGGGCAGCGATTTTACAAAATATTGGTCCCTGCAGGTCTTCTGATCTTAGCTTTAGCTCGTTTTCCAATGAGCTTCCTTGAAGCATGCACCATTGCTCATTGCACAATCTTGCTACACCATATTTACGTCACTGCTGTAGAACAAACTGTGTATTTGAGCAGTCAAGAGGCTTACATAAAAAAGGAAAAGGTTATAGACCTGGTACAGACAGAGACTACATCATATGTGATACTTGGACGAAGTAATATGTAAATTCAAGAGAAACAAACAAATCTAGTTGGTGTAGCCAATTATTACAAGAGGGAACTGATCCTTAACCACGAAAGGCGAAATCTGAGAGCCATTGGCCTGATGAATGGAAATTTTACCAAGCCGAAACGTGATCGTAACATTCATCAACTACCGACATTGGTTACATAATAATTACAACCGTTGCCCGCGGAGATCTGACGTTACAATGAATAAAAACATGAGTGGCGCCAGCTCAAAAAAAGAGAAACACGCACATGTGTTCCTGTTTACACGCAGTTGTTAATGATTGTTAATTTCATTCAAGATTTGGCTAGGCTTGTATTTATTTGTGGGCATCGATCTTTTGACAGATCAAGGCGATGTCGGAGATGAATAGGATTTCGTAGAGCTCACGAATCCCATCATGTTATCACGTATGCCATCTTTCAATGAATAGTCAGAACTTCAGTTATTAGGGCGATTGACGTCAACAGTTTGTATATTGGGGAAACAATGGAGGAAAATTTTGCTTGCGTCACCGGTCGGAACCGTCACTGACGATCTGTAATTTCAGCGCGCCATTGAATTATTTAATTATTGTGTCGTATCTTTTATGCCGGTAATCAAGTTACATGACATAAATCGGACACAGCAGTTGGCGAACGGGTCGTAAAACTTCAAACCCTGTTATGTTCTGTTAACGGACTTGTTGGAAATAACGTGGGTTATACAAGTGTGTAAAATCCCATCGATTTTTGCATGACAGGATATTGAATAGGTAGTGATTCACCGGTGTGCAACGTACAAAATATAGGTGAGTTCAAGGATACGCTAAAAGATTGCTTGTCTTCAAAGAAATTATTCTTAAGGCTTGGATCCTGGAAAGAGAGCGAAGATATGTTCGAGATAAAAAGAGACGCACCTATTAAAAACAGCACTACAAAAATAATTCTGAATATTTATAAATATAAAAAAGATTCAATTAGACCCTAAGGTATTCTTACAAAAAATATAATAATATTAATATTTTGTGCTAATTGCGAGGTCTACCCTCAGAATATTTTTTTGCACACACTTTTACAAATTTTAGTTATTGCTTCACTAACTTTGTACATACAAAACAGTTTACGTAAAAATATGCATCACGAACTTTCGAAAGGCCATTTTCAAACATTTCGGTGCAGTAATTACTGAGTTTTGCAAAAAATTGTCGTCCTCTTCTATCGTTATTTCTGTTTCACTCTTGCTACGTTCAATTTTTATACAAAGACCACTGCTACATGAAATAGCGCCGTACATATTTTTGATATAGGGTATTGCTTCTATGAACCAACAGTCTCTAGTACTCATAGTTTTCAATTTATGTAGATAAAAAGTTTCTTACAAGAATCCAAAATACATTTTCAGAGATGACATGGAAAACTGTTTATCGTCTTAAAAAAACACGAATTAGACATCTGTATCAATTTGTACAGGGTTTCTATAAATGATTCATTTCTGAATTCMTCGTGCCGCCTTTTTGTAACTGCTGCCAAGCTACAATATGCACGGCGATAGTAGTTAAAGGTTGCAAATCAATGTCACACCACAGCTCCGAAATGTGCGCTTTCTGCAACCTTTAAGTTAATTATCCCACAAAACACTAAAGAATATGCTGAAAATACACACTCCCAGTGTTTTCTCATATTAAAATATATCAAATAATTCAAAAATCGACAAATGACAAGTCAACGTCACTTTCCTGAGAGGCGGCAAATTGATTTAACCTGTAATTTCCATAAACGCCCTGGATGCATGAATCATTTATAGAAACCCTGTACATGCCCATGCCCTAGGCGGGATTCGAACCCGCAGCTTCTGTGGACATGAACCACCAAGTGTGAGGTTATGTTTTTATGTTTAGTTCAGCTATCAATTCTATAACGTATAATCAAAAAGAGCACAGAGCACAATTGGATGGTGTGAACTGCACCAATTTTCAAATCATACGGTAAATCTTATGAGAACCCTAAAGACAAATCGTATGATAACTGGCTAGTGTAATAMGGCTTATTGAAAGCTAGTTTACACTATGTGAGTAACAATCAATTAACAAACATAATATGCATTACTATGCGCCTGAAAATAATGGGAAATCAAATCACTGAGCCTTATGTTTTCGCAATTGGTTAAACGGATAATTTTCAAGAAACATTTTACCATGATTGATTTAATTTTACCTAAACAACTGATCTAGAAGCCTGGGCCATAATCCTCTGTATAAAAAGGTAGAGGAAGTTTATCAAACACACCAGAAATACAAACACGTGTTAGAAGGTCATTTTGGGTATAAGGAAGCTCATGAAAACAGTATGGAGCAAATATTGAGCTCATATATGAAGTTAATGTCACAATATACAAGGTTTCTATAAATGATTCATGCATCCAAGGCGCTTATGAAAATTATCGATTATATCAATTTGCCGCCTCTCAGGAAAGTGATGTAGACTTGTCATTTGTCGATTTTTGAATTATTTGATATATTTTAATATGAGAAAACACTGGGAGTGTGTATTTTCAGCATATTCTGTAGTGTTTTGTGGGATCATTAACCTAAAGGTTGCAGAAAGCTCACATTTCTGAGCTGTGGTGTTACATTGATTTGCAACCTTTAACTACTATCGCCGTGCATATTGTAGCTTGGCAGCAGTTACAAAAAGGCGGCATAAAGAATTCGCATTCCTTCTTTTGTTAAAACCAATACTTCTGGTGCAGGTACGAATCAGGCTTTGCATAATAGTCCATGACAGTCCAGTATTTTTATTCAACAGTTTAATATACTGCCACAACTCACTTGTTCAGATTATAAGAAGGAACGCGGATCTTCCTCAACGATGGGTTTTGTTTGTTTCCAGTTCTCTAATCTGGCGTAAAATTTATGGCACTCATTATACTGTTGTGCGTAAGTCTGATTTAAGGGATACCATCGCCCTCTCCCCTCCATCATGTTTATGTGTCGTATTCACGCGTTTGCAGGCAAAGCTTAAATTGTGCGCTGTAATCGTTTCAGAACGGTTTTTCCCAGAAGGGGCTTTCATTTTCTCCAAGAGACGGTGGAAATGGGTCATTAGTGCCATAAAAATATTCTTTTCGTCTGGTAGATTACTTTCGAGGGGAAAACACATTAAAACAGATGTTTGTATTCAACAAGGGCACAAATACGCACGATCGCTAACCTGGATTATAAAAGGCGGGCTTTTTGATGAACGGGCCATTAATGGGACAAAAGGATTTTCGTCGTTACATCGCCCGGTCTTACAAAAGGTCAGGGTTGGCAGTTGCGTGGGTCCTGAAAGCTGATTGAGAAAAAGGTGTATGTATTAGTGCTGTCAGAATTTGAATACCCCGGATTCTGTAGTCGAATATGTAGCACACTGCATATATACGTTTATTACATATGAATGTACGAATATTCGCATCCGTTTTAATCGAAAACGAATAAACAAATATTAGAATTCGTTTTATTAGAATACGTATAAGCCAACATTCGCATTCGTTTTATTCGAAAACCAACATTCATAATAACAAAATTACTGTCTCATGTAGTCTGCATCAGCGGCTCATTCGGCATATGAAGCCTCCCCAAACCACCTATAGTCTCAATACAAACAACATGACACAGATCTGGCTTCCCTTGTATGTGCCAAGATAAGTGATATGTATGTGAGAATAATAAATGTGGACGACACTATGCCATCTATCAGCAATTAATAGTGCCATCCACCCGTCTCTGTGGGTAACCTGTAATCTGAGCTGACTACAAGGTGTACCGTTCAGAGTACAGGTTCCCCATAGAGACGGGTGAGTGGCACCCTTAATTACCAATAGATGGCATAGTAACGCCAATAATTATTATTTTCGCGTAAGAATATTCATATTTGTTTTATTAAATATGCAACACACTTCTTACAGAGGCAGAACAAATCTTGGGTATATTATAGCATATGTATGACTACTTAACTTCATCTTCATATTGTGTAAAGTCCTTTATTTCTAGATGTATAATTATAATGGAAATCTATAAGAAACTCACCTACAGTTCTAATGTAAGTAGGTTCTAATAAGCACAATATTGTAGTTAGCGTTGATCTGCAATAAACAAACAAGCTTACATGACTATTTATTCACATTTGCTCAGAAAACAGAAAACGAGTATTGCCCCTAATTAATTTAGATTTACTATGGGAATTTCCAGTTAAAAAACTAGATAAATACTTACTCCGTCCTTATAAGTCCTTGTACCGTAGATGTTGGCGGATAAAAAATATATAAAAATGTAAACTACGTTTCATACATAATGATTCGCTATGTTTGGATTAAAACTACCAAACCACAAAACAGAACACCGGAATGAAATGAAAGTACCCTTACTGTTTTACAAACTTTGACGAAAATTTCGCAGTTTGTGAAGATAGTTTGAATATGTATTCAAGCGCGGCAAAGAAATATTGGTTGAAACTTGAAAGCAAAATGCACCATTTTACGAATCACGTATTGAAACTTATGCGTTATGCAAATTCTAAATATACCTACATTACTGTMGCATTAGTAAGGGATATGGTCGAAATGTATTTCAGTAAGTACATTGCGGATGATAAAYAAACAGATTTAAATTATAGACGATACTGCGTCATAAATTTTAATACGGCTAGTTGCAACGTAGTATATAGGTTCTGATTTTGAACTGTTGTTTGAACAAAAGTATATAAATTGTTACTTCACAAACGCTCTTGCAATAAGCTGCAAGTGAATAAATATGCTCATAAAGTGTACATCTAAGTATATACGAGTACTTTTTTATAGTTTTGATGATTAGAAATGAAAATAATATTTAAGTTTTTAGTGTAACTATATTTTTTGCGAAACTATTTGCCGTTTTCGATAATACATAATGTTTATGAAGATTCAAAATTGTCAAGTAAATACAGTATGCAGCTGTAAAAGAGCATGCCATGCTGTCTGCATCGCTACCAAATACATTAGATTTGTATATCATTTGATGTAGGTAATAATTGTTACTATTATGTTTATACAGACTGTCGTCAAAATAACAAATATAATTCAAAATATGAGTTATTTGTAAAAATTCGAAAAAAAAAAACGCCGAAACAAGTAGCTTAAGATTAAAACAGATTGATTTTGGTATGACTGAAACAGAGCAGTTTGTTACTATGATAAAGATAATCTTCACCAAATGATTATATAAATAGAGCCAGATCTTGTATTATTGGAAACCTTATTATCCTAGGAATTTAACCATTATGTCGTTATGCGTAAAGAAACAATAATAATGGACACAATTGGAAAAGTATATAAATATGAATATAAAGCTCGAAAATAAAATAAAATACGTCGTGAAGTGTCTTTGGCTTCGTCATTTAATGAATTGTCAATGTTCAGTAGTAAAAAAAAATACATTTTTTTCGCCGAACTTGACATTGCCCAAATCGCACATAAACATCTTGCCTGGAGGTGGTATTCGCATTTCAGCTCGAATACGAGCTTGTAATTCTTCCACTATGTGTGGGAGGTCTATGTTTACCCTACCTTTTAAATTAATGATCCCAGAGAAAAAGAATTTAAAGGAGCCAAATCTGATGATCTAGTTGAGCACTCGACAAATCCCCTGCGAGCTATACATTTATTGGCGAAAACGTCATCAATGTCGGAACATCATCTTGTTGGAACCAGACGTTTTCTCGTAGAAATATCTCAGCCAGTGCAGGAACCAAATCATCTGAGGAATTCTAAATACCTATTTGCTGTAAGATTATCTTCTTTGTTAAATGGTGTATGTTGATGTTTATGGTTACTTGACGCAGGAATAGGCTTAATTTTATGTCGTCATTCAATTTGGAATGAACAGATCTTGTTAAATCCTTCACAACACCCGTTTCGAAGATCATGCATCAAGTATACTACTAACAGTAGATTGTGCAGTCAGAGGTCCATTTTGGTGTTCCGTTTAAACAATAATTGATAAATAAAAATACGCGATTTGTATCAGTACACATCTATTGACTGCAACACTTTCATTAGAACCTATAGATGATAACTTTTTGTCTATTGATACTAATCCAGGTTTTTGTTGAAACTGTCTGCTAATTCCATATATTTAACAAATGCTTACTGCAGTCAGAAGAACCATAATGTACGAGGTTCAACCTACGTTACTTTCTCGAAGAATTTTATAAGGTGTCACATGGAGCGACTAGATGTGTCAAATTGGAAGTTGATTGATCACAATAAGAGCATGAACTTGTTAAATAACAATTTTTCCAATTGAGTTCATTTTGTTTTTTTTATCCCAAATGACATAATAGTTAAGTGAATTCTTTAGGTAGGTAATAAGTGCATGAATGTAAATTTTTACAAACATGCCACTTGCTTGAAGTTGCTTCTTTTATTCGTTTCCGAAATTTTTGCACCTCCGATTTGTATAATTTCAAGCATATTTACTAATCTGGACCTCCTAAATTTCGGAATGGTATCCGTTTGTCGCTAGCTACAACGGTTCGATCTAAAAGCGGAGTAAATTAGGCCGCCCGACGTCCTAGCTCATTTCTGATCAAATTTTTAGAATCTGCAGCTCAAAATACATCTGTGTGTCGATTTTGAGCTAAAATTAGTTTCCACCGAAAAATCGCAAAACATCAAAGGCTAACAACCCCTTTGTTCTTTTTGGACCTCAAAATTTTTGCACCTCTGATTTGTATAATTTCAAGCATATATTTACTAATCTGGACCTCCTGAATTTCGGAATGGTATCCGTCTGTCGCTAGCTACAACGGTTCGATCTAAAAGCGGAGTAATTAGGCCGCCCGACGTCTTAGCTCATTTCTGATCAAATTTTTGGAATCTGCAGCTCAAAATACATCCGTGTGTCGATTTTGAACTAAAATTAGTTTCCACCGAAAAATCCCAAAACATCAAAGGCTAACACCCCTTTGTTCTTTTTCTCTGTCTGCTAATTCCATATATTTAACAAATGCTTACTGCAGTCAGAAGAACCATAATGTACGAGGTTCAACCTACGTTACTTTTTCGAAGAATTTTTTAAGGTATCACATGGAGCGACTAGATGTGTCAAATTGGAAGTTGATTGATCACAATAAGAACATGAACTTGTTAAATAACAATTTTTCCAATTGTGTTCATTTGTTTTTTTTTATCCCAAATGACATAATAGTTAAGTGAATTCTTTAGGTAGGTAATAAGTGCATGAATGTAAATTTTTACAAACATGCCACTTCCTGTTTTTGGGAGCTTAAGGTTGTTTCTTTTATTCGTTTCCGAATAAGAGGAATACAAAAAATATTTTATTTACGAACAAAACAAATGCGTATATTTGTCTCCGAATATTGTCCGGGAAAATTTCGAATTAATATTTGTGCCACAGTATTCGAATAACGAATATATTCGGTACGAATAGACGGCATTAGTAGATATTCACAAACTGAGCTATAGCGCTCACGCTGCGATTACGAAAAGTCTAAACGACTTTAATAAATGATAACACGGGTTGTAAATTATGCAGACAGTACAAACCGCCAGAAATACTCAATTAAGGGTCAAATAACAAATGACTGCTTGGTATGGCAGTGCATTTATGTCACTTAATGCGAGAAGTGTGACACCATATCTGTCAACGGATATATTGCAACGTGTTTATAAAAGGACGTATACAAATCGCTACGCATGCTATCAGTAGCAGTAATCATATAGAAAAAAGTGCCAGGGTTAATTTGGAAAAGTACTGCAAGGGAAAACGTTTTACCTTTAAAAAACACAGAGATCCCCTGTAGGTCACCAGTACTCTAAGGAAACCGCGGTTAAGGTTAGTTCTTGTTATTGTTATTGCATTTGCTGGGTGTTTACGTGTGTTTTTTTTCTATAAAAATACCGATACTGTGCAAATAAACAACATAATTGTGGTGTACTTCCACGCGTGTTTGTGTCTTGACGTCTTTATTAAAGTTTGATTGATTACATGGGTAAGTTGGAAATAATGTCGTTTAAATTATACGCCTACTGGCGATAGCAATAGAACCTACAAACAACAAAGTGTGCGTATAGTTTCACTTTTATGAAGCTTATTAAACTTTTCTTGTTGTACCAATATTTTGCTAGCTCAGTCAAATTATACTTACTGYCAGTATAAAGAACTCGCCTCGGGAAATAACTATAACTTCCTCTTTCGCACAAATTGTTTATCTCAAATTGTTATACAGGGTGTCCCGAAATTCAACAATTTAACCACTCTTTCTACTAAAAATAAGATTTTTTTCAGATAAACATAGCCTCATAAATGCTTGGTTTTCTAAGATATAGGGTGTCAATGGGTCATAAAGCCAACAACTTCCTTTTTGTTTCTTAAAACTATTTTGAAYATTTTGATTATACATAATGATATGTTTGTAGGATACATAAGTGATTTCAATTTTAAGATTGTAGCTTAGACATTATTATGAGTTAACCTGAAACATTTTTTTTAAATTTTTGCCGTACTTTTTTATACAAACGAATTTTTGATAATCTTACCTAACTGTCTTAAAGGACCATTCAAAAAATATTACTCCTTCTCATATGTGTAAAGTGTACCGCTTCGTCAGAAAATGAGAACGAAGATTTATACTACCATGAAAAAAGCACAAATAATATAAACTATTCAAAATAATCTAAGTATGGAAAGTATTTAGAAGTATCGAAGTATCGAAAGTGTTCGAAAGTATCTAAGTATCGAATGTGTTTAAAAGTGTCGAAGTATCGAAACTATCGAACGTTTTTAAAAGTATCTAAGGTATTCAAAAGCATCTGAAGTACGGAAAGTATCAAATGTATTGAAAATATTGATACTTACTCGAAGTATTGTTACTTTTGCCCATATAGAGGATCGATACCACTTTGTCGCGGTATTCAACAGTGGCGGCTCGTCCGGGTCGGCAGGGTAGGCACTGCCGACCCAGAATTTCGATCGAAGAATTTTTTTTTCATATTTTTATGTATATTTTGTTTTATTATGTTCAGATATCTTGAAACAGTTGGAGCGTATTTTTTTACATTACCATCAAATTAATAATTAGCCAAAATCACATTTTTACGGGTTATCCCGAAAAATTTACTCTATTCGGCAACCGTGACTGGGCCCTGTATGTGTTTGTCATCCAAGCCCGTGATCCAAGCGCTGGGTCGGCAGACCGCATCGTATAAGGAAGCAATAGCATCGTTTTCCTATGAGCTGAACAAAGACGCAACCCTGCGCGCATATTGAATCCTGGGGCGAAAATCGAGACTGCAATGCTTCGGTCCGGCAGACAGCATAAAACGTTAAAACGGACTTCATCATTTATTTCAATTTTTTTTAATCAACCAGTTATAGTTCTGTTTTCTACTGAGTATTACAAATTATCTAATTGACACCCTTTACATGCTTACAGTTTTTTATGATAATAATTTAATTTTACATATATATGTTTTTATTGAAGTTAATAAAGGAGGACCGGCATTCATAATGGTCGGATTCCGAAAATTAATTTTGACATGTACATTGAACAACAATTATATATATAGTTCAATACTGAAATCACGAAAAACTACCCGAATGTTCTACGAAATTTTTCATTTTCCCAAGATTATTGTAAGAGCTATCCTCTTAAATAAACAATTTTAAGCAGATACCTTCAAACATTTAACAGAATTAATTAAATACATGTTATAAATTTAGTCAATCTGAAATCATTGAAGAATTTCACACAAAAAGAAAATAACAAAATAAGTAAGCGCCAATACCCATATAATCGCTTAATGCTGTCTGCCGGACTTCCGAATACATCTTC
The DNA here is from genome assembly GCA_025024175.1 of Rhyzopertha dominica. Lineage (NCBI taxonomy): Eukaryota > Metazoa > Arthropoda > Insecta > Coleoptera > Bostrichidae > Rhyzopertha > Rhyzopertha dominica. The sequence continues at coordinate 7,311,528 of QCXZ01000053.1, read as the reverse complement.
GGATTGGGCTCGACATATATCGGCTTCTCCTCTCCGGTGCAGTACAGGTGCACGTTTAACGTTGAAATTATGAAGCTAGTTGCCAGATTAGGCTATTTGTTACCAAATGAACTATCTTTTTAACTTGCGGCTATATGAAAATTTACAGAAGTAGCAAGTAATAAACAACAACAACTACGAGTATATACAAAATTATTTACTAATTTATAAATAAATAATATTGACCAACTAGAGTGGACCAAAGTTTTTACTGCCGACCCAATAGAAGCCGCCACTGGTATTCAAGTATCAAAAGCATCGAAAGTACCCAAAAATGTTCAAAAGTATCTGACCTGTCGAAAGTATCAAATGCGTTGAAAATGTCGAGTATTGCAATAATTTAAAGTATGATAAGCTTCATAGGTATTGCAACATTTAAAGTATCGGCGGTGTTAAAAATAGTGAAAGTATTAACAATTCAAACAATACCAATTAGGTAGCTTGGAAACAAGCAGATTGAACGTATGTGCTTCGTCTCACTTGATTTATCAGATAACTCTGACGATCGTTTCGACCACACGGTCATTGTCAAAGAGATAAGTTTTAACAATCATCTAAAATAAAATAGAGAACTGTCACCTATCAAACACAGAAAAAACTGAACTACTGAATATTGTGGAAATTTGCATAGATCAAAGTTATTTTACGTTCAATGACATTCTACAACCAAGACGATGGACTGCCAATGGGTTCACCTTTGTCTCCAGCCTTGGCCAAAATTTTCATGTCAAATTTCGAAGACAAGTATTTTTTTTTGCAAAGAAAAATGAAATTATTAAAATGTATTATTCTGGACCAGATATGATGACGATATTGATTCAATTTACCCTAGAAAAAGAAAAGGATGGAGTTCTTTATTTTCCGGACATATCGATGTCGGTAAAAAATAGTAAAATTGACTTTGAAATTTATAGAGAACCAACACAGTCAGATGTTATAAACCCGGCTTACATTAAGCATTTCGTGTTTTATAGTTAAATAAATAGATTAATAAATATACCACTTAGAAAAGAAAATTTCGAAAAAGAATTGACAACAATTAAACAAATAGCCCTTAACAATGGATATAACAAAAATTATGGACCAAATACTTAAAGAGCAATATAAAGTTAGCATACAAAGAATGCTGTACAATGCTAACATCAACGAAAAAGAACATATTTTCGCCGCAGTAAATTATGTCAAAGAAGTTAGTGTTTGCGTTAAAAATAGTCTGAATAGGTTCGGAATAAAAGCAATACAGGTTAATAAGTGCAATTTGGGAGGTTTTTTAGTTAACAATAAGTCAAAATACAATACATTGAACAAAAACGGCATTTACCAAATAAAATACATGCAATGTGACATGATATACATAGGACAATCGGGTAGAGCTATTAAAAATAGAATTAAAGAACGTGTTGTGCATACAAATTCAAGCAAAAGCACAACAGGTTTTGCTGACCATTGCATGAAAAATAACCATTACTTAGTTGAAAGCGACGTCAAAGTTTCACATTGCGAAAGGAAAGGTAAAACTGAACCTTTTAGAACTTTTGGAAATTAAAAAAGCTCATTATCGGAAAAAACATTTGGCAGATACACAAATAGGAATTCCCACGTCCAGTACGCCTTTGATATTGCCGAAATCATAAAGTCATAAAGAGATAAAAAGGTAACCAAGTTTTTGTTTGATGACGTCCTATTACTATGCCTACTTGGTGACTACATTACTTGTGCTTCTTTCATGGTAATATAAATCTTTGTTCTCATTTTCTAACGAAGCGGTACTCTTTAAACATATAAGAAAAGAGTACCATTTTTGTATATCTTGAATGGTTTTTTAAGACAGATAGGTCAGATTATCGCAATTCCGTCGGTATAAAAAATTAAGTGAGCAGCAGTTTTTTCTTATGAGGCACCCCAGTTGTACTTTTCATCGCTGGTGCAGGTCCTTTGCGACAATCAGTCTGTCACAAAATTTCCACTGAAACGCGACTCTCGTACAGATAGACACGAAATGCCAAAAGGGAAACAAAAATTCGATCCTATCGGGCAAATGCGTTTATCTAGTTCCCATCCTTTGGATCGACTCTATCGTCGGTAAATTGATACCACTAGCGGAATAAAACGAGAAGTGGGCTTCGATGCTCGTATGTCAAAGGCATGCAATTTTCTAGAGGGTTCCCAACATCCAACGTTGTTCGTCCCTTTCTAAAAAAATTGAACGCCATGTGCAAATCCATCTAGTTAAGTAAGACGTTATTCAGAAACAGATTACATGGACGATTTGCTTACATAGGGGTATGTATCTTTTTTATTCTTGTGCTGGTGTATTAATGCATGCGCCGCTGGTAAACAAAGCAAGTGCATTTTACGTATGACACTAATTTCATCGGGAAAAGCAAAACTATTCCTATGCAAAGTAGGAACGTACAAGCTGATGCAGCTGGAAATTCTGAGAGCTGCTCTTTAAATTGTCAATTACATTTTCTTTCAACTTCTGCGTACAAACGGAAGCGTATCTTTGTAGTACGTCGTATTTTGAAATAATAACGAGTTTAAATTCTGTGTAATAATATAGGCATAATTCAGTACGCCAGCAAAATTGTATTAAGTCACAAAGCGTATATTTTACAGTAGACGCAAAATAAGATTTTTTCTGTTTACTGCAATGTCTTGCAAATACTTGGTACATGAATGGGACTTTTTGTTTTTAAAATTGACACACTCAACAATGCAGAAATTTGCAATGTTAAAAGGTTTTAAAAATTATTTGTTCTTTAGAAAATTGGTCTCGCTGGATTGTTTGTTTCTAGATTTTTCTTTTTTTAGATTCAAGAGTTAAACTTTTAACTATTCTTTGCTGCAGTAAAAAAGCTGACTGCTGTGATTGACACTGTTTTTCTTATTAACGACAAATAATAATCTACGCTATCAAATTCTTCATCATCAAATGTAGTTTTGAAGTACAGAATTCCTGGAGTTTCTAGTCTAACTTGCAGAAATACTGGTTTTAATATCAAAAACTTGTCACCTTTTATTGTTTTTGTTTTGTTTTGAAATGGTGAATCCGTAGGAGTTGTCATTTCAAAAGCCTTGAAATTTTTGTTTTTGCCCGAGACCTTAACTAGTTGCATCCAACCCCAGCGATTAATGATTTGGAATTCAGGACATTTTTTAGCTTCTCGTTCGATAATGAAGTATATGTTATCTGCCTCCACCTGAGTGTGTCCGTGCAAAAGAAACTTGCGATTAATTTTTTTATTGTGGAAATTTACTGGTAAAAGATATAAGTAGCACATTATCATCTGCAAATTTCAATTCTGCGATGGGCAGTTGTCGGTCCAGGTAGTTATTGAAGTTGTGTTCTTTGGCAGAGGGGTTACATACCGTACTAAACAGGATGCCATCTCGTTTCCACCTTAAGAGTCGTTTGCCACTATACTTAATTAAGTACTGAAATAAGTTCATAAAATTATTATACTGAAAATTAGATACGCGCGCCGTTTCAATACAAGAAATAAGCGTAGGGTTTTGTTCTGAATTTGTAATTACAAATTCTTTTCAGTAAGTATTTCAATACGTACGCGTGCGCCCTTTTGTAATTCTAATCGTGATTTTCTCAACCTAAAGCTAATCTAACCGTAATCTATTAAATTCCGTCTTTATACAATAGCTAGAGAAAAGTAGACCTTAGATGTAACCCACTCATAAACAATTACTTTTACTGTTGTTTGTGTTTGTGGCCACCCTGAATTACCACAATTTGTATTTAAAAGTAAAAAAATGCCTGTTGACTGAAAAAAAATTATTAAATGCATCAGCGTTGATACTAACAATGATATTGCAAGGAGAATGAATGTTCATGGCTTCTTAAATGTGCTGAAAGAAGAGCTGCTAATAGAAGATCCAGCGGCATATAAAAATTTTCTACAAATGAGCAATGCTTCATTTGAAAAATTGTTTGAACTTGTCCATAACAGAATAGGGAAACAAGGTACACAATTCCGTGAAAGCATTCCTTTCATTTCATTTACAAGAGCATGACAACACATCACGTTCCCGGGGTGACAAATTGAATCGATGATTTCACTGTAAAGCCACTTTTTTCCAACACCTTCGAGGGATACTCCTTGCAATTTACTATTCTCTTTATATATCCTACACATTTTGGAAATATTCAAATGGAAACCCAGATATTTTAGGCAGTTCCTTTTCGTCTATAATGAGATTCCAAACATGGCAATGTTTTGATGTGTTTGTATATGAGAGCTGATGCCCTCGTAGGGTGAAAACGAATTGATCAGGGCAGATGATTTATGTTAAATATATTGGCGAATTTGGTTTTTTACTTCATCTTTAATTTTGTTAATCGATGGCTGCTTTCCATTTTGATCGCATTCACCTACTCCACTAATCTGACGTTTCTCTAGTGTAACATTTAACAAAGGTGTGGGAAATAGAAGATGTTCGTAAAAATATTTTTGATATACCTACTTGTATTTTCTCGTCATCAATTTAAAAAAGTATTTAAGGTTACTTGTCCGTTTTTCTGCTCGATTTCCGGTTCGCTGTCCTTCTAATTACAGGAGTTTCTTCAATGCAAGAATACACAAATTACGTTTTTTTGGTGTATATATCTTTGTCCCCGAAATCCTGATGAATTTGCCTTCTTTCTGAACCTCTTATTTACTTTTCTCTCTTCATTTCCTTCATTTAAAATTTGTTTCTTGCTCATTAGAATTCAAATCTTGTTCTTATCCGATGTATAACCTGTGGCGTCAGACATACTATCACTATCATATCCCTGAGTGTGACCATAAGAACTGCTAGAGTCATTCAGAAATCTTCAGAAATATTCTTTAGAAGTATAATAATATTTTATTAAAGGTTCCTTGTCATACTCCAGTTTGTCGTATTACTATCAAAATTCTATATTTTTTCGTTGAATTCAATGGTGTAATAAGTTTTTCACTTCCCTTAATAATTTTACCAATTTACTGACAATAGTTATTGATAAATTCATCGTTACAAGAGTCGTTTTTTCTTTCTTTTATACTTTTAAGCACGTTGTTAAATCGTGACTCTAGGCAGAACTCTGTGATATTTTTTGATAGTAGAATTAGTAAAAAATGTGCTTTGGACCTAAATAATCTCTGAAACGCCTTAATTTTTTAATCTGAAAAAATGTGGTTATTTCAGCCATAGAAAGGTATACAATGTTTCATTAAAATTAGATTATTTTTATAGAAATGAAACATAGAAAACGACAAAACAAGAAAAAAGTCGAATTTTCAAAGTTTAAGTTATGTTAAAAAGTAACAAGACAGAAGTTGATTTTTTCCATTACCTACAACTTTTGTGTTATATACTTTTACTTTTGACGTCAACCTTCGCCGAGAATGGGATTTATGTCGCCTTTTCAACCTCTCACACCCCTTTATAATTTCCACTCATAGATTTTTGGATAATACCTTTTTATTTTGCAATTTAGTTGGACTATAAGGATTTAAACCACTATCCAATTGATATAAAAACAATCAAAGTGGATATAATTGGAAAAATAGTTATTTAACTCGTGGCGTTCAAAAAATTATATAGTGAAGTAGGCAAAGCAAATGCAAATGTTTCTTCAAGCTTGATTAGTCAGATAAATCATTGTCAATTGATACCAGTCGCGGTTTTTGTTACTTTTGGAAATGTATTCTTCAATTTAATAAATTCAACAAGTACTTACTGCAGTCGGAAAGAACAAAAAGAACCAGCAGGTTTAACCCCACGTTACTGCCTCGCGCAACTTTTTTGAGGTGTCAGTGGATCGATTAAGTATGTCAAAATATAAACTGACTGATCACACTTTGAACATTTGCATGCCTATTTCTCTATGTAATTTTGTCGGATGTCATTTTATGCATTAATAGCCATTTTTTCAATTGTGCCCATTTTGATTGTTTGGTGGCAGATGACATTAATGGTTGAATTTCTTAGGCAATAAGCACTCGAATAACATCAAAAATGTATATGGGTCTATTAAATTATAGCTTCATATCTTTATCATGGTAACAAACTGCTCTGTTTCAATCGTCTCAAAATAAAATTAATTTTAAATCTTAAGTTACCTGTTTCACGGTTTCTTCGTACTTCTTTTATCGACCCTCTGTGTTACATACCATATTATATAAGTATTAATACACCATACAAGTACATGGGTTAATGAATAAATCAGTAAACAAACACATAGGTACTAGCCCCCATTTGTATAGGTTGGATTTTGTTCCTGCTAGATAGACGTACTTTGGTGTTATTACCTTTTCGGCAATATCCCTTTCCTTGATTATTCTCCAAACAAGATGCAACAGTAGAAAATAAAACCTATGAATTCGCGCGGGAAAACACTTTCCTGGTCATCTGTGTAAAGTATCAAGCAACGATCTATGAGACTGACTGATGCAGAGGGTTTTACAGCTTGATGGTCGGCCGTCCTAAACTATTGGGATCAGTGGCACGCTTCAACAAAATCTTGTTGGCTAATATTTTAACTTTTCCACTATAAATTTTTGAAATTTGTTAGTTGTGGTAATTTAGCATTCAATAAAACATAGAAGTTTTTATAACAAATTTTATTTAATGCAGACCTATCTATTTTTATGTGATACTTTATTGGGTTTAAATTTTCCGATGTATAAAATAAAAGGCTTTGCATGTCATAACGAATTTATACAAATTAAATATAAAAACATACAAATTAGTAAATAGAAAATTATTTACATTTGTTAGAAAAAAATTTACAATAGTGCACAATAAAATTTATACACGGTATCGATTATGTTCATTACAGCTTATTAATAAGTACATTACAAGAGTCACAAACTAAAAAAAAATTACTATCACTTTCACTGCTAAAATCACGATTAACTTCTATTATTAATTCTTGTWCATGATTCGCTCTGTACCGATTTTCAATGTCCAGTACATGCCGTACTGAATTTCTTCACGCATCGACACTTGTTATGTCAGCTTCGTGTCTAATTTTTAGCAGCATTTCATTGCTAAATTTTCCACCGGTGTTCCCTCGTCGAATTCTTTGTTTCAACTGCCCCCATATCATTTCAATGGGGTTGAAAATGCAATGATATGGGGGTAATCGTAGAATGGTGTGTCCACATTCAGAAGCGAGAATGTCAATTTTAAATTCCTTCGAAAAATTTTTTGTGGCAAGCACTTCCAACAATTATTTTTTTTGTGTAGTCCTATTCGGAATATAAATCTTCTTTTCTTAAAAACTCTTGAATGGTTGCTTTATTAGTTGTTGTATTTGGAATTTTATCCAGTTGCTCCGAATGGTAACTAGCGTTGTCCATTACTATGACGCTGTTTGGTGGCAATTTGGGCAATAAAATGTTTTTGAACCAATTTCTGCATTCATATCAGAATGACAATCGGCGCTTGCTTCTTTTAAGTTTTTATATCCAAGATACAGGGCTCCAGGAACGAAACCATTTTCACCTCCTGCGTGTAGAATCATTATTCTTTTTCCTTTTGACGCCGCAATATTGAAGTTGCACTTCCCTGAGTTATCAACCCATCCTTTTTTTTATTGTATCATGGGTACCATGTTTCGTTMAGGAAAAATATTTGGACGATTTTCCTGCCTATACATTTTTATAGATTTTAAATAATCGTATCTCCACTTTCTTATTACCTCGCTTTCCATCAAGCATTGCTTCTTCTCCACTTTTTTCATTGAAAAGCCAATGATTTTAACATATTTTGCAGGGTATGCTCGGAGCACTCAGGTATATGCCGCGACAGGTCCTAGTGATAAGAATAAACATATTTAATTGTTTCGGAGGTACTCAATTTCCCCACGGTTTAAAATCAGCAATAATCTGTTAGACCAGTTGCCCTATGAAATGTATTTGTCACAAACGCCTCTTAATAAGTGGCTAAATGTAAGCATATATGTAGGTATGACTGAATAAGTAAAAAACATTGCACTTGGTACGCTTATACAATGTAAAAATTTAAAATATAAGTAAACATATATGCTTTCAATACCGTTTATAGTAGGAGTAGAATAGTTCCAATTTCCAAAAAAATATACAGGTAGAAACTACGTTTATGACCCTCCGGATTAAAAGAAAATTTTAACCTGTGAAGAAACAGGGCAGAGGACGATTGTACACCGCGATCAAAAATTAGAAAATATGGGCTGCCGCATTGAAATTGTAATGTTTACCATTCATGGTTATAAAAATAGATACTACTCATCAAATTAGGAAAGAATACGATTTAGTCATACATTAAAAGCTGAATTGGTTCTTTTGTGGAACTCCTCTTAATATATGGCTTTGTAGGTTTTTGCGAGATTCGGRTCCAAATAATAACTCATATGTTTGTTATATACTACGTTTCGGCCTTTCTTGTTAGGGCTTCCTCAGGCGTGTTGTTTTTATTTATGTCTTAACAAATGAAGCTAAGATGACAGAGTGTGCAGGCCACATGACGGGTTAAGACATAAATAAAAACAACACGCCTGAGAAAGGCCTAACAAGAAAGGCCGAAACGTAGCATATAACAAACATATGAGTTATTATTTGGAACCGAATCCCGCAAAAACCTACAAAGCCATATACATTAAAAGCTATTAGATGAGAAATATTTGTAGTTCAAATAATAACACCAAATGATGCTCACTGATTTATGTGTACGGAAAAAAAATTCTAAAAAAGCCTAAACACAATTTTTGAATGCGGTCCACTCCGCTGCAAAACAGTGGAACGTGCCGAACCCCTCTATTATTTACGACAGCTTCAGGTAATACGTGTAAACCATTGTGAGCGGTAATCGGCTGTGTGGCAGATTGTTGCTTGCAACTATACCACAGGTCCACTGCCACTGTGGTTGAACGCAAATGCAGTATATAGCGCTAGGTGGCAGTAACAGCCAGAGCGCATTTTTAGGCTTGCAACCGTTTGGGATTAAAGTAATTACACAGTGATTTTTAGACGAAATTCAATGTTTTTTTTTGTTGGAAAGATAAAAAAAGACAGATGCAGGGTATTTATTTGGCAGAATCTGAAAGCTAGTCTTAGAATCACCGTAAACTGTAAACAAAAATAATAAAATTTTGATAGCATGCTGTTTTAGAGACTTTTTCAAAAAACAACAAACAAATTCCCTGCAAAGCAAAGAGCAAACTCGTAAAATTTCACAATGATTGCCCTTTTTATACGCTTGATAGGTATAATTTTTTTATCGAGCAGATTTTTCACGATAGGTATTTTAAGACTTTAGCCACTCCAAAGGTAAAAAATGTATTATAAATTTCTTTGTTTGTAATGCTTCACTCTACCTCATTCCAGTCCAACATTTATTATTTTTACCTTTTTTCTACAAATAAAACACGACTCTGGAAGTATCTCAAACTCGTTACCTGCATCAGCATAACTGCAAGGAGCGTCCCAGATGCAGAACCTCTGAATGATTTCCGCTGTTCGGCAGCAGCGACTTTTCATCAAGCGCGAGATAAAATTTCTCCGCGCCGTCGTGGAAAAAGCGAAATTGCGGGCCACGCTCGCTCTATTGTATTTCCTGTGTAATAAAGCTCGGTGTATACAACGTCTGGAGTAAAACCGACTGGGAATATTGGCACAATTCCAAACGCGATGAGATACACGAGACCGATTCTGTTGGCACTCAAGGCCATCGCGACGAAAGGGCCAGACACAATAGGCAAAAATCCAGATGCTCGGCCTCTTTGTGAGCAGGAGCGCAAGTATACAGACCGACGAGGGAAACTGTAAACCGGAGGATTTGCAGGCTGTAGCTTTGATGGGAGCGGCTGTGCCTTGGGGATCACACAATTAAGACTTTTGAAACGTTGGGTTTTCAATGCGAATGTAAGAGTGGGTTCGGTTTTTGCTGTTGTATAGCATTAAAAAGCTTGAATACAATGCCTTAAATTTGTTTAATTGGGTGGCAAAAAAGCGCTATTATTCGGATCGAAATAGTAAAAATAACCCTAACCACAATATTAGAAATTGCAGTATTCTATATAAGTATTTCAGCATAAGTGGAGTTAGGTCAACAAGACATAACTATTTATACTAACAAAGCTTCACCCTTGAATAAATCGCTTACCTAATCAGTTAAAACAATGCGGATCTCGGAATGGGGTCGTCCCACAATTTTTTTTTATTTTACATTTAAAATGTACATAAAAATTGAAGCACAAAGACATTTTTTTGCGATTTTTTCCGGTTCTTCTTTGTCGAGAAAAAAAGGGAAAGTACGGATTTTTCAATATCCGTTTCAAATGTCTCGATATTCCGCCACGGAGATGACGTAAAAGGTTCGCATGCTGACGAAAGCGAGAAACACCAATAATAGCCAGTACTCTAGCGGTGCAAGTAATATTTGTTTACATTTTTTGAGCTGCGTCGCGTTGCCAATGTGGGCAAATTTTCGCGATACCGTGAGGAATGTACTTGTAAACTGGCATTGTGACATTGATACCTAGGTCACAGCATAATAAAGAACCAGTATGTTCACTCTTTGTCTGCACCTTTGATTTCGAGGGGGCTCAGATTTCCAATAAACGTTTTCAAGCTTGGCAGAGCTCTGCGTTCTGATTGGTCAGAGCAATTGCCCCACGCTTTGTTTACAATAAACAGTAAATTCCGCGCTATTGCCAGCATGGACAGTTTTACTTCAGCGTTATCTGTATTTGTTGCTGTTACGCACGGTATATTGTGATTATTATTATTACTAGTTTTATAATTTTACGCACCTGTTATGTAGTAATTAGTATTCATAGAGCATTAAATTGTTATAAAGAATTTGTGACTACCTACTACCTACTGTGAGCAGTCTACATGATGTATATTGCGGACAAATGCGCCAATACATCTGGCAACGTGGCAGTCCTGATCGTTGGTAGTTGACGTTGGCGGTTATATGGAAGTGGTTGTAGTTGTACGCGTCAACGCGTCTGTAGTTGCCTAATCCTAATATAACGTTGATGTTTCTGTTTCATAAACATGTTACAGCACTAACATTTATTCCACCCTGGCTTGTGCATAGGTTAATATAAAAACCAATTTTGTATGTATAATTAGTTTTAAAAGTTATATATTTCTATTTTAACCTTAAATCCTCAACACTATACACCTACTTTGAGTACCTGCATTCCAGAATTCAATAGTATTTGAAGTAAATCATCAAAATGGATATCTACATCTTTCATTGTTTCTTTCTAACCAAGGAGGTTTATATTCCGCTATGCTAAACCATATTTATCATTTGGTGCATTTCTTTATTCAAAACTATTGCAACAATCACAAAGTAATTAGAAAAATCTCATCAAAATGGATTCAACCTCAATCACCGTTAACGTAACGTTCTCACTACACCTGTGTAGGCGAGTAATATGCACACTGCACAGAACATATGTTTTTGTTTACACTATGCTAAACACGTGCGCGCACGTTGCTAGGGTAACGAGCAAGTCCCCACACGGAGAACAACCAATAGTATGCCTGCATTCTGCTCTTACAGATCAGTCGTTGTATAAATTTAACCCTAAGAAAAGTGGGGAGTGATTTTACTGGTTCCTTTATTATACTCTGCCTAGGTCAACTTAAGGCGTATTTGTGAAAATAACTGAAATCATCCTTCAGTCAGTTTATTCTATAATGAACAGTTCAATATAATACGCGCATTCACTGGCCTTTTGCTGAAATACGAAAGCACTTTAACCATCGAACCTGCTTTAGAACTAATGTTTTAATATGKGGAATTAAACGACGCTTGAAGAGCTTGATAACGTTTAGTGTGTATACTTTCGTATGACAACGATATGATAAATTTTGAAACTGTCAGGACGATCTCTGGCCTTCGTTAGGAAGAAAACGGTAAAGTACCACTGACAACATCGCACGTTCGCACGTGCTGCATGTGTCACATGTGTAACCGAATAACCCTAAAAACTCTAGCCCTGCGTTTTTGTTTACATTTTGGTCAAACTTTCGAGTTTCGTATTTGTCAGATTAAGTGGTGGAGCAAGATGTTGTCGAAGTATTTGGGTAATCTGTTGTTTTTTTATGTAAGAACGGCTTACGTTAGGAAGTGTTTTGTTCCGTTTTGTAAGAATACTACTGCTGATGAACAGTTACAGGTTATTCCTATGTTTACATTATAATATTGACGTTGACGGTTATACTTATACCTTCGCTCCTCTCTCTCACTCCAATTGCATTATTTGTATTTCTCTGGCTATTTATAAAACTGACAACAGTGAGCACCTAGTTACCTAGGGAGCTGTAACAGTGCGCATGACGGAAATTAGGAACCTTTTGCGTAGTTTTTGGCGGATTTAAGAAAATGTTTGAAACAGCGTAATTTTTCTACCGCCGTTTGTTACGAGTTGAATTAATCTGAAAGCAAAATAGATGCGTGGCACTAGTATTCATGATGTAAGCAATAAAAGGCATAGGTTAAGACTATCAAATTTTAATGTGCGGGACGACCGTATTGGACCTAAATCAGAATTCATTAAGGCATCCTTATTACTTTGAATAAATATGCTCTCGAACGCGTTGAGTTCCGTGTTGTTGGAAACCGATTTGAGCAGTTTTAGGTTTTTTGCTGTTATAGAGTGTGCTCTGTCCTTAATATGTTGGGCGACACTTGACTTATCGAACCTCCCAAACCTGAAATGAGCAATACGCTCTTTAAATCTAATTCCTATAGAGCGCCTAGTCTGCCCTAGTCTGAATTTTCCTAAGAAAGTTATTTACTATTTCGCTAGAGTAACCATTATGAATAGCAACATTCTTAATATATTCTTTCTTCTTTGTCAAAGATAGATTTTCATAAAGGAAAATTGACTAATCTGTTAACTAAGAAATTCAAGGCTGAAAGTTTATGTTGGTGAAAATGTTGGGATTCATTGAGTATAAACCTATTGCTATGTGTATCTCTCCTGTATACGTCAAATTCTATTTCGTAGTTGTTTTTTCTTGACACCAGAACATCCAAAAAAGGAATATGTGCGTTTCCCTCTTTTTCCACTATAACATTAATGTGTGTGAAATGAGAATTTAAAGTTCCCAAAAAATGATCACTATTACATATTCTGTTGTCAAATACAGCAAAAATATCATCCACGTAACGTAGTCATATCCGAGGAAAATATTAGTTTTCGTTTTTAAGGTCGGTTTCAAAACAGCCCATAAATAAATTTGCCAGAAAGTGGAAAATACTKTTTATTTCCCATGGCAGTCCCTTCGTGTTGTTCGAAAAACTCTTTGTTCATCAGGAAACTATTCTGGGACATGCATKAGGATGTTACATCAAAAGAAACGAGTAGCTCACCCTCCTCAAGTTTAATGTTTTTAATAAACTCTAGCGAATTTTTTACTGAGAAATCTACTCACTTTTTACTCTTGTTATTTTGCAAAAAATCTTATTGTTTTCAAGAAAAACATGAATAACTAAAAACATACTTTGTAGCTGTGTTATTTAAAATTATCGAAAATTCAAGCGATGGCTATGAAAGTAAACGTCAGAGTTTGCAATCAGGTAAAAATACTTTAATAGAACATAATCTTAGCAGTGTTTCTCTATGAGGGATTACACTTCTTCTGCAGTTTCCTTCACAGAAACGTAATACTAATAGCATGTCAACTTGTTCACTAAATGAAAACTTCCAGGCCATTTTCACAWCACTTAATTAATTTGTCAAGTCTGACGTTTAATTTCATAGCTAGAGTTTGAATTTTCGATGATTTTAAATAACAGCTTACAATACATGTTTTAGTTTTTCAGGTTTTTCTCGAAAACGATGAGATTTTTTGAAAAATAATTGAACTGTAATTATTTTCGAATCCTGCTCTTGGTACACTCACAACGTGTACCAAATTTGATTCTTCTAAGTTCAAGTATAAGTGAGATATTGATTTTTCTTCGAAATTTGACACCCCACTTTGAAGGCCTAGTATATAGATAGCATGCGTTAAATCACAATATTTTGGACTCCCCTACATTGTAACGGTTTTTTTCTCTTATAACATCTATTAATCAAAACGGTAGGTCGCGGACAATCAAACGCACAACATTCAGTATAATTATCGCGAGAGAATCCTTCAACAGTTTTTTTGTTGCCCGATAAAATTGAGCACTACATCGCGTACGAAGGCATTTTGGAAGAACCGCTTGACGAGTGCGCTAGCTTCGTGTAAATACTTACCTTTTAATTTAAATTCAGCAGTACATTTGAGATCTGTGCACATCAGTCTTGAAGCCGAAGAAACCCTCAATAAGAACGAGGTATTGTGTAAATTTTATTTACATCTTTTATTAACTAACGCCGATTTCGTAATTTCGTTAGGGTTCTAAGGTGGGACTGCTAACATACTACCGTCAAATAGGCGAATTAAATTCGGTAAGCAGCGAAATTTCGAACCAGCTAATGTGTACCCACCTGAAAGGGGAAAACCGTTACAACCTTTTGAAGGGGACCGTGATAACTTCAACTAATATGGCGCGGCACTTCGAAGTAGCCTGAAAGAGCACCGACCATCCTTGGCCGCTGGCGTGTGCAGCTAAGAGTACCATATCAATAATTTTTTGGAATTTTTCAAAACTGCATTAAAAAACTTTTTCACGTAACATTGCATACATAAATTCTATACATTTTTTCAAAACGCATGTGAACTGAAGCAAAGCTTTGCGGCAAGGCCTCACTCTTATTATTGTTAAATTTGATTCCGTCAAACCTAAGTTCATTGATAATTTAAAACATAAATTTATTATATATTGTACTTGATGATGATTCTTAATAGAGATAATTCCCCTCCAATAGTCGTTTTATTAAAAACTAGCCGTTTCCAGTTTTGGGTCGTTTTTCAAAATTTCATTATAATAAAAAAAGCTGGTGGCGCCCTTTTCTTTAAAAACAATTGTGTTGGTTGCAAATTTCTATTAATCAAAATTTAAATAAAATAAGATCTCAGAACCCCGCCCATTTTCCACCGAAATTCGAGCTACATTAGCATGCCCCCTGATCTATGTCGATGCTTATTACCACATATTGTAAACACCTACTCGATCACTATTTAATACCGACATCTTTATTAGTTAAGTTGCAAGTAGTTTAATCACTTTCACATTAATTTCCCGCTGTTCTCGTACCTTAAAGTTGCCGTAGCACAAACTGCAGGCTACCTAGGACGTGACGAAATTTTTGTCGGTTCCGTTAGGAACACGCCATTACGCCAACTCCCCGGAACTATGTCAACTACGTGCTCAATATTGCGTGGGCATTATATTAGAGTTCGGTTTGCCTTTGTGTGACATAAACGATTCCATATAAAATGCTCTTATGGATTATCCATTTTGCGAAGGGAGCTATCGTACTCTTATGTATCATTCATATAACGCCAATTTTCAAAGAGATATCAGTTTTACTGCGGCAAACTTTGTTTCATTCCTTTTACTATTGCAATTTAAAGTTTTATATGGAGAGAAAATATTGTGACAATTGGTATCAGTCCGTTTTGTCGTCGAATTGGTATTATACGAGAGTCTGTCTAGCTAGTCTGGAAGTTTCCAAGAGATGGTTATCGTAGTTACTAATATGATGTTTTACAAATACGTTTTTGAAGTTTGTTATCCATAAGGTGGACTAAGTAAAAGCTGAATTGAAAAAGGCGTGTCCTTGTAAAAACTTAGAACGAAATAAGAATTTTGGACAAATAATGAAGTTTGAAATAAATCACACGCTGACGAGATAATTATATTGGGATGGAGGACGGCATTCTGTGTATTATGATGAACGGGGATTTTTACCCCTAGGCCCCGGTTTTTCGACCAGGCATTCCATACATGGACTGAACATATGGACCCACCAGATCACCTAAATTTCCTGGTAGTATAACGTCATGGAAGAGCTGGACGTACCAAAGTCCAAGGCTCCTATAGTTATGAGATGATGGAACCGTCATGAACTTATGTGACCACTGCCGCCATATATATTGCAATATCTCAGACACAGACCTTTCTTTGTCTCGTCGTCACTGCTGCTGATATGCTTACTAATCACGTGCTTACTACACACAAGCATAATGGCCAAAATATACAGTACTCTTTTAAAAAGTAGCAAATTATGTAAATACATGTCACACACGTGGACGCACCACTATCATTGTACACTACATCACTCACGTTCATATAGGTACAGAGCCATTCACTCGTGTTAAACTCTGTACCAGACTGTCCCATTTGTTTTACAATTCCTTCGTCTTATCCTAGCCCGAGATTGACTGTTTTCTTTTACTATTTTGGTAGGGCATACCTCTGGCAAGGCCGCTAAATATTATATTATATTAATAATTAGTGATCTCATTCTCTAGTTCATGATAATGGCTACGTTAAGTGACAGAATTACTTATTGTTGTCAAGCTAATCAAGCTAAGATTTGGGTTACTACATTTGTAAATCTTAAAAATATAACTACACTATTCTTCCACTTATCTCTAACTAGACATCTGAGCATCCACATTAGGTTGCTTATATAAGTATGTCATCCACTCACCAACTTGAATTTGCCGGTCATTTGGTGAAAATCCGTAATGCGACATCTAGCGGTGGTTTTACGAACTGCAACTAAGGTTGATACAGTCGGTAGATACAGGGATCTATTTTGATGATCGCCCAATGATCGTTTGGGTCCATTGGAAAAGCTCAGCGAAAAGGACCCGAGTGAAATAGAATTACTTTCGCATTATTAATATTTGTCATATTCATTTTAGCTCAAAGTTTACTACCTTTTTTAGCACGTACTGAAGATAAACATGTTCACGTAACACTTACGGGTGTAGCAAAGATATAGCCGCCAGAGATTTTTGTTATGAATGCTATTTTTAATGCCAAGATTTTCTTAAAATTGCCAGCTGCAAACATCTCTTAATTTGACATTTAAATCTTAAATATTTTGTGGGCCAAACAAGCTAGACTAATTGCCCCCTTTACAATTTATAGTGGTTGTTTATTTTTTCCTGCATAATATCAGCTTGATTTCCCTGAGTTACTACATAATTATACATAATATTTTTTAGACGCAATAACAATTATTGATCATTACAGCCAAAAGCGATATTAGTATAAAATTTTCCAATGCCAATAATCGAATTATGAAGCTTAATATTTAGTTAATGTGCATAACAATGAGCATTGCAAATTTATGGGTAATCTAGAAATCGTGTCTGAATGCAAACTAACATTGGCCCCATAATTAAACCCCTGAGTTGCTCTTGTCCTTAGGTTGCAAATTGATGATAGTTATTCTTTTGATTTTTTCTTCGTTATATAAATTTTCCAACATGTGGGAACGACACTAATTTTGAGACCAAAACTTACAATAAGTATTATATGGGGAACCATTTTAGGTTTTCTAAGCTCCATTTTTAATAAATATATCAACACGGCCCACAGCTGCATTTTTAGTTGAGTTAAATATCTGCACGTCAGCATATTTGTTCTTCAACGCTTTACTCATTTTATCCGAACAAATTACAGATTACCCTAAAAACGTAGATTGCTGCGATCTCTAAGCGGGATTTCCAACATTTGTTTAAATTCGTTTGGCATTCAGTTGAGCTGTTGCAATTTTTTAGATATTAAATCTTCATTTATAATGTGATGATGGTGGCTAAAAATAGTCAAAAGTGGATGTAAATTTTGACAAAGAATATAAAATGATGCGTACATTCCTCTTTGGCAGAGTTCTAACTAATTTTGGCACAAATTTAATAACGCTTTTTCCATTATTTGCTGTCTGAATGCAATGGAATGCAATATTTCTCACTGCTAGTATTTCTTTCTGGTTGTTTCTTTATCGGCAAACAATTGTCGTTTTTTTTTGCGGTCTTAATAAATAATGGATAATGCTCGTGCGGCATACACGGTTTAGAGCTAAGCCGAAAGGATATCCTTATTTATATGTTACAGTGGTAATCGATCTTGTATCCTTCGTGGAGAAAAATCCTGCTACAGCCATCCATCTTCAGACATTACAGACAGACGACAAGCACTTTTCATCTGAGAAAATCAATTTCTCAAATCCTAAGTGCCCCATGTATTACTCCAGTCATCTCCTGAAAATTTTGCTGCTGTCGCTATATAATCTTCCATTATCGCTGCTTTCCTGAAAGATACCAATTGTTATGATTTTCATGGAGTAAATATACTTGTACATTTCTTAATATTTTTTTTAATGTGACATTGTGATAAGTAAAACATCCCGTCAAGCAAGGAATATATAAAAAAATCACACCGATAAGCTCTTTGCGGCAAAAGGCACATAAGATATGGGGGGGGACCCCAGGACCATAGAGGAAAGAAACCTTTATAAAAGGAAATGGACGTGATCGTAGGCGGATTGTATGAATTTTTGGCCAAGTGAAAATACATGAAACAGGTATTTTCAGCAAAGTCATCCAAAAAGTAAAATTTACGAATAACTACTAAAACTAGAAGTTTCAAATGTCACCGGTAGATGGCGGCAACTTACAAGTGTAAGATTTTTAGGTTTTTTGCTCTTTTATTATTTTATTCAGAGTGAAACACACAATAATGATCATGATATAGGAGGACGTGACTGTGTTATGTATACTTTCAATATGCTCTGAACAGTTACATCACGGATAAGGTTAAGTAGGTACTGTTTCACAAGTTTCATTTACCTTTTAACTGTTTTTGGGCTTAATCATAGCTTGAATTTTGCTAAATTCGTTGTTGACAAACAAATGTGTAGTAGTGTGATAGTACATAGCTTCTTAATTCTTGCACTACGATTAACATTGTTACTATACAGTAATTTTATACTTATGGCGATAAATTGAATGGTTGGTATTTGTAATTTTATAACTTGAAATGAAAATAAAACCTAATGTTTAACCAGTAAAAAGGAAATCGTGTCACATTGTGCATAACTTATTCCAAAATTATACACTTAATATCGTTAATCCGTTAAACCTTGAATCCACCAGCAATAACAGGGACGCTTCCAAATCGTTTGTTCGGTATCCTTAGTGGAGGTATTCGCAATCACGATGCAGATCAATCTATTGGTCCTTGGATGAATTAGTTTTGTATTATTTTGGAAAGAATTTGATTATATGATGCCTATATATGTAACTTTAAGCTGGAGACTATGACGGTCGTAGTTTCTTAAAGACCAAGTGATTCAGGGTATGTCGACCTGTAAGCTAAAGAAAAAAGAGTACTCTTTACGTGTAGCTTACAGGTCGACATACTCTGAATCACTTGGTCTTTATGTAACTTTAATATTAAGATTTTTAAGGTATGTTTCTTTAAAAAAGAGAAGAAAAATATGCTTTTTTTTTGTATTCATGGATGAGGACTAACGATAGTTCGAAACGTCGATTTAGAAATAAAAATTTGAAGATTTAAAGGTCCGAATTACTTCAAAATAACCTCAAATCCACAGTTATCAACAACGGACAAGAAAATGGTAACCACTATGTCAAGTTATCAAATACATTTTCGTACTTGATCGATGTTGTGTAAATCATAATAAACAGAACTAATTTTTTATTTACAAATTTTGACAATGTCTCTGAACGGATTTGTTAGTCCTCATTTATTCCTTTTCGGTAATAGGGTAAATAGAAGACGTTAATGCAAAAATTGTCTAACTCGGGCGAATATTGCTTGCACTTCTTTGCCTTAATTTTGCGGAATAGGAGTTTTAGCTGGCTTACTAGAATGCGCTCTTAATAAATTTAAAACTGTTTAATTAGGAAATGTTTTACCGTATGGACACAAAGATTTTCCAAATTGTAACATTATTATTAAATAATTAATAATTGTTATAACATTCAAATGATGTGTAGTTTTTATTAATGACATTTTAATACAACTAGATTTGTAAGATTATTTATGGAGACATCCTATTGACAGGTAAGTATTAACTATGTCTCTACAAATATCTTTACATCTCCCTTTTTCGAACTTCAAATACAATAACAGAATATGAACAATCTAATAAATATAAATTCAAGAATTTGCCAGATCTGTAATCGATGAATTGCTATAGGTCCAATTTTATTGGTTTTCTGACACATCTTCCTGATCTTGTAGTTGTAGTAGTCTGTGTGTGGTCTGGCTTTTCAGCAACTAGTGTTGTTGAACCTTCTTTTGATGGAGTTGTATTGAAGTCTGAGTGAAGATCTGATGGGTTATCTATCATTGTAGTTTCCTCACCATCATCAATCGTAGATGGAAAATGCTGAATCGCTATGGGGGTTTTAATGTGAGCTTCAGTTTCTCTCAGCATAGAAGAATTTCGTCTAAGTTCCTGTCCATCAGCTTTAACAATATATGATCTTGGAGGATCCAGTTTTTTCAAAATAGTCCCACTTCTCCAATTTCTAGGTGAAACCTGAATATTAACTTTAGTACCTTCTTGCAAGTCAGTTCTATGCTTTGTCCCTATATCTGCGTAATATTTCTGTTTTGCTCTTGCATTTTTAATGTTTTCGCTTGTTTCTGAAGGTTGACAGTACTTTAACTGCTGAGAACTTATTGGTAATAAAGTTTTAGTTTTCCTGTTCATAAGTCTTTCGTTAGGAGATTTTAAGCTATTTTCTTTTGGAGTATTTCTTTGGTTCAATAGTCCTAAGTATATATTCAGAATTGTCTTTTGAACACCTCCTTCAATATAACTTGGCAGTTTGGACATACCGTTCCGCCAAGCCATTGGATTGTGGATAGCCAGGGCTGGAAGTTTTATGTTCAATCTGCCACATAGCCACAAATTTTGAAAATTCAGAGCTAGTATATTGTGGGCCATTATCTGTTTTCCATTATTGTTGGTATCCCAAAAAGGGCAAACCAATTTTTCAGATGAAGAATGACCTCTGTTGAGGTTGTTTGTTTTAATTTTTTGAAATCATACCATCCTGAAAAAGCTATCCACCAGCAGTAGATAATTTTTCCCATTAAAAGTGAACAAATCAGAAGCTACAATTTGAAATGGATGCTCTGGTATTTCTTTTATAATGATAGGTTCCTTTTGATTTTTCCTAGCTGTTTGTTCACATAACGGTACATTTTCTTATGTATTTATTACATCACTGGTTAGGTTTTTCCAGTAAATGCATTCTCTAGCTCTTCTGAGGGAGTTTTGAATTCCAGGATGGCCTTGGTGAAGTACATCTAAAATATATTTTTGCTTGGTTTTAGGTACCACTATTCTATTACCTTTGAAGATTAAACCATCGTAAAATGATAACTCCTCTTTGAAATGTGAATATGGTTTCAATTCTGGTGATATTTGATTATCATTTTTCGGCCAACCAGTGTTGATATATTCAATTATTTTTTGCAGGTGGTCATCAGTTGCCGTTTCTTCGCGGATCTGTTTTGTCATTAATTTTGGTATTGTGATGATTATTTCTATTTCTAGTTCATCTGGTTCTTGATCAACATTTGATGTAGGTATACCAATCACGGCTTAAACGTATCTGGAATAGGTATAGTCGATCCTTTCTTGTAAACTATGTTGGGTGAGTATAGTAGAACATCAAACAAAATTCTATGCAGTCTAGGAGGTGCCATTTTAATTGTCTTTTTGAAGATAGTCCTCCAGCGGTTTTATGGTCAGTTTCAATTACTAAATGTTTGCCATATATATATTCATGGAACTTTGACATGCAAATCTAATAGCTGCCGCTTCTTTTTCTATCTGAGGATAATTGATTTGTGATTTATTCATTGCTTTGGTAGCATATGCAATTGGATGACCATCTTGCATTAATACGGCACCGAAGCATTTTGACTGGCATCAACGGAGAGTAGCACGTCTTTATTTACATCATAGTATTTGAGAACTGGAGCAGACGTTAGTATTAATTTGATTTTTCTAAAGGCTTGCTCTTGTGAGGTATCCCAATAAATGCATTTTCTTTAATTAGTAGTTTCCGTAAAGGATAAGTTATTTCTGAAAGATTTGGAATAAAATTTCGACAGATATGTAACCATTCCCAAAAGTCGCTGTAATTCTTTCTTATTACTAGGCGTTTTTTAATTATTAATGGCATTCACTTTATCTTCATCAATTTCTATCCCTTTATCTGTTAAACATGGCCTAAAAACTTGATTCCTCTCACATTGAAACACATTTATCCTTATTCAACTTTAGACCAGCTCTTTGAATTCTAGCAATTACTTGATTCGTTTTCTGGTTTAATTTTTCCCATACTTACATCATGTATGAGAACATCATCCATCGAAATTTCCACCTTTGTAGATCTCCCAATAAGTTCGTCATTACTTCCTGGAATACCTCTGGAGCAGATGCCAAACCAAATGGAAGTCTTTTAAATGTCATTCGTCCCCATGGTGGTTGCAATGTGAGATATTGCTTTGTTCTTTGCGACACCTTTATTTGCCAGAAGCCTTTTTGACAATCTAACAGAGTAAAAAATTTGGAATCTTGATATTGGTAGTGATTTCTTCCAGGTTCTTAAGGGTAATGACGTCTCTTTAAGGTTTTTGTTCACATCGCTTGGATCCAGGCACAAACCTAATTTTCCTTTCTTTTTCACGATTACCATTGGAGAAACTACTGGTGTGGGAACTTTAATAGGCTCAATCACATCCATTTTAATCATTTTTTTCTAATTCCATTTGACCTGGTCTCGGATTCTATAGGGAATTTTCCGTGAGGATGAATCTCAAATTTAGGGTTTTCTTTTA
The DNA here is from genome assembly GCA_025024175.1 of Rhyzopertha dominica. Classification (NCBI taxonomy): domain Eukaryota; kingdom Metazoa; phylum Arthropoda; class Insecta; order Coleoptera; family Bostrichidae; genus Rhyzopertha; species Rhyzopertha dominica. The sequence goes on along the minus strand of QCXZ01000053.1, from coordinate 7,288,722 downwards.
GATAATATCATATCAAAGTCTTTAGGCACCCAAATCCATTAAATACTTCATTTAGTAGATTCACTTCACAGGCCCCATTTGGTATGTGCAACTAATTCCAGGCATTCACATGTCTTTTTCCAAGAATTGGAGGCGTGTCTTCCTTAATTATTTTAAATGTGATTTAGTGCAGGCCTGCCTCTAACATTACAGTTAATATTTGGCTTCTCCTAGCACTTTTTAACTTATGACCACTAAACGATTTTAGAATTTTGTTTTTGATTTGGTTATAGTGTCAGTGACTTGAACTGCTAGTTTTATTGGTAAAACATTGCATTGGGCACCTGTATCTAATTTAAATCGAATAATCTTGTTATTAAACCTTAGTGATTCCATCCAATCAGAAGTTTCAAACTGAGCTTTCAACAGAGTTTACAACAACACTTCATCATCACTTTCTTCAATTAAGTGATTGAACTATTGTTTCATTTCTTCTCTTACTCTGATTTTGTGATGAACGTTGCGATTTTGTGGTTTCGCTTTACACATCCTTTCGAAATGATTCATAAATTGACATTTCTCACACTTGTGTTTATATGCCGGACAAGCACGGAAAGCATGTTTAGTTCCACACTTTTGCAGTAGTATCATCATCAGCTGCAGTATTTTTTGATATGTTTTTCTGGATAATGCTTATTTCTGGGCTTTTATCGTTGAAACCTTGTAGTTGCTTAGCCGTTTCTTCTGTAACTTTGCAAATCTCTATTGCTTTGGCAAGTTTAATTTGTTTCAATCAGTAACTTTTCCCGAACTGTGTCTGATAATATTCCACTTATAATCTTGTCCCTGATTAGGTCATCAGTAAGAGTACTATAATTACACTTGGCAGCTTGTGTTTTAATTTCAGTTAGAAATTCATCAAACTGTTGTCCTTCGTGCTGTTTCATGGTGTTAAAAATGTACCTTTCATATGACTCATTTTTGTGTTGGGGTAAAGTATTCCGAGAACTTCTTAATAATACATTCCACATCCATCTGTTCAGTGTCGGTTAACCCAAAGGTGTTAAAAATTTTCACAGCATCGTTCCGATAATACTCATAAAGGTAGCAGCCCTGTATTTCCTTTGGTTTGCTTATTAAATGGGTAGCTATTGCAAACCATCGGTATTGCTGAATCCATTCCTTCCAATTTGCGGGCTGTATTTGCAGGTTTTTTGGGGGCTTAATGCAGGATGATGCTGTACTTGATGCACCAGCAGATTCACTTACTTGCACTGGTGTATCAACTCCACTAGTTCCAATTTGCCCTCCTGGCATGTTTAATCAACTTCTTAGACTATTAACAAGCCACTTCTGACACCATGTAACATTATTATTAAATAATTAATAATTGTTATAACATTCAAATGATGTGTAGTTTTTATTAATGACATTTTAATACAACTAGATTTGTAAGATTATTTATGGAGACATCTATTGACAGGTAAGTATTAACTATGTCTCTACAAATATCTTTACACAAATAATCTATAAAAACTGTCATTCTGACTTTAATGTTAAAATAAAAAAACAATACCTCTAGTACAAAATAGCAGTCCATGAATATGGGGTATGCGCCATTTAAATGACTTAATAACTCCTAAAGTGTACAATCCGGGTACAAATCCTTCTTTGTTTCACTGAATTTTGTATTTAATCAAATTTTTATTTGTTCCTTGCGTATTACACGCAATTGTTTTTCAAGTATACAGCTTTGTTTATGCAGTCCATGGCATCCCCATTAAAAAGTTTTCCTAGCAATTATTTTAATAACGTTAAAGTTAGAAGAAAAATGCGTATCAGTGTCATATTGGCACTAGTCCAGTGTATAAGTTAGTCGCATTCTGTTCAGAAGGTTTTTTGTTAATTCCATAAAAAGTATTTCTTCAACTTCAGTTTTTCCAGTTATTTATTACTTACTCGCTAAATAAGCAAAATATGAAAAAAAATAACGAAGGAAAATTTGTACAGGGTATCCTTTGTTCAAAACGTTGAAACCATTTTTTTGATAAAATGGGAAATACAGCGATTATTAGCAAAAAACAAATGCATCTCTTAATTAGTGATTTAATTTTATATTTTGGAGATTTTTTTTACATACCATATTGTGCATATTAGTGTTTATGCCCTTCCAGCCCCGCGTTTTTTTATTTGGTCCATAATGAACTAGCACCGCACATGGAGAAGACTTAACCAACAGATTTCAAGAAAAGGTTTTAGGACTTATATTGTAACCTTAAGGGATGATGCAAATATTCCTTTTGGGATAAAACGAATAAAATCTGCCCACCCTCAATAAATGTAATGAGTTTCATGAATTAGTTCCCCATCAGACAAAATATGCAGTTTACATCCTTACTTTTTGAAACATGTATAGATAAGCTAAAAAAAATCGTAAAACTTCCATTTTTGCATGCAGTTGTAAACGTGTGATGAACCAAACTGATTATTTTACAAGCTAATGGTTTTGTTGCAGTGTTTGGTTGACAATTTTTTCACCCCGTGAGTTTAGAGTTAGAAGTTACAGAAACTAAAGCAGACAAACACACTTCATTCAAATATATATAAAAATAATTATTTATATTATTAATTTTGGTCTCATGTCAAGATAACTAAATTCCAAGCAGCAACTTGCTTTTAGTGAACAGAAATCGTAAAATGTACGCCATCATGTCTCTGTTTTACATCCAAAATTGTAAATTCGCTAGATAATATTATATTGAAGACATAAATATACAGCCGAATTATACAACTTCGCTGTCGAAGTCAAAATAAACGGTTTACTCCACATAATTTCATGCTCCTCGAATAATTCTGTACTTTTACAGCATTTCGCCAAACTGGCGGTAACGCCATGTCGCTGCTCATATTGAGGCTGTAAAACTGAAATTTACGCTTACGAAAATTTCCACCGCATTTCTATACCAACTCTTCGTACTATCAAAAACGGATCTATTTTTCTACCCACCATTAATTCCCATGTTTGCATTGGAAAGTGTTCAGCTTTATCCGAGTGCACCGTGAGGGGGAGCAGAAAATAATATTGTTCTTCCCCCTTGAACTGAGAGGATGGACTTTCTGCTTTGTTTTTACAAGGACAAAAGGCTTTCATTGATCGAAGAGACACGCTTTGTCATAGAAAAATATTCCTTTTCAGCTTTATAGATGCGTTGTTTTTAAGTGTTTTTTATAAATTTAACAAAAGACGTGAAAATTACACTTTATGCAGCTGCAGTTGCATTTCCAAAAAGCTTCTTTGCAGTGGCAGAATTGGAGTGGAATTTTCCCCCACCTTAAAATATAACAATTTGGCGTGTTCAAAATATTTCATTTTTAAAACTATTTACATCCTAAGACGTCGAAATACAACAGCTATTTAAACTGGAATTTCTTTCCTCAAATTTTTATCGTTTCAGAACTGATCTATAAAATTCTGAGATGTTGTCCATCAAACTCTTGGTGTGTAGATATTTCCCTCTTAGAATCACCCGTAATTGACAACGTTACCGCTAAAATTTATTACAGTTAGCAACATTCACAAAAATTCTTCTAAATATTTATACAGTTAATGATAATAGTAACAGCAAACATTTATAAAAAATTATTATTAATAACATATTTTCATGTGGTTAATTCATTTATTATATTATCAAACAATACCAAACCTGCAAGGCAACGTTGCAACCTACTGGCATTTGCTGCAAACGTACCAATGCGGGCAATAACTGACTGGACGTATAGTTAGGAGTCCAGAAAGGGTTTGTAAGCAGACCGCAGACCGTAATATAGGGAGCGTGCAACGCCCCAGCGTTCGGAGGCCCTCTGTGGATTGAACAGACAAATGTGGGTATAAATACAAATTAAATCGTATGTAAAGTAACACGGCAAAAACGGGTGTTTATGAGAAATGAACGAAATAATAATCAAATATGGTTTTAAGGATATTAAAGTAACTACTTATAATAATAAACTGATAGTTTAAGGCGCAGTGTTTGTGAAATATGTAAATTATCACATTGAATAGCTTGCAAACAAACTGGTTTTGTCGTGAAATTATTCGATAAATAGGTAGTGTGAAACAAAGCACAAACAAAAAGCAGCTTGTTTACAAGCTACTTAATAAAGTGACTACTAATAATTATTACAAATTTAGTCCTCCATCTTCATTTTATGGCATTCATTGTTAGTCAAGCAACTGCAATTATGAATGGTATCTATAAGCTGGTACAAAACGACTTAAAACTCGCGAGAACTATAGGTAGTACCGAACGAGCGCTAAACTATTCTGAAAACATACTGTTATTCATGCTGCATATGCTGGGAGAACTTAAATACCGTAAGCGAAAGTGACAATGTTTTTCGTTTAAACTGTAGACAACAGATGAACGCCCCACGCTACAATTTATTCTTCTTTCTTCTTCAACCATATCTCGCGGGTCAAGTGCTCAAGTCGTTTTGTACTTGGTATAGCTATACACTGCAGAACACATAACACAATGTTGTTTTCGTTCAGCTTCCCAAACCTTTCCACGAAATCGATAAAAGCGTATGTTTTTGCTGCCACACGAGTTCTTAGTATTATTACAGTCCACAACACAACAATTTCTTTGAGATTTAGGCATTTTTCAACGTATTACACACTTCCCTCACAATATTAAAGCAAAAGTAAACCAACGAAATTCATGGTTGTCATGCTGCGTATACCTCAATCTTGCGTTATTTTACCACCGGTGGCGCTACCAGTCAACGTGCACGCTCCCCATAAGCAAATATTAGTTTGCGTGAAATGGTGAGGTAACCATGGCAACGAGATATAGCAACTATATAAAACCATTGACGTATAAACTTGCGCCCATGTATATTGGTTGCTTATACTTGAAAAAGTAAATAAATAAAAACTAGTTCAGTAAGGAAAGTAAATGCTATATGCTACGTAGTAAATATACATTGCACATATTAACTGAATTTCATTTTGTTTGGGAGGGCGACGTCTTAGAGCTTTTCACGAGCCGCCTCTGCTTCTTTTATTTACCAATATGCCTGAGAGAAGGCCAGCCACAAATAGTAATTTTTGCCTATAAAAATGGATAAGGATGAAAAACTTATCGAATTCTGTTTTAATAAAAAGCATGTGTACTAAAATCTATTTTACTTTCA